>JAJEKV010000016.1:12210434-12368179 GCA_021234155.1 Isoetes taiwanensis | reverse complement strand
CTCTCGGTACTTCGTTCAGTTACGTATTGCTCTTGTAAGAAACCGCCTTTGTTTTGTCGTTCGAGACACCGGGATGCTCGGAATGGCAAATGGAGCCACACCAAATGCGATGGGAATGAAATTACCCTAGGAGCAGGGTTACGATTGGGTTTCGCGAAGAAAAGGCTGCTCATACTCCGCGGCGGTATCCGCATGCACATCAGGCCAATTGACTCACGAGTGTGATGGGAAGTGGAAAACTGCTTTGGGCGGCTTCCTTGGAGTTAAGGGTGGTCTTGACCCGCGAACTTGGTCGAGGGGGCAATGTCGGCGTTAGAGTCCATTGGCAGAGTCCCGGTCAGCGATTCGGGCGGAGTGGCGATCCGTCCAGGGCCTTAGGGAGAGGAAATTTAGGGCAAGCGGCCTCGGAGGAGGATTTTTAGAAGATCGCGCTCGGCGTCCAACACCCCAACCCACTTCAAGACGAGCGCAAGGTCCCGGCCCGAATACGACAAGGAGAGGGCCTCGGCGTAAACCACGTGGGTTGCCGGGGCTCTAGAAGGGTTTACGTTTGGGGCGCCGAGATCCCTAATTGTTACGCAGGACGGCGGCGGCAACCGAGAATCACGGAGCAAGGGGGCCCGTGAGATGAGGAGTTTGGGCCCGCTCACTCCTCCGATGTGGCAAGTGAAGTCGAGGCGGCACTGCGTTGGCAAGACATTAAAATGAAGTCGCGAATTAATGCATTGCCGCGAAAATAAATTCCGGTTTTTGCCGGTGAGATCCCTAATTCATCTCGGCCTGCGGCCCAATTTTGAATTTTAGGAGAAGGTCTAGGTCAAAGGGTTAGCATTAGGAGAGCAGTCCGGGGCAGCGTTCTTGAGAACAGCCGGTGGCACCCTTTCCCAAGTCAAACGAGGCGAGGACCTTCGCGAGGATCCCCTCACAAGGGGAGAGTCAGGACCCGCGAGGGCCGAGGATCCAAAAATTCCCGAGGCAGCCCTTCTGGCTCCCGAGGCTGCATTGTGACCACCCTCCCGGGCGGTTCCTATCCGACCCCGTTGGATCCCTCGTTAAGGCCCCTCTTGGGGAAGATGCAAGATTCCAGATGCGGTCAGGAGAACTTGTCCAAACCCGTGATCACGATGTCGGCCTTGTAGAAACCACTGCTTGTTTTGCATCGTTCGGGCACGGGATGCTTTCAGGAATGGCAAATAGACCACTAAATGCGTCGAATGGCGAAATTACCCAGAGGCAAAGTTACCGCGGTCGGTTTTGCGAAAGAAGGGAAACACTCCGCCCTCCCGCGGCGATTATCCGCATGCATCCCTAGGCCAATTGACTCATTGTGATGATGGAAGTGAGAGCTACTTTGGGCGCTTCTTGGAGTTCGGGTGGTCTTCTGGCGCGAGGAACTTGGTCCCGACATCGGCGTTCGAGTCAAACTGGCGGTCCGGATCGCGATTGGGAGGCGGAGGGGCCGCCCGTCGAGATCCCGGGGCCTTGGGGAGAGAATTTGAGACAAGCGGCCTGGGAGATTTTGGTCAGCTCTGGCGTCAACACTAACCCACTTCAAGACGGCGCCAAGGTCGGCCGAATCGACAGGTGGGCCTCAGAAGCGTAAACCACGTGGGTTGCCGAGGGCTCTAGAAGGGTTTACGTTTTGGGGGCGAATCTGGTCTTACAGCCCTGAACTTGATCCCGAGGCAATGTCGGCATTCGAGTCCATTGGCGAGGAGCCAAATCAGCGGTTCCGGTGAGGGAGGTTGCCCACGTCCTTCCCGGGGCTTGGGGAGAGAAGTAATGGAGACAGGCGGCTCGGGAGGGGGATTTTAGTGTCATCTCAGAGTCAACACCCCAACTCCACTTCAAGACATCTAGGCGCAAAGTCCCGGCGAATCGACAAGGAGAGGGCCTCGGCGTAAACCTTCAAGTCAAGGGTTGCGAGGACCTCTAGAAGGGTTCCCGTTTTGGGGGCGAGTCACAGTCTTACGGCCCGCGGACTTGATCCCCGGGGCAATGTCGGCACGCTAGCCACCCATTGGCGAGCCAAATCGTGGTTCAGTGGAGGGAGGTTGCCCGTCCTTCCCAGGGGCCTTAGGGAGAGAAATTTGGGCAAGGACCTTCGGAGGATTTTTTTGTGTCAGCGGGATGCTCGGCGTCAACACCCCAACTCCCACTTCAAGACATGTAGGCAAAGTCGGCGAATTTGAAGACAGGAGGGCCTCCAAGCCCGTAAACCACGTGGGTTGCGGGCTCTAGAAGGTTTACGTTTTGGGGCGAGTCTAGTCTTTTAGCCACCAACTTGGTTTCGAACAATGTCAGCGTTTTGGAGTCCATTGGCGAGCCAAATGAGTTCGGGGAGGTTGCCCGTTCTTCCCCAGGGCCTTAGGGAGAGGAAATTTGGAAAGCAGCCTCGGGAGGTTTTAGGTCCGGTCAACACCCAACTCCACTTCAAGACATTATTTTTAGGTCCGTAGAATCGACAAGGAGAGGGCCTCCAGGCGTAAAACCACTTTCCTGAGTTGCATGGCTCTAGAAGGGTTTACGTTTTGAAACGAGAGTCTAATCATTTGCAGTTAGGCGTGGCCGAGTAACTTGTAGCAAAATGCATTTAGCAAGGGAATACGTCGGGCGGAGCGGAGTTTGGACTGTCCTCCTCCCGATGTGGCAATTAGAAGTGGAGCTTTTTGCGGTGGCAACACATTTGAAAAATTCATAATTAATGCATTGCCACGAAAATAAATTCTGATTTTTGCCGGCTGGATCCTAATTCATCTCCACCCTACGGCCCAATTTTTGAATTTTTTGGAGAAGGTCTAGGTCAAAGGGTTAGCATTAGAACCGTCCGGAGCGGCAGTTCTTGAGAACAGAGCTGATTTGGAAGATTTGGAAGATCTGATTGACTTCAAGCCACAAAAGAAACATAAATTTAGTAGGCTGCTTCTATCGGTCGAGGTTGGAGAAAAAAATCAAAATTTGGCGGTCCATCACAAACTTCTAGAATGTGCATTTGAAGATTTAGAACATGGAAGTGTCCCATTTGTAAGAGCCTCTAGGAGGAGAGTCAAACCACAAATAATCTGGAAAGCTGGTTCTACCCGATCCAAGTCGAGAAATGTCCAAAAACCTCGAGGGCTCGAAATGGCAAATCCCGAGTGAAGAAGGCGATATCCAACAAGAAGAATGCAAAATATCTTCAAGAATCCTTGGATCATGTTCATGCATATGTATCAATGCTAGATTGTACCCAAGAAAATATAACAATGTACAAAACATAGGTTTATTGAACAAAAGATCACTTGAACAATTCAGCATACTCCTCCTCTGAGCTTGGCTTATGGTTTCTATCGTGAAGTCCTCCACTTGTCCATCCCCTTTGAACCATAGCTCCATGTCAAGTATATGCGGCGTCGACCATGCATATGTCGGCAGCTAGTATCATGTTAATCTTTGTTTTTCTGTGGTGCTTCCAAACCGACCATCTTTTCAAAAGCACCCTCATCATGCTAGGCAGCTCACTTTGGTTCCTAGCAATTTGGTCGATGCCTTCTCACCAATCACATACTTCTTTAACACTTTCATCCGATGGATCGTTTGTTTCATAGTCCTCATCTTGGTGGAGGGGGGTTCCGGAGGATTCCTTCCTTCTCATGCCCTCGGCGGCTCCTACACCAAGCTATAGATTAGAAAATAGATAAAATACAATAAAGTGTATAAACTTCTGAGTGTAGCCTTACTTGTGAAAGGCCGGGGTTCCATATCTCTCTCTCTTGAATCCTCATCTCCTCCACGAATGGGTTCAAGCGTCGAAACATACCTTCCATGGCCATGTATCCCAAAAGCAATAAAGAAAAACTCACAATAAGCGCAATGAAAAACTAGGATCAGGGATGGATTAGCAATACTCAAATCATAAAAGAAATGGGAAAAATGAAAGCCCGGCGATGACTTTTAAAGAAACGAGCGTCGTTTTAAGGCGTATAAGCGTCGTTCACGGCGTTTAAAAGGTGGATTCAACGGCGTCTATAACCCGGCGTTCTAACGGCTATATATGACGTCGTCTGAAATTTGTTTTGTTTTAGGTATCTTTGAGATGCCATATATATTGCCCTATTAGTCCTCCGGCTTCTCCGTAGCCCCTCAGTCCCTCTGCTCCTGCGCCCTCCGACTTCCTCCTCCTCCTCCCGTCGTGGACTCCTCACCTACATCTGCCATGGCGCTTCTCTGATGCATGCCCGCTTGATGCCGCACGAGGCCGTGGCGGCTGGCTGGAACACACGAGCTGCCTCGGTCCCGAGTGGCTAGAGGCGAACCTAACCCAGAAGGCGGAGTTCAAGCAAGCCATGACAAAGGCGTGATAGGGGGCAAAGAAAGACCTGAATTCCATTCTTTGGGAGGCGAAACCTTCCCTCAATCTGAGGGCTCGAGTGCACGAAAAATGCATGGTGAAACGCGTTGTGCTTGGCTTAGCCCATATGCTAGAGGATAAGGGGCCTTTGGGAAGGCAACATTCTTTGAAGCCCTACTTTCAAAAAGTTGCACCGGACCAACCAGGGCATCTGCGGGGAGTGCTCATTACATGAATTCCTTGGGGAAGCAGAAGACACCACCGCAGCGGGAGGGGCTTGGATTCCATGCCCGGGGAGGCTTGTTACGGCGGGGTGGAGGAAATCACCGTCCGAGCACCTTTGAGCTTCGAGTGGATCCTGCTTGGATCTTGATATATACCACTAGATAGTGTGCTTGGCATCCACTTTGTTTTGTGTATTTGAATTGTGTATGGGTTTTTATATGAATTTTGTATTTTGAAGGGAATACATATATGATTTTTGTATATGAATCTTGCATTTTGAAGGGAATCTTCACATTTTATGATTAATTAAACATAAAAGCGTGTACTCAAGCGTATGTAGAACTACGATGATCGGTAAACTTGCAAGCCATAGGTCTATACTAGGATGCCAATTAACTTGGCATAAATGTCTATGATAACCGAGGTTGCAATACTAATGTTGCCTAATATGGTTTGTAGTATACACAAATTAGCATGCCAAAAGTATTTTTCTTATTCATATGTGGGAAGAAAATATAATAATCATAATAAAGTAATGAAGGTTCAATCGATGGTAGTCTTCTATCATGACAATAGATCTGCCCCCCCCCCCCAACCTCCTATTAGACCGCCATCTCTTCTTCACCTTCAAATATCTCGGCGGGGGCGAGCCTTACATGGAACTACGAACCACCACCGATCTTGCAAAGGATGCGGAGCGAAGGTGACCTACAAAACCTCTATTACATTAGTTCCTTTGTTAATGACATATATAAATTTTATTGCATCAAGTAAACATACTTGTTCACATTGCTCAACCCTCACGGTGTGTCTTGACCCGCGATGCAAAGCGAAGTTGAATCTAGGTGAATCTGAGGCCACTTTCGGATCTTTATGCGTATCATTGGCATGAGCACCCGATACACACAAGATCAAACCATTGGCATCAAACAACATTGTTTTGAATGCACTACCGACATCAACCTCCATGATAGTCTTTATAGTACCAATCCATTCCAACATTGCCTCGATTGGGTTTGGGTGCGCACTACCCGGTCGGCAAAATTTGTACTAAACTTTGCTGATATACCACAATCATAAGTGCGTTTGCCATGATCCACACTTTGTGGGTCGAAAGTGAGCACCCGAAGACCATATTGATGCATATGAATTATACTACAAAGTAAAGGAACAAATGTTCAAAATAGCGAGCGAAACTTCCATTGAATTATATGCTATTAAGTTGCACTTACAAAATAGTGACACGCCTTTAGCATATGCAAATTCTTCGCTAGAAACATGTTAAGCCCGCGTTGCCTTGCCATCTCTAGTTGTTCGAGCAGCCATTTATTGTTTATCTCACTTGGCGGGACCCTAGATGATGGAAGTGGTTTGTTTTGCGATTCTTTTGTCGATAGCGTCTTCTCTCCTCATCTCTCTTTATTTTTTTTTTTCCTCGTATTTTTTATCCATTTCTCCATGGGAATGGAGTTGTAGATGAAAACTTATTGACTTTTTGCTGTTCTTCTAGTGTGAACAATTTCTTACGTGGTCTTCCTTGGGAACTTCTCCAACTATAGTTGGAGTGTCTTCATCGGTCCATAATCGTGGAGCATTGGGGTGTAGATCGGCCAAGAACTTCGGTGACATAGAATAATGACTCTCGTGCTAACCAACCCTCGGCCATGCAACCCTCGGCCTTGCCTTCCGGCGTCTGAAGTCCTTGAGGGACCTTGAAAGCGTTCTATAAAAACATCCATCTAGGATTTGTTGTGCTGCAAGCTCTTACCGTCCACTAAATGCACTAGTAAGTGAGTTTGTATGTCCGAAAAACTTGTTGGGAATTCTTTCTCTAGCATACAACATGCCTCAAGCGACCTTAGTTAGCATGTCCCTAATTTCATTTGTCGGTATCTCCTTCCTTGTAATCCATCTAAATATGATTTAAGAAAGAAAAAAGTTAAGTGAGAGTTCAGCGAGTGTTTTCTAAATCCGTCTGAACACGGAAAACTCGATGGGAGACATATTGCATGTAGTGGACCGTCGTGAGGCGACCCCTCGAAACAATAGGCATAACAAAGCTGCAACATCTTATGCCAATCATGAGATTTCAACCCGGTTAACTCCCCTTCGTTGGAGAAACAATTACGCAACGAATGCATATATCTGTCGGGGTCTTTATTGCCTTGATGAACTCTTCTCGAGCGGGTTTCATACATTTTCTAGGCCGCGATCCAATCCACTTGTGGCCTTATTCCTTCTTGACATTTAACCATGCTTTAGATTTTTGATCCAAACTTCTTGTAGATCTTCTCGTCTTTGCATCGTGTCCTTCGTCGTCCGTGACATGCTTCCAAATAGAAGCCAAAAGCGTTTTAAAGATGCATGGGATCAAGAAGATGATGGATCTTCAATTACATCCAATAGGGTAGAAGGAAGAAGGATGCTTTCCACTTCATTCCCTTAACCTTATTTCCTTCAGCGGCATCCCACATGTTACCCCAATCTCTCATTGTCAACCTTTTGGGAGGCTCTTGATTGCAATGTTTTCTCTTGGACCTACATTATCGAAGTCGATTTTCCATTGGCGATATCTCTTGAAGTTTGCATAGACATTTTTTTGTGCAATGCCGTTGGACCGGCGAGAGTTCAAAGCTGTTCAAACCCACACAAGTGACATGCATATCCGGACACTTGGAGTCGAGAGTTCATACAAACCAGGCCAATCGCTTCGTTGTCCACATTAAGATTGCTCTCAAGGTAAATCTTAGTTCGTTTACGTTCTCTTGAGACATCGTGAAACTTCAATACCTTCACTCCACAATGTCAAAAGCTCATCAATAACTATTTTCAGATATGGATCTAGACTTTTCGACTTCTTAGGTCCACGGAACTAATAGTACTACCATTAAATGGCTAGTCTTCATGAGTAACCACGGTGGTAAATTATAGTTGATCAACACTCTTGGCCAAGTTGACCAGCGGTGATTGGCGTCCATAAGGATTAACACCATCCGTTGCCAACCCTAATCACGAGATTTCGTGGCTCTCTTCCAAATTCGGCCATGTTTCATCAATATGCTTCCATTGCTTGCGTCACTAACCGCCAGAGAATACATTGTCACTTTCGGCGCGTGGCGGCCAACCCATGGCTGCTAGAGATTCACATCGAAACAATAGCCTTATCGCGAGGGATCAATGGAAAGTAGCGAACCACCTTCATCGGGCCGGTCTTTCCCTTAGCATCTGCATTGTACCTAGAGGCACCACATTTAGGGCATGTTTACGTGTTCTTGTAGATGTCATCCGGATAATATACCATGCAATCATTTGGACAAGCGTGAATCTTATGGTAGCCTAAACCGATGAAAGTGCCAATATATTTTTTATTTCGGTCGCGACTTTTGGGCATAGTGTTCCCTTGTGGGAGTATTTTCTCTTTGCAATAACACTGTATAAAAGCAGACCTTTTCATTATACATTCAACTACAAATTCAATAAGTCAAGTGATTGCAATTGTACTTACTCTAACAAAGCCGTAACAACGGCATTGCTCCATTTGAATTTGGCTTGAAGGTTTAATATCAATAAAGATATCGTCAATCTAGATATGCTTGCACTGGATATAATGCTTTATCGCCTCCTCAATAAGCGTGATCTTCATGACCATCGTTAGGGAGTATTTATATCGTCATCTAGGTGGTTGTCGAAGATTGGGCCAAATGCATCTAACATGTCGGCTATGGGTTCCTCAACTTCCATGAAGTCGTCCATAGGGGCATTGTCATCATCTTCATCATCGTATTCATGTTCATCTTCATCATTGTACTCTTCATTATCGTTGTGCCCATGTTTGTACCATCTTTGCTCAATGTATTCTAATTACGCTATCCATAATGACTTTTTGATGTGCGCCAATTCGATGCGCTTGGATGTGGTCTTATATCCACTTGCCTACCACTACGCGTCGGATTAAGCGAAATATATGCGTGATTGATACATACATTGAGAGCAGGTGTTTGTTAAATTTTAAGCATTTAATAGCGAGCGAAATATAAAATTTTATGTCATAATCAAAGCATATATTGAAGATATAATACACATTTATCTTCAATATGTGCAATCTCATTCCAAAGAGAAGAAGAAGAAGAATTCAAAGAAGAAGAAAAAAATGGTGCATTCAGACAAAAATTATATGAGTAATTTGGTACATCATCAAAGGACCTCGGTATTGGTCTACCGTATTCATATTCAATGAACAATTCATCACCAATACACAAAGTTTTATAGCATAAACCATGATATATCTCCCGGAGTCAATTTTACGGCTAAAAAATCTTCTTGGTCTTTGTTTGCCTCGACAAATTCACAATTGGTAACCGAGGATTCTCGATAGAGCTATTAATAAAAGCGACAAGGTTTCCATGCAAGCGGGGCGACCATCAATATATGTGAAGCTTGCGTGATCAGCCGGGCTTGGATATTGTTAGTGCATTTGAATTTAGGCCATAGATGAGCATGCGCCCGCAGATGCTTACTCAATTTATGCCAAATTAATGCGAGTTATATTCGGGACCTACATATGGCATTAAAGGAAATCGTCGTACCATCTTTGACTTTCACACTAGTCATAATATATAATCCCGAGGGCAAGCAGGGGACCCTATTTTTAATCATGTGCGCCTACCCCATATGTAAATTGCTCCCCATAAATAATTGGCTTGCCTCTAGGCCATGCATTGAATTTCTTACGATCTTTATCTCGTAAAAGGCTGGACCAAATGGACTAGTGAAGGTGGAAGATTATTTTCTTGACATGATCTAGTACATTCCAATTTTGATGAACATTGTCATTCCCTCCAATCTTGGCAGCGGCCATTTACCTGACGAGTTCTATCCGCGTAATGGGATACTCTTTGAGGAAGTTGATGGCTTTCTTTTTGTAGGGTTTTCTATGAGCGCATTCATAGTATCAACATCATCTACTTCCAATGACAACATAACCCCAAAATCTATATCTTGCCCCGAGCTCACTTCATTCTCAATTTCTTCCCAACAAAATACAAAGCAAACTAAGTTAAGACATCGATTCAAGTACATGAAAGTAGTTGATTATCGTTCATAAGATTCGTGTATTATACCTCGTTGGAATACCCCCACATGTGCGTCCAGAAACCTTTGGATTTGTCGGGCATTCACCATATTTCTCAACATGGTCGAGGGCAGGTCTTTCTCATCCGTTTTATTTGTCCTTTTGCACATCGAACAATTGCAATATAACCGCTCTGTCAAGTACAAGCTGCAAAAAAAAAATAACATCAAGATATAAAGTTAACTAATCATTGAAAACATGTTTATGGTACATACATCGGACATTCATTTCATGCACACACCACCCGACCTCTAGGAAGACTAGGTCCATTTGGGTCTAATTGGACTATTTGTGGCAATTGTTGGGGTAACATTCTTCTTAAGCCATGTAACTTTCTCAAAGCTTTACGTCTCACTTTTCGTTCAAATTCCTTACCGGCGTTAGTCCATGTTGTTTTTTCTAGTAAACAATAAAAATATTAATAAAAACCATGTAATAATATAATAATTATAAATATCCATGTTTTTTTCATGATTTTTATCAAATGTTTATTCTTAAGATTGATTCATACAGCGTTTATGATATTTAAAAAGCATTTGATTGAAGGGTGCTTTGAACGATACATCTAGTCCTCTCCATTTGAAATGGAGTTCTACCCGATTACCTTATATTCCGCACCTTTCAAATCTTTTGTAATCTATGAAGATTGAAACTTACGTTACGAGGTGCATAAACCCGATACATTTAGTCTTCTCCATTCGGGATGGAACCGACCCGGTACCTTGATCATGCATCCCTCAAGTTTTTAACATACTTTTTCTAATCTATTAGCATTTGGAGGTGTTTAACTCTAACACAAAGATTAAAGCGAGATCTTACCTTATGAAGACCCACGAGCAAAAATCCGAAACAAGCGAGTGAAAATAACAAGTAAATAACCCGGCGGGTTCCGCCATATGTGGCGTCGTTTATCGGCGTCGGTGTTGGCGTCGTTTAACGGCCTTAGCGGCGTCGATCGACACCTAGGCATGCCACATCGGCTTCGCGCCGTCGATGCCCCTCATATGCCGGTCGGATGATCATGGCGTCGTTTAACGGCGTCAAATGATCATAACGTCGTTAAACGACCAAGCGTGATTGTTTAACATAACGAGAAACAACATACAATACAAATAACACAAATAAATAAAAATCTTGATTGTTCCCATTCATAAAATAAAACATACAACGACAACACAAATAGATAAAAAAACTTATTGTTTCCATTCATAAAAAAGCTTATACATTACTTATGTCCATCGAGGGCGTGGCGGTTTGATGCAACCATTTGCATCATTATCTACACCATTAATGTCGTTTTCTCTTTGTTTGGCTCGGTGAGCCATTCTACCGATCGTTCCCATGGAGCGCCCGGATGTTAGTGCAATCGAGCTCCCTTTTCACTCATCTTTGCCACGATGGTGAAGGGAGGGTTCTCGGCCCGGGGAGAAGCGGGGGTTCTTTGGGTTGTCTTCCCTTGGAGGAGGAGGATTACTTGCTAGAAGGAACATATCTGCAGCGAAGGTGGTCTTCAAGCTGGGACCATTATAGCAAGATAAGGGAAGAACACTCAAAAAAATAAGAATAACGGCCCACTCTTGATGGATCCACTTATAGCGTGGATGTAGGGTTAGGAGTTAGGGTTAGGGTTTTTATTTGGCAAAAAAAAAAAAAATTCTCTGTGTGGCGTCGTTAAGCGGCGTTTAAGCTGGCGTGTCTTGACCGCAAGCGGGGCCGAACAGCACCGGCACCATGCCATGCCACCTTGCGAGGCGTGACACGTCGGCGTTGTCGGCAGCGTCGTTCAGCGGCGGCGCGGCCCCAGCGGCGTCTTGACCGCGGTACCCCGGCAACAGCTGCCCATTTCCACGCGCGCATGGCCCGGCGTCCCAGTATGTGAAGCGTCGTTGAGCGGCGTGGCGGCGTGTTTGACCTGCGAGCCTGCCAACGGCGTGATTACCCATACCCGCAGCGAGCAAATCCAACCGTCGGCGGCGTGGCCGTCGTTGAACGACCTCGAACGGCGTCGTCGTCGTTGAAACAGCGATGTCATCGATCAGCGGCGGCCGTTTCATCGCGTGGAATTCATCGGCAACATCCTCGGTGGCGTCGTTAGGCTCGGCGATCCCTAAGCTATGGCAAAAGAGAGATGACGTCATTTGGCAATACAATGAAATTATTAGGAATATTCAAATGTTAAAGGAAAGAGGAAGAAGGAGAGGTCTATATTAAATTATGGAAGGAGAGAGAGAATTAGGAAAAGGGAGAAACGAGGAGAAAGAGGAGAGAGAGAGGTCTTGAGAGAGAGAGAGAGAGAGAGAGAGAGAGAGAGAGAGAGAGAGAGAGAGAGAGAGAGAGAGAGAGAGAGAGAGAGAGAGAGAGAGAGAGAGAATGATTTTTATCGCCCACTCGAGGCCAATCGCCTATGGGACCCAATGAAGCATAACAAACTTATTCTTGTCCCAAGGGGTTAAAAAACCCCTCACCAAGGGTTTCGAGGGAAAACCGTGGCGGTAATAAGAATGTCACAAACTGTACAAGTATACATCAATGTATATATACATGTAAAGTGTGTGTGCGAGGACATAGCTGATCTCGCATGTCCATAACCTCCTGAAGGCGATCCGGCACCCATACCGGATCACGCTCAATGTCACATGTAACGGCGGGCGACCAACTCAATAGCGGCGTCGAATTTGATCATATGCTTTGGGCAACTTTGAAGGGGTATGAGATTCATCCTCAATGACTCCCCATTTGGCGGCGATACAGCTTTCTGGCGTGGCTCACCAATCCATCCGCGGATCTCAAGGTGCGGATGATGTGCCCACGATGGCGAATGGAGGCAATGAGTGAGCGCCTTTTCATGGGCAAGTGGAGTAACGCGAGATAGCATTACTTGCCTCGTTCAATGTGGGATTTATGTAGGCTGATAGTGTCTTGTGTCTTGACATGTTCAAGGGCATTGGCATCCCAAAGCTACGGCGAGGAAGCAAGCGTCAAGATATTACCTCGTGCTATGGCGTCTGCCCTCTGTTTGCACATGTATGCACGTGCTCCTGCACATTCCATCTAGCCAACCATTGAGCTCTCTTTTCCCTCCAGTGGGCCTTGGCTAGCGCCCCGTTGCCATGATATAAGCTGGTTTTAGGGAGAGAGCAGCATCGTCCATATTGAGCACCTTAGAAAATAGACAATGTGGCGATCAAGAGCCGCCCTGAAGAGCAAGAATCCTGTCTCTAGCGGTAGGGAATTTGATATGGGACTATGGACTTCACCCCTAGTGCTTTCAGCACTAAGAGGCTTTTCTTCGACCTGCTCCAAGTCATTCAAGTAGCAAGTGATACTCACGGGCCCCATACTTCCACCCCCGTATAAAAGGACAAGCTCTACTAAGACCTTGAGCGGGTGTGGTGATGGGCCCAATCATACAACTCCGCTCTATGACTATTGTTTTGCATTGCATATAGTGCCTTCAGTGTGTCGTCACTTTCGTAGTCGTATGGATGTGTCCCGATTGCATAGTAGAAGGAAACTCCACTCCCAAATACTTGTATGTGGATGCAACTTCCACATTCTGGCCTTATTGTAAAGGAGGGGACCTCCGACTGGCGTGAAGATGATATGAAAACCACCTTAGTCTTGGCCAGGTTGGCTATCAATCGTCGGCGGCGAGAATGTGTCGGGGCAAAGGAGATGTCGTTGCATGTCTGCTGGTGTGTAAGCTAGGCAGTCCACATCATCGACATATATTAAGCATCCCGATGATCTGATAGAAGGTGAGCTCCATGCGCCCCATTATCGGCAAGCCAGCTCTCCAATTGATCAATGTAAAGCCCAAACAATGTTGGGGGAGAGGGCATCCCCGACCTGAACCCGATACTACTATCAAATGGTTGGCTTATTAACGGCAAACCAGAGCATCTTTCATATATAGCATGTACCTGCATTACGTTGCGCAAATCTCTGAGGAACCCCGGTATTGCGGTCTTGCCCATAGTTTTCCCCGAGGGCGCGGTGTCAAACGCCTTCGCGAAAATCCACAAAGCAACAATATAGATCACGGCGATTTCTGTTCCTGCTGTCTTCAATCGAGTTACGAAGCGGAAGATGTGGTCAATGGTTGAGTGTCGGTCCGAATCCCCGCCTGGGTGAGGGCCCCACCCCTCTGCGCCTCTGCCCCTAGACCGACAACTGCTGCTTTCGAGAATCCCGGTAAGCGGTTTGCAAATATACCGAGCTGACCATGATTGTTCGGTAATTGGCCGGGCAATGTGGGTCACCCGCTTATAGATGGGAACAACTACGCTATTTTGTCCATCGGCGGGAAGCCTTCCTGTAATGCCTTGTTGAACAAAGGCGTCGACCTTGGTATTATGGACGGCCACGCCCACTTAAGCAATTCGCCGCATACCATCCAAGTCACGGGCTTTCCCATTGGCAAGGCAACTGTAAGCCTTGTTCCGAATCTGAATCTGTGATTTCCAGCACTGGGCCTTCTTACAAGGGTAATGTTGCATGTGCACCCTGAGAGGGTCGGTATAGTTGTTGCAAGTATTGCCTCCTTTGCTTTCGGGGTGATATTCCCTATGTCGGCTGTCTTGGCTTTCTAAGAACCCTTAGCCGAAGGTCCTGGGGTGACGTTCAGGGAGGTAAAACATTTCCCTTTGATGTCTTTTAATGTACCTGGCTTTCTTAGCTTTAAGGAAGATGCGGTCTTGTCATTTGCATGTGGGCGTAAAAGGGGTTTGTGACTTGGCAGGGCAGCGTTTGTGTTCCTTGCACTCTGCATCAAACCATTGATTACGTGGGAAGGTTGTGTTCCTAGAGGTTCATCGGGCGGCTTATCCCAAAACACCTCTGCCCAGTCCCTAAGCACATCGGTCAGCCCGGCGTCTGTTGCTCTAGTGTAGGATATTGCAAAATTTCTGCGAGGTCATCTATAAGCATCGGGCATAAGCCCTGCATGTTCATAATCCAATCCGCAAATGAGGCATGTGAGGAGTTGTTGCACGGGGTTCGCACAACCTTGCCAAAAGCCAACTTCAAGTAAGTGGTAAGTGGTGCGAGTCGATCTCTTCATCCCTATTAGTTGTTCCCACCTGAAGTGCTTGATGACATGCATATCCTTTCGGGCACCAACACATAGTCCACCACACTAGATCCACCCCACGGTTTTCCGCCTACAAGTGCTCTTGCGGGTGGAAGGCCCTTTGTGCAAGTCCATTGCGGATTACGGGTCAAAGATCTTTGCAGAGCAAAAGCAACTGTCGACCATAAGCGCGTGACCTGATTGTCATCGATGTCATGTCCGTGGCCTCCTTCTTCTGCGGGGCCTTAACCGCAATATATCATCGGTCAAGGGATCAAATCTCATGGGTTGTTCTACCCGGTCGCGGCGCATTGAAGTCTCCAAGGAGTATGACCTTTGGCCTTATCTTTGTATGTCATCATATAGATCGACATAGGGGTCCAAATTTATCCACATCCCAGTGGGTGTGATAGAAGTTGCTTTCTGCATGTGGAAAGTAGCGGTACGCCACAAAGAGGGTCCGCTCTTCGCGGTTTTCGTAACAATCACCCACAGTGCCGGTTGTGCTTATGCGTCTTGAACAAGGAGATTGGACCGTGCCAAGGTTGTTGGTAGTGCAGCGGTAACCCCATGCCCCCGCTTTCCTGTGCAATCATTGAAGATTGGTAGTCTTTGGTATCCCCGGCAAGTCGGGTATCCCGCTGGCGTCCTGCATGCCCCATGTTTCCATGAGGAAGATGAGATCCATATCCGTAGCAACTCCGGGTTGAGACTATCTCCCTTATACGCCGCGGGGAAGCCTCGACAATTCCAAGAGACCATCGCGGAGGCACAATTCCTATTTGTTTGGGGGCAGCGGTGGGGATTCATCATAATAGCCAGGAAGGTGGAAAGCGGCTGAGATGTCAGATGTGCAGCGAAGGTGAGGCAACTTGAGCAGCACGAGATGAGATGAAGCAACAGAAGGAGAGGCAACTTGAGCCGGGCGCGGCGGGGCAGAAGGGCAATCCCGCTGGTCAGCCGGAGGGTTAGCAAGATTCGTGAGCATTCGCGGCCTAAAAAAAAGCATCTTGCCCCAAATCCATCTTAGAAGCTTGAGAGAGAGAGAGAGAGAGAGAGAGAGAGAGAGAGAAAACAAATATCTTAAAGAGGTAAATTTTGATTCTTCATTCTTGCAAAAGCTTAAAAAAAAAAAAAAAAAAGCCATGAATAGCTAGGTTCTTGATGAGCCAAAGAGAGAAGATTTTGGAGGTACTTTTACCCATTTTTTTTAAAAAAAAAAAAGGATCCATCTTAAGGTAGATCCCTCTAGGAAAACAAATATGCCGCCTTTCATGGCCATGAATAGCGGGTTCTTCTATGAGCCCAAGGGTCGAAATGCCTATTTACATTTTTCATCTGGTAGATCCCTCTAGAACTGTTCATAGTGGCAATCCGAGGCGGCGGGATAACCTAACGAATGCTTCATTATTCATAGGGCTGCCAGTTTAGATCTAATAGTAACGGGGTACAAGATTAAGGAAGATCCGGCACAAATAGACACAAAGAAGAAAAAAGCAGATGCAAACACGAAAACAAAGGTTAGATTTGTGAGAAAGCGAATCAGCTCAAATCGTGAATCGATGGGTTCACGGAGCCCACACTTCAAAATCCCTACCAAAACCCCCACAAAATTCCTAGTTCGAGTCCCCGATGCTATGGATTCCGTGGGGAATCGCCGATAAGAAAGCCGGCTGGCGGTGGGCTCTTGTCTGCGTTTAAATGGAACCCGACAAGGGTTCTTCTTGACCCTGTCGGGTTTTAGCCATGTCATCACCCATTAATAAGTTTAATTCATTTCTAGGTTTAGTGTTTTTCGGCCTTGAATATTTTAACATACAAGGCGGTTTTAAGGACACAAGGCAACATTGTTTCTAGCCGCTTTATGACATGTCATAAACATAAGAATGGCTGGGCATCATTTGAATAAGGGATAAATCATCAAGCATGAATATCTTATTAGCGAGTCGCTGGCACATGTTCTAGTGATATTAATCATTAACAATGTTTTGTTTAATAAAGAACTTATGATTACTTGGGATTTTTCTATGGAAGATATTGCATTAGATCGTAAGTAGACACACTTGATAAATAGCCTTTTCGTAATTAGTATATCCATTAAAATATTGGAAATACATATGTTGCTAGCTGGATTGCACCTTGGTCTGCCCACAACTCTCCGGGGAGAATAAGCGGCAAACCGCCTTGAGTGTCAAGTACTCGGCACTAGCGAGTGGGCGATGAAGCTCACTAGTTAGGACTCGGCGCTAGTCATGTCGAGTTGCTTCCGGGTGAAGGTTATTTCCTTGAGTTAAGACCATAGCTTAAGGAGACCGCAACATATTATTTGGGGTTCTGGGAAACGACGTGTAGGTTCTGCACCCGTGGGATCTTGAGCATGATGTAAAGTAATCCGATGCTTGGCAATGTCGGGGCGAAGGACCGTCACAAAATTGGTATCCGAGTCTCACGGGTTGAACCTAGCAATTGTTTAAAAAAAAAAAAGTGAGCATTGAATTCAAAGTAATCCTTATTTACAATGACTTCATAGGAGATTTTCAATGCAAGCATATTATGTCCAAGGTATTAGGGCCATTTCTTTTTCCTAATTGGAGCACCTTTTTACCATGGAACCTGTGATAGAAATATACAAAATTGGTAATATGTTTGAACATGGTTGGAATATCTTATAGTATGGTATGGGTAGGTGTAAACCATTGAGTATAGTTGTTATTTCCTATCCCATAAATGCAGTTACCTTGGAGGTATGATTGCATCAATGACTCATGGAACGATATCGTGTAAAAAAGAAGGGGGGATATAGTTCGAGATTGTTTACCACCTAGTATAGATAGAACTTGTGTTGTTACTGCTTTGTGTTAGGGTCTTTATTCATTCCCTTTTGACATTTAGTACTTTGTCACCTCCTCGGTAACTCACAATGTAACGAAAAATGGAACTTTTAACCTAGAATTTTCTTGTCACATAGAAAATAGCGATTCACTATTTTCCATCCGTACAATAGTTAGAGGTGATGAAATAGAACTTTGTGTCAATGTGTCTAATGAGTAATGGTCGGGGGAAGGCAATAATTGTCTTATGTTAGGGTGTGTACACGCCACAAAATAATCATTATTAAACCATTCCTACACAATTGTTACACTCACAACAAATATTGCTTTCCGACCCAGAAGGAGGACCATGACATAATCTCTATTTTTTTTCTTTGTGATTAATTTGGGATTAATGTTTGTATGTACATGAACTTCGTAACATTGGAATATGAAATATATAATAATAATAAAAAAAATGTACCGATGTTTAATTAACATGGTTGATTGCAGTTAACAGTAAACATTGTAAACACATAGGATATGCCTATGTGGACTGACCTAATTATAAGCGGAGCCAAACGCGGACCGCAGACCACGCGGTACACATATGTGGAACCCATGGAACGGTAGCGAAGTTATGATTGTGGGGGTCAATCCACCAATGGGTAGCATATGGCTATGTTAAATGTCTTGTGGCGTTCGATACGATGCTCTGGTCTCAAAGGCGGTATCTGCGTCTTTACTGCCAACCGCAGCGTACCGTCGATAATGGCTGTAATGCCTGGCGTAATACAACAAAGAAGCCCCTAGGGGCAACTTGCAATGGTCGCTTACACTTAGCAATGTCGCGCTTTTAGACCTTTAACCCATTAAAGGTAGACCAAGGGTCATGAAACCCTAAACCTAGCGATAGCCTACTTAAGGCGCAAACCCTAACTTTCCCTTTTTTGCCCACGGACCTTCCGGGGCTCAGGATTGGCGGCGAGGAGTCAATTCCAACTCCCGATCTGCACAATGCCCCGGTTTGTCGAGATCATCCTTCCGGCCAGCATCCGGAACGAGAGGCAGGGATGCCTTCGGATCGAGGAAGGTGAACTAGGGATCAGGTATTTGGTTGATTGAATAGCCCTAAACCTTATTCCGGCCTTGAACCCGATGGGTTTAGCCTATTAAATCACCCTTCCAAGCGGATCCACGAGATTGACTCTAACTAAAGAACCTAACTCTATGAATTAGATTAGTTCTTATTACTTATGTTGATATGATGGAGGGATGTGATACGTGGACTCATTGTATTGGGAAGGGGGTAGAGACTTAAAGCTTAGTAGATGATGCTCTAGCTAGTCCCTCTTAGTGCATTACTAGATTTGGGCACGTGTGCAAGGGGAGCCCACACAGTTGTGGGTGAAGGGGCGAGGGCCCCGCTTAGAAGGAGGTTAGGTGTTACCCTTATTGGCCAAGTCCCTACGGTGTGTAAGGCCTCTGGGGATCAGTGACTAGGTCTAATGGCTTGCCGAGTGTGGGTAAGGCATGGGCTCGACACCCGTGGGTGGTGTTCACCTTCCGGTGGGTTAAGTCGAATAAGGCGGTGGCCCTCTAGTCACCTGGGTCAGCATGTAGACCTGCAGGAGGGAGCGATCCCTACCTGCCCCATCGGGACTGGGGAGATGTAATCCAGGAATAGCCCCTCTGGCTATGCACCCGGCGGGCTACAGTCAGGTCCCAACACTTTTCAACCTACTCTGCAAAGTGTGCACAGGAGGGGCGGATGGAGTGGACAACCCTAAGCCATGTTCTTATGCCAGCCCAATCCATTTGTCACGATTCCGTCTGCATTGAACTCTGGAGACCCAAGCTTGTCAGTCATCCCCCTGGAGTCTGAGCCTTGGGTAGGACTTCCTTGTATTGTGCTGATCTTTGTCTATGCAGATGTTGATGTGCCACCCTTCGAGGTGGATATATGATGTTATGTTACTGACGTGTATGTTTATGCTTCCGCAGCTAGGTAGGCCCTGAGGGAGACGGGGTAAAATGACCCCTTCACTCTTCCCACTGTGGACTCTAGGCAGGGCCCTGTATCAGTGTGGAGCTGGTGCGGGGGATGAACTCCTGTTTGTATACGGTGCGGGCATCGTATATGAGTAGGGGACGTCACACTGCTTCCCCTTCCAACTTGAGAAAACTCAAGGAATAGAGGCAGGTCTTACAAGTATAGGACCGGAGTGGGCAGCTGGTGGTTTGCTAACTGTTAATGTCTAAATTCTGTGTGATATTAGTCAATTAACCTAGTTCATGATATGGTTGCTTAATGGATGTAAGACAATAAATTGAATGAATGGGCATAGATAATAAGTAAGGAATGTGGTGACTATGTCATAGCCTCGATCAGAATCATGGGAGCAAAACATGATTGGGATCTGTTTTGAAAGTTCAGATAGTTTGATGTCATTTCAAGACATTTAGAGAGGTCATTGAGTACAAACTTTTATGTATTCTCGGATGGAATCACTTCCTAGGGAACATCTATCCACCCTCATCATGTTGCTAATAATGCCAATCCGGGAGGAGGATAATTTTGACACAATGAGGGAAAACTTTAGAATCCTCTATGTTGCAAGCTTTCTTAAGCTTTCAAACCAAAGATAAGAACCAACTTCTTGATCTAAATCGAAAGAAGCAAAAACAAATGCAAAACTTGCAAATGCAAATCGAAAATCTGCGACAAAGGGGCAAAGGCAGTCGGGGGGATCATTAATTTGCAATCGTTTAAGGGAAATTTTCTTAATCGATTGATTAAACAGGGGAGATGTGGGAGGTCCACTAATATTGAGAGCACTTAGTGGGAGAAGCCACCAACGAGGATCTTCGATGCCTAAGCTCGCACTCTAGGAGGAGGAAAAGGAACAAAAGAAGAGGATACGGCATCATCACGCCACCCTATGGAACTACTCGGGTTACATCTCCCAGTCCGATGAGGCGGGTCAGGAGGCGTCCCCTCCCGAGTATGCCGGATCCACAGGTGTGCTAGAGAACGTGTGCCCCCTCGTGACCCCGCATTAGGCAGAGCCCCACTCCCCCAATCAAGGCCGTCTCACACGGATTCGGCCCGGATGCCCAATCATATTGGCTCACACTGCCGACCCCAGGGAAGTGTCGGACCCATACCCGCCCCTCTCCGTGACCCCATTATAAGCCTAGCACACTGTAGGAGTCCTGTAGCCGCGCTAGGCAAGACCCCACCCCCGATTCACCATCATACTTGTTATCTGATGCTGAATCACATCATAGCATCCCCAACTAGGTGGGCTCTTGTGCACAGGCCGCATTTACTGGGATTTAAGAGGTTCTACCTAGGAACATCACTAAATCTAAATAGCTTTCAGGTCTCTACCCCCGCTTAAACCCATACATCATAGGAGGAACTGAAAGAGAGAACATAATCTGATACAACATCCATAATCATAATAAATAGATCATAACATAGAATCTAATCATTCATGTACCTCAAACAAGGGTTAGAATAGCACGCAACTACCTAGAAACTGACCTGTGTTCTGACTGAACCCGTTGTCTCGAAGAACATCCATAGAACTGGTCAGGTGTTAGGTTGTAACAACTTCCTCCTTCCTCTGCTCTTCCCAAACTCGAATTTGGGTAGAATTAGGATGGGGAGCTCAATTTGCCACCCAAAGATGGCAACCCGCCCTTGGCCAATCGGGTGAAGCCAAGTGGCACATTCTAACTAGCCTACCTGGCTAACTAATACCATAAGTTAGTGTACTTAGGTTAGTTTAATGTCAATAATCCCTATTAAGTGAATTCCCAATGGTTCCCAATAACTTGGTGACGTGTCAGGTATGGTATACGTATACCGTATACTTACATGGCACATTACTATTAAATCTATGTCTAAATACAATCAATCTTGATAATCAAATGTACAAAAATTTTAAGGGCAATCACTACCTTGTTTCAATGAAGGATGGCATTGCCACTATAGAGAATGGTGCTCCCACATGCATTTTAGGGCAAATCAATAGGTGGTTTTAACAAACCATTACTATTAGTAATCCTCTGCTATATTATACATAAAACTCTCTCACAAACCATAATTAGTTTTAAAAGCTGTTAGAGATCTAATAATCAACATTGATAACCATGTCAAAAACACTATAAGCTTTAACAAACCACTATGGCATATGGTTTTAAGGGCGTTTAGTCTAGTGGTAACACACTAGGTCTAGCAACTATAGGTCTCGAGTTCGAGACCGCCCGATCGCTTTCTCGAACCGTTGGGTGTCAAAACCCACGGGCGCAATGTAAAAGTGGTTGGGGGCGGGGCCCAACCAAGCAATGTAGTGTGGTGTGTGGTCACATGTCCGGTTGGATCTTTGCCCTAGTGGCGTGGCGTTAAAATACTATCTATCTATCTATCTATCAAATAAATTCATGTAAAAAAAAACATATCGTGGTTTTTATGATCTATCTTGGTTAAATATGTTAGTTCATTTTGGGCTCCTTGTGATGGCTAGGCGAGATGAGCGAATATGGAAATGCTTACGGTATGAAGGATAAGGATAAGGCAGGCGAGTGGCCACCGCAAACCTGAAGGGGCAGCCGGTATTTGGTGGAGGGCTATGCCAAAGCCCATGGGATGGCAGAGACAAGTGCGAGGTTCACAAAGTTCAAAAGGCCTTCAAACGACACTATATGTGCCAAGAGAGCACAAGTGCCATCGGATGCAAACCTTCCACAAGGTTAACAACGGGGGACAAATCCGTGAGAAATATCACGGAGGAGTTCATGAGGTTGAGGCTTTATGTGCCAAAACTTCGGTGAAGAGCGGTGGAAGGCTATGTGAAGGGCCTCAATGAGGATCTACGGAGTTAGTCGAGCCACGAACCAGCTTTCGATGCGGAGGCCGAAGCAAAGGCCATAAGCACAAGGGCGGGACCCCCGAATAGTGAACCAAAAGCAGTGGTATGACAAAGGAAAAGGGTATGGAGGCCAGAGCCCAAGAGCAACCAGTCCTTCACCTGCTATGTGACACACCTAGGGGGTTGAAGAGTAAGTTAACGTTTAAGTTTTAACCATAGGTTAGAGATAACTAATTATGGAAGGGATTATCAAGGGTTAGAGAACAAGGTGAATCACGGTATTAAATATTATGCTAGTTACTTGACGAAATACCGGATATGAACTTAAATAGTAAAGCTAAGATTAGAAAGATCTTTATTATTAATAGGGCAGTGAGGGATATTTTCCTCAACTTTAGGTTATAGCATAACAAAAGGGAAAAACGTCTTTTTGTATCAAATATTCCAGAAGCCTCACCAGCGCCTTCAGGTCTAGTTACAGAAGAAGAGCAATCCGAGCAGGTGGGTTAACCGGAGCCAAATCCTTGAAAAATCCGTGATGGCCTGGTCGTCTTTGCCTACTTGCTGATTTGTTGTTGCTAAATCCATAGGAAGTATCTGTTGTTCAGGTCTGCCATGGTTGCCAGCGGTTTCTTCAAGTCCAATCTTCTGTTTAATACCTTAAAATCGCTCTGAATCCATTCTCAGTTTGTTTTAGCGTGTTTCCCTTTTCTTCCAGAAAGTTCTTGAAGCTGTTATGGCGGCTGCGAATCCTTTATTCCAGACCAAAAAGTTCCGGAATCTTGCTCTTGTATGTCATGCAAATGACGATACCTTTAAAACGGCCTGAGTATTGTTGAATCCGGCCAGTTCCGGCCCTTCCTTGTTGAGTTCCGGCCATCTCTGCCAAGTCCGCCCTGCTCTGCGCAGCTAAAGGCTTCTGTTTAATCCTTTTGAAACCTATTTGTATCGTTCATAATTTATATTTCACGATGTGTTTTAAAACCCATTAATGGATTAGTTGGTTAAGGGTTTAACTTGTTGCCCCATAGATCCAGTTTCGAATTCTGGTTGAAACCCAAGTTTTGCCTAGTTTTCCTTTTTAACCTCTGTTATGCTATATTGTCCCAAACATACTTACCGAGTGTTTTACAAAGGAATTCTTCTTTGTAGTTAATGTTTGTTGAAGCATTGCTCTTTATTTATGGTTTTGCTGATTAATATGATTGTCAACGGAATGTTAATAAGATATGGAATAATTGTGTGAATGAACCCCGCTCCTTAAATCGATCTTGGGGCTCGATGTTGAGCATCGTGCACACGGTGATTGGTGTGTGAACGCATCATCCGTGTCGCGATGGCGGTTATGCGTGAGAGCTTTAGGGCGAGGGACTGATCATCCCTGGATAACATTAATAACTGATGATGTTGTGTGTTGTGATGTTGTGTTTCTTTTCTGTTGAAATTGTATTGCCATGTTGTGTTTCTTTTCTGTTGAAATTGTATTGCCATGTTGTGTTTCTTTTCCAGATTGCTTAGACCAGGTAACGGTTGCCCACTTAGTCCTTGTCCTGGACTAATCCCCATCATTTCATTCTCTTTTCTTACAGATTATTCTAGTAGTTACGTGACCGTTGAGCGAGGGGAGCATGAGCGATAGAAGAGATGCTATTTTGTGATTGAATTCCTATGTAGCTCCAATTGTAACCTTGAGTTATGAATATTATTAATGGAAGATATTTATTATCTGGGTCCTTTATTCTCTCTCGTGTTTGATCTCAAGTGTTTAACGCTCTAGGAGCGTTTCATGCTAAGACGCAATACTCGGGAAATCAATAGAAACAGCAGAGAAAAAGCACGTCAGTTTCAAAGACAAAGGACAAGGGGGAGGCTCAAATTACTCAAAGACAATTTCCGAAAGAAAAATGGCAAGAATGCATAGAAAAGCAGTTGTGCTTTCGATGCTTCCAGCCGGGGCATAGAACACACAACTGCCCGTTCGTGATGAATGCAGCACTTGCGGAGATGGGAGGTTGGGAGACCCCGCCAGAAGAAGAGGAGGACGAAGGACGCGACTTTATCCATGGTGAGTGTCATATCTTTGCCGCCATAGATACAGAAAATGCGGAGAGCCAGTATCAAGTAATATCCACAATTGGTAAGGTAGCCGCCAAATCTTTTATAGTCCTCATAGACACCGGCAGTTCCCACAATTTTGCGTCACCAAGGATGGCCAAAATGTTAAAGCTGAAAGCAGTGAAGTCCAAGCCCAGGCCAAGAGGTGTTAGCTAGTGGAGCCATCAGCACATTCTTGGCAAGAAGGGTGAATTTCAATATAGACTTACCCGCATCAACATTGAAATGGGGCGGAGATCATGAACATCGAAAATATGACCTCATCATAGGTATGGAATACCTCAACCCGACAAAAGCAGTAATAGATTGTGGGGAGAGAAAGGTAAAGCTCACGGCACCCAACGGAAAAATTATAGAGATCTCAGGTAAGGAAGTAACACCTATAATGCAATGCATGTCAAGTAAGAAGTTACTTAGATGCATAAAAAGGCAGCAAGTTGCATACATCTTCAAATTAGAACTTGCCAAGAAGAGGCACCAGAGGATAAAGAAGATAAATCGAAAAGCAAGTTACCCAAGCGGATAGCCAAACTAATAAAGGAGTTCCATGACTTGTTCCCCGACGAAATCAAGGAACTTCCACCATACAGAGGAGTTGAGTGCGAAATTGCACTCGAACCAGGCACCAAGCCCACAAGTAAGGCACCATACAGAATGACGGCCCACGAACTATCAGAATTGAAGAAGCAATTGCAAGAGCTATTAGACCTAGGGTTCATAAGACCTAGTGTCTCTCCGTTCGGAGCCCCCATCTTATTCGTCAAGAAGAAAGATGGAAGCTTGAGGATGTGTATTGACTATCTCAATTAAACAAGCACACCATCAAGAACAAGTATGCCTTACCCAGAGCAGATGACCTGATGGATCAGCTACAAGGTGCTAGGATCTTCTCCAAAATAGACTTAAGGTCCGGCTATCATCAAATCAGAATCAAAGAGGAAGATATCCACAAAACGGCGTTCCAGACAAGGTATGGCCACTATGAATTCACGGTGATGCCATTCGGCTTATCTAATGCCCCAGCAACGTTCATGAGACTCATGAACGATATCTTTCGGGAATTCCTTGACACATTTGTTATCGTGTTCTTTGATGACATTTTGGTGTATAGCAAATCCCTGGAGGAGCATATTCAGCATTTGAGAAGGGTACTTGAGAAGCTGAGGAGGCACCAGCTTTATCTTGGCTGTCGAAATGTCATTTAAGCCAAGAAAGAGTGGAATATTTGGGGCATATCATATCAGCGGATGGCATCTCCACCGATCCCGCAAAGATCCAAGCGGTGATTGAATGGCCGCACCAAAAGAACATACACGAGGTGAGAAGCTTTTTAGGCTTAGCAGGGTATTATAGAAAGTTTGTCAAGAACTTTGCTACGATAGCAGCACCTTTGACGGACCTCACCAAGGCAGAAAAGATAAAAGACTGGGTGGCACATTGGCAAAAGAAGGCTCAAGCAGGATTTGAGAAGTTGAAGGAAGCCTTAACAACCTCCCCGCTTAACATTGCGGATCCGGGGAGAAGGACAAGCTAGTTGCAACCGATGCTAGCAAGATTGCGGCGAGCAGTCCTAATGCAAGAAGAAAGAGTCGTAGCATACGATTCACGCAAGATGAACGACGCGAGACTTAAGCTACCGACACATGATCAGGAGCTATTGGCGGTGGTAAGAGCTTTAAAGATCTGGAGACACTATCTATTGGGAAGGAAGTTCCAATTAGATACCGACCACCGAGTCTGATGCATCTTCAAGCAAACCATTATTGAATTTGAGACAAAGGAGATGGATGGAGTTCATGGAAGAGTACGACTTGAGATTGTGTACAAAACCGGGGGAAACTCAATGTGGTTGCGGATGCTCTGTCAAGACATCCCTTAACAACAAGGGTGCATTGCAATGCCATATCAACACTCACCAGTGAGTTTGGCAAGAAAATAGAAGAAACGCTGCCAACGGACAAGGACTTTCAGGAAGTATGGGCAAACCTTTCTAAAGAGGCAAGAACGGACAAAGAGAGAGAAACATTCAAACATTTTAAGAAGGAAGGAAATCTCTTGTACCATAAAAATAAGTTGTGTGTGCGAGAATCATCTGGAGTCGGAAGGTTGATTCTCCATGACACCCCACAACAGCCCAATAGTTGACCACGCAGCGGTTTTAAAAACCTACTTCAAGATAAGAATAGTTACTATTGGCCGGGCATGAAGAAGCGATCGCAAGATATATCTGCGAAAGTGTCGGCTATGTCGCCAGACCAAAGCGGGACAACTACGAATTCCGGGGCATTAGAGCCATTGCCAGTACCAAACTCCAAGTGGGAGATAATCAGTATGGACTTCATTACAGGGCTCCCTAGAACCATAAGGGGCAAAGACGCCTTAATGGTCGTAGTGATAAATTGTCGAAAATGGCGCACTTTGTGCCTTGTAGGAGCACCGGACCGCGGCTTTGGACTGGGTATGTTTATTCACAAAGGAGATTTTTAGACTCCATGGGATGCCAAGAGAAATAATCTCGATAGGGATTCGAAGTTCATGGCGTATTCTCGCAGGATCTCTTGGCAGACCATCGAACGAAATTGTCATTGCGCCGCGACTTATCATCCTCGAAGACGACGGGCGGATTTTAGCACCAATCGGATACTTGAGGATATGTTGCGGAATTACGTCTGGAACAAGCAATCAAAGTGGGATGACTTCATCTACTTGGTTGAATTTGCATACAATAGCACCAAGCAGGAGTCATCCCAAATGTCGCCGTTATGATCAACTACGGCTATCGATTGCTGACACGGACACTTGGCACAACCCTGTGTCCAAGGTAGAAGTATCCCAGCAGATGTTAGCGAGATGCAACAATTGGTTGAAGAGGTCGCGAGGATACCTCTTAAGCAGACAAGAAGCCGACAAAAGAGCATAGCTGATCGGCACGAACGATGGGGAGTTCAAGTTGGGGACAATGTTTGGCTGAAGATAAAAGTCTAACAAGCAAAGCTCCGCATCGGCAATTGCAAGAAGCTTGCTCCAAGGTGGGCTGGTCCATTCAAAATTCTCGAAAGAGTCGGCAACCAAGCCTACAAATTGGACTTACCAGCACACCTGAAGATCCATAGTCTTTCAAGTAAGTGTCCTAAAGAAACACACTCTAATCCAGGAGGAAGTATTGGAGACACCGAGTTTCTTGGAATTAATGGGCCGATCAGCTTGAGATTGTTCCCCGAGGTTCTTCTCGACCGATCCTATAAGAAGATGAGAAGATCTCAATTTCTCCAGTACCTTGTGAAATGGACGCACTTACCGGTGGAGGATGCTACGTGGGTACTACAATCAGATCTTGAGAAGTAGTACCCACAATTCATGGAGCAATGCAAGGGTCAGCTCGTCACCGAAGTGGTCGACTCCGAACCGATGGGTGAGTGAGGTAACATAGGAGTCTACTTCTGATGCCATGGAAGTAGTCAGCTTGAGAGAAAAGAGGTCATTGAGATGCATGATAGGGAAGCACCTCTAGTCAATGCTTATCACGGGAAGGATCCTTCACGCCCAATTCAGGGGAGGACACCAACCTTCACGCAAAAAGCAACTAAAGGTGTAGGCATGAGTGTCATCCTAGGCATGATAAGTCTTTGTCTCCACGGCCATGATGGGAGAAGCATAATCTTCCCTCACGCAGAGATATGCCTTGCATTCATTGTGTAAATGGGTGGTTCCCTAAACAACCAACCCTTATAATAAGTAATCATGTACTAATGTAGTGTTGAACCTACAGGCCAATAGAACGACGAACCGGCGGGAGGTTGCACTACAAGAACTTGTAGCATATGTAGTGAATAAATGCTACAAGGAGACGACAATCTTAAGAACAATTTTATCATGTTTAATCTTGATATTATAATTAATGTTGAAGTAAGGCATAAATTAAATGCCTTATCGCGTGGTGATTGTAAACATTTCACTTATAATTTTAAGTATTATCTTATAATAATTGTGTTTATTACATGTATCGCAAGAGTTCGATAAGCTTTGTGTAGGTTCTTTTCCAAGGTGGGGAGACTCGTGATCTTTGGGGCGACAACACATCAATCCAAGGTTGGGAGAATGTGACGTTCCAGAATAATATACGGTATGAATACGTATATTATCCTGACACGTCACTAGTACATATCGACTCAGACGACATGTACACAACGATCATAACGGGGTGGTACCCTAGGGTACGACCTGTGAGACATTATATTGCACATGTTAAGGCCACATGTGAATATAATACCTTTTTGCCATGTGGCAATGGCACATTGACCAAAAGGGACCAGCCCTAAATTAGGTGGGGATAAAGGGGCATAAACCCTAAAAGGGAAACCCTTTTGGTTTCCAGCCCCTGGGTCAAAGCGTGCAGATGGGGGGCATATTTGCGCCAGCCAAGCACCCCCTAAGCACCCTGGAACTCAATTTTTTGAACGTGGGTTTTTTTTAGTCGAGCCCGTCAGAATTCGAATTTTAGGGTATTGTCGAGCCCTCCGGAGCACGTTTTCTGTGGCGCTCCGATCTCTGCAACCGAGCAGATGATTTTCATCATGGCTGTCCTTAGTGACAGATTTCCATCATTGGATGCATCGCCCAAAAATTTGGACATGGTTTTGAGCCCTATGGATTATGCATTGCCTTTTCATTTCCAAGAGAGTGGCGACATGGCCGGAAAGGTTTGCATGCCTTATTTTAAGCCTTTTTCGCTTTTTGCTTTTGAATATTAGCCCATAAATTTCCGATAGGTTCAGTTTAATCGATTGCTTTATTTTTTTGCAGCAGATAATGCGGTTTGCAAATTCTGTAGAAGAATTCAATGTGTACAGGTGCTTGCCTAATGAAGGAAGGGATCCGAGTTCTTTGAGGAAAGATGAATGCACCACAGATGATTTTTTAAGTGTGTGGCAGTCAGACTTGAAGGAGGGAAAGATAAAGCTCCATCAAATCCGTCCTCAATTTGCGGATGAGCTTCATGATCCGGTAACTAAAATCTATCAAGTATGGTTTAAGAAACAAAAGAGGCAAGAACACAATTTGCCAAAGGGTTTGCATGGCGGCATATACTAGAAGGGCACTTGCGGACCAGGTAGTTTTAAAATTAATTGGGCACGATTTGCTTTTGCCAACTCTTTGCAAAGATTCTAAAGAACAAACCATAAAAAGAAGCAAATCAAGTATGAGTCTAGTGTGAAGCATATTTCTTGTGCTTTATCTTGTTTGGAGGCGAATATGCATATGTTTAGTGACGAGTGACCGTGTTAGAGGAACAGCTAAAACAGAAAAAAAACACATAGAATTACTACCAATGGTGTTTTTTATTGGGTCTTGATCTATCTCCTCTTGCCTATGCAAGGATATAAAAGAGGTAAAAAGATAAAATAGAAGATCTTCAAGTGGTTTCTCCAGGAAAAGAAGAAGTTGCCTTGAAGCAATTGAGTGATGAAGAAAATAGGTTAGGCCTTTCTTTGCTAACCTGCTGAAAAGGAAAGAAGAGGCTGATGACAGAGTTGCAATAGAACCTTGAGAAATTAATAGGTTGAACATCTTTGATAAACATTAAAAAAAAGGCCATAGTTGATCTGCTGAGAAATGTATTAGCTTGAAACATCTTGAGACAATTATGTTGGTGCAAGTTTTATTAATCCTTGTGCGGTAATTGGCCTTTGCTTTGATGGTGTGAGTGGTTGCTTTGGTTTGTGGAATGGCATTTTGTTCATTATGAATTGCATGTCGCGGTTGCTTTGTGGCCAAAGTTCCACTTATTTTGCTTCCAATTGTGCATTGAGAAGTTGCAATGTCATGTGTGCAAGGCCAATATCCCTGAAAATATGTTTCTAGAGTTAGGGTACATGAATTATGTGCCTCAGAAAATAGTAGATGATGTCGATGTTGACAACAGTTTAGAAAATACCTTAAGTAATGAAGACCAAGGATCTGAGTTCAAATTACACAAAGTTGGAAGTTAGAAGGGTGCCACTAACACGCTCCAACGTTTCCCAAAAAACAGGTAATAATTTTTAAATCAAATTCCTTGTATCAATGCATTTGTTATTTGTAATTTTTTTTGTGTGTTTGTTGGCTTCTAATCTATTTGTATTTGTATTTGTTGTTGTCAAGATAAAGAAAAGCAGACAAGTGCAGCAGTTGTAGCAGAAGAAGAAAATGCTCGTCATGTGGATCAGGGATGTCAATTCGGTACACATGATAAAATTTTGACTCCATACTCTATGCTTAACACAACCTGGTTTTTCTTTATCGGAACAAGAGTGTGAAAGAACGAGAGGAACCACCTGCGACAAGTCAAGAGGAACCAATACAACCACCAACAAATGCGAGAATCACCCAAGGCTACCAAAGTTGGAAGGAAAAACCCCAAACCCAAACGTTTCCAACCACTGTGAGTCCAATGAAACGAGCTAAAAGCAAAGGGACCCGGCGGGGAGTACCACGAGCAAAAACCAAGGGACCTGTTGCAAAGAAAGTGGTTGAAGATGTTTTGGTAGTGCGAGGTTTCCCAAGCGGATCAAGAAAAGAAGGTGCGGATGAAGATATTCCATCAAATGAACAAGGTGTGCATTGTTTGATTCAACTATTTAATTTTCTTTAATTACGTATCTTGAATAGTTTTCTTTTGTGCGGGTTTGTCAAGTTTAAATGCTAAATCATGGAATTCAAGTCGGTCGTGAACCTTTGGTTTCCCTCCGGTAGCTTCAATCCTATGTTCAATGCAAATTGCCTCCCGTTCTCAATTTGCCACAAACCATGCCGTCTATAGTAAACCTTGTCGCGAAGCCCGTGATAAACCCGGACGTTGGCGAGATCCAATCTCCATTGAAAGAAAAGAAGAAGGAAGTAGCCCACAATGATTCTCAAACGGGACCGGCAGCGAGGGCGACTTAACTTTGGAGGAGTATACAAAGTCCCGAAAAGACCAAATTAATAGAAAGCAAGTGTCCACCTTTTTTTTTTTATCTGTCTTCTTGGCTTCATACCTACAGTGTTGGTGGCATTTTGTCTAAAACATGTTTATAAACTATCATGTTGTATCTCTTGGCATTTTGAGCATTGCGAATATGGGTAATTGACAGCTTCTTCTAAAGTTCTCATTTGAATTTGTAAAGGTAAAATGTTGATTTGCATTTGTTTGTCAAATTGTTACTTTGCATTTGCTGTCAAATTGTTACTTTGCATTTCTTTGTCAAATTGATTTGCATTTGTTGTCAAATTGTAAAAAGGTTGATCACCGCAGCAGACACCCAAAGACTTGATTGTTATTATGTCTTGAAAATTTCATTGGAGATATCTCTGCAAACATGCTCAATCCATTGTATTTAAATCTTTATCTTTCCCATTCTATGAAAAGGCATCACATATCTTTGGGATAGGAAAGAGTCACGCCTAACAAATACTGCGCATTTTGTGCGAGAACAAAACACAAAGTATGATTAAGTGCTCCACGGTTAACAAGCACTCTTGCTTTGAATGACTCAACCTTGCAAGTAAATAGGCACTACTCAATGATGCATAAGAAACCAATGGACAAATACTTATTGCTTACAATCTTGCAAGACTAGACTGAATCATACATCAAAGCTTGGTGATTTAAGCTAAAATAAAGCAGCCCCTTCCATGGCCTAAACGTAAATTAAATCTCTATTGTTCTAAGGCTCTTAAATGAAACATATCACGACAAGGACGCACACATAGCTAACTTTTTTTGGTTTTGTCTTTCCTTGTATAGTTGAAGGGCTTCTTTAGCACAATGTTATAAGCATATGATATAACATTGGCCTCGGGGATTATGAACACCACCCTTGCATCTTTTATACTTCAACATCATGTCGTGTGTTTGCTTCCACAACACCGGGTCCATTGCATGAGCCAAACATCTAACAACGTATAGTAAGTAAATTTAGCTGGGCGATATGTTGAAAGAATTTCAACCAAGGCACAATTTAGGCAACACATCGAATACAGCATTATCGTTTTGCCAGCAACTACATTTATTGATGAGGGCTGTATTTACAAGTAATAGTCCCATATAAAAGCGTAAAGATAAATTCTCCTACCTTGAGTTATGTTCCTTTCTCCAGCACAAGCAACAAGCATGCCTCCAATGGACAATTTGTCAAGACTAAGTCCTTGTCACTGCAATTTTAAGGAAGAGAATGCCATCCCTGCCCTGCCCATTCTGCCCATTCAAATCATGACAAATAATATTATCAAACGAACTGTGAGCGCCCATCAAATCCACACCCTGGCCATAGGGTTGGATTGATATAACACACAAAATCTCTCCAAAACTCTGCATTTACCATATATCTCATAGCAAAATACAGAATGGACCAGACCTGTAGCTTTACGGACACAGTATTTACCGGACACAGCAGCTTTGCTGGACACTGTAACTTTACAAGAATGTCTAACAGAGCCATCGACAAAAATGCAACGAACAAAAATGCATGGTTCCTTGAAAACATCTAAAATGACAATATGGATGCCCATACCAAATTACTGGAGACTTGCCAGAAGAAAACACATGCAATATACACATTGAATAGAGTATCAGAAGAAAACATATCTCATATTAATCTCATATCCCTGTGTACACTCATTTACTTGCCTCTGCAAGTGCAGGCAATCCCTGTGAAACATAATTGGTAATAGGCTCATTTCTTATTTCTCGCCCTCTTTCTTTTATCACCTGCAATCCCTTTCTTTTGAACCATACGCCTTTTCTTGCCATTGGGCTTCCTTCTCCTCGCAACAACCTTCTTCCTAACAGCCATTAAAATGTTCTTTTTTTGGATGGTCTTCTTCCTCATTTGTTCGATGCCACTTGCCAATGTTTCAGAGTCTGTTTGTGGCAGCGAATCAATGATGTGTTCGTGTGCTTCCAAAGGTAAATGGTACAAATTGCAATCATTTGCATCAGCAATCAATTCAATCTTTGCACATACAACAAGATGTGAATAGCAATTGACATCTGGCATATGGTCTAGAAGCTCATACTTACCTTCGCCGATGCACTTGTAGTACTTACCTATCAAAATGACTTCCTGCCTACTGAACTTAGAGCCCCAAAAATCTTTGAACGCGCTTTGCACAACGTGCTTTGGTTTAGAACATTTGATGATCCAAAAGTCAGCATTTTCTTCATTGTTGGCTTCTGCATTGATTGCAAAATTGTCACCAACCTCTACAAGCTCCGCCTTCCACTGGTTATCCCCTTCATATTGCACATGGTTGATAGAGTATCTGGCTTCAACTCTGAATATGTGTAGCGTCCCAATCTTTTTGCATGCTTACATCTATTCCACAGCCCCTTCCAACAACTAGCACAAAAGCAAGACAAGAATTTGTGAGCAGCTATTGTGGGCCTGTTTTGGCAGAATGGTCTTATAGTATGTATTTTCTTCGTTCCCTTCAGTGTTTCACAGTCAAATCTTATTGTTCTACACACTTCTCCCACCTTCACAAGCCAAAAATACCTACATATAAAGATCAGCACATTAGCAAAAACCCAAAGCTGGTACCTGCATGTAAAGTTCACAAGAAAAAATTCATACCTTAAGATAATATTGTCTTTGCTGCTGCCCTTCACTTTGAAGTACCAATTTAAGAATTGCACCGCATCCTCAGCATTCCTTAAAGGCGTACTTTCTCTCTTCAACATCTCGCTGGTCAGTATTCTCTTTATGACAGCCCCGGCACCGTCATGTTCCCCCTTGCCATGGCACGATGCAAAAAAATTCCATTCTATCTTCATTCCAGTGGATTGAAAGGACCTGCCCAAGTAATAGAAACGCCTGGAAGATTTGAATAGCGATTAAAACCGTCGACACCGAATACATGCTTGTAGATGTTTACACCTTTACTTCTCAAGAATTCAGCATGCTTCTGAAGGCAATGCTGCACAAATGAGGTGTCGTGTTCTCGGTCATCAGAAATATAGAAGTGTGTTTCTTTAACCAACTTACGGTCACTGACACAAATATTCGGAGTCTCTTCTTTATTTGCATGCCTGTAGGTGATGTGAACAAGTATGGAACATTGATCATTGTGCCAATGCATGGACTGAACCTCCTGCTGAATTTTAAATGTGTAATTTTCTGCGAAGTCTATGACAGAAACAATGGTACCTTCAGGAAATGTTTGCAAACACAATTTGAACTGTTCTGCTTGCCACCTTGCAGTGTAATTGTGAGGAATGAATTGCTTGATCACCTTATCCGCATGTACCATGAACTCGTGCAATGATGTGGCTTTATAAACCAGCCTCATAACGTCCTTGGTTTTGACAATTGGTTTACCACCAGCATCCTTGATGAAGGTTTCTTTGATCTGAAAGAAATAGAGAATCAATCAAAGAATAGGAGGAGCATTTTTCACATCTGTCACATCTAGTGAAGATCAACTATAGTGAAGATCAACTAGCTTGTAAGCAAAGAATAGGAGGAGCATTTTTCACATCTATTACTGGCAGCCACAACACGACAATAACATTGTTCTCTATTAACATTGCTTTCTAATGACATTGCTGTCTTGGGTCTGCCCATTCACATAAACAATCATAAGATAGATAAGTATAGAGTTTTTAACCTCCTAATACAATCCAGCAGCCATGCTAGCTGGACAAATTCTCCCTAACATGTAAACTTGTAAAAAACAAAGCCATGCTAGCTGGACAAAATCTGCCCTAACATGTAAACTTGTAAAAACAGGTTGACAACCTAGCTGTACCAAATCTGCCCCTAAACAATACACGAGAAGACTGAAAACAGAATTACAATTGCTCACCTTCTCGAAGTTCTTCCATTCAACTGTCATCCCTTTCTTTTCTTTGGGGCATTTATTGAAAGATTTTAGTCCACAGCAGTTGCATTCCATTGCCAAACATGTTGGCTTGTACCAATCGGCGTCTTCATTCTTGGGCAAACCATAGTTTTCCACATATCAATCGACAACTTCTTTGAATGTCTTATTGCTGCCTTCACAAATTGGACCTGGTCCACAAACAACACATTTGCATTTACAACTTGCACCATGAATGTTAGAATCTCGTCTTATTTTATTCACTACCTGCCTAACGAATTCCATTTTCATGTGATATATACAACAACATGTTTCCCTCTCTTTAAGTCTTCTCACAAATTTAGGTTTCAAACTTTCGAAAAGCCTCACCCTATCTTCATACTTTCGGATGTTCACACGCGCTTAAATCTCCTAAAGAACATGACACTGCAATACAATAAGCAATTACTATTAAACTTTTTGTACTTGTAATAAACAACAAGCAAGAGCATACACGAGTCTCTTCGGATAGTGGATTGGTTGCATATTATAAGGCTTTGACAGTTTAGCACCATTATTTTGTCGTCTCAATTTAATGACTTGCCTTTGTTTGGAGACACTCTTGTTTCAGACACCCAAAAATTGTATACCTTTTCATGGTCTTCATCACTTAACCTGTTAGATCTGGCCTTATTCTTGAACATGGACCATGGTCCTCCAAAGTCAGCAATCTTCTTCTTATCTAGAGCAGCATAGACAGCCTTTCTCCTCAAATTCAATACTTTTTCAACTGCTGCCCTATTGCTCTGCTCATTTATAGCCATCATCAAGGTAGATGTTCTTGCATGGTTAATGTCTTGTGTCCTGCCTCGTTTCTTGTTATCAAGAGCATTCTTCACATTCTCAACTACATGTTTGTACACGTTTAAATTCTAATTGCCAATAAAACCAAATTCTGGAAGCTGTTCACCAGCTCTGGATATGACCTCCTCCCTATCATTTGAATCATAATTTTGGCATATCTTATTTACAAAATCCACAATTAGCTTAGCATCTTTTTGTTTTTTTCTAGTAGAAGGTTTTTCCTTGTCTTTGCCATCGTCTTCTCCTACCATCATAATTTCTGATTGCCTCTTCCTCTTCTTGGCTCTCTGTATTCTCCTTCTAGCAGCCAAGATTCTACGACATGCAGTATTAGGGGATACACAATTGCAAAGATTACCACATTTTTCCAAACATGGTTCTATATTTTCAGAATTCTTGTTAAGAGGAACTGGAGAAGACAATATCTCAGGCAAATTTGGTTCCAGGGTGTTCTCATTTTCATTCCTGTCTTCCTTCTTTTCATTTTCATTGGTATCTTCCTTCTGCACTTCAAATCTTGCAAGAGATTCAGCAATGTCAATTCCCAAGATCTTGCAATGTCCTCTGAATCTTCATTTCCAAATCGTGCTGCAAATTCAGCAGCATATTGAGCAAGCAAATCCATGACATACCAAACAATTGCATGAAGCAGAGAGCGAGAAAACACAAAAATCCGAACCACAATTCTATTTTCAAAATTCTATTCCTGGCTGCTGCAATCCAAAAACTAGCGGGAGCGGGAGAAACAGATCCTCCTACTTCCGGATTGATGACATGGCACAACAAACTTCTAATTCTGAGGCCGTCGAAGACCTAACCGTCAAACCAAACCGTCACTTAGTGTTCTTGACGGGCCCAAATGGCTAAAGCACTATGTGTCGCTGATAAGGGAAATGTCCCCCACCTATGCGCTTTCACCCCCCTATAAGTCGGATTGGAGCAGCATTGGACGGCCTTTCGCCTAAACAGTAGCCGAGGAACCGGAATTCCTAGGTTGCAGCTCGATCCAAGACCAGCAGCCTCGAGATCCAGCAGCATGGACGCTTTCAGGGGAGTGGGAGCCAGCCAAGAAGCGGGTTAGTGGTTGATCCGATAGTTAGATCCGAGTTTCAGCTCTCATTCGATAGGATTCTTATTTATTCTTAGCTATAGGCGACCCCTATAGCCTAAGAATAATAGGCACTAACAAAGGAACCTAACCATGTATGATTAGGTAGATTAGAATAGATGTATTCTATTATTTTCAGTTCTGTTGTGATGATGTTTAACATTCTATGCGCCACTCTTGTGTATTGGGAAGGGGGGTAGAGACCCCGAACCCAAGTAGTAGTATGATCATAGTTTTAGCCCATTAATTCCCAATTAATGCGACCTGTGCATAGGAGCCCGCCTGGCTGTGGGTGGCGGAGCTAGACCGGATGACAAGGAAGGGCTTGTCTGATCACAGTTGATCCCTCTGGTGCGTAGCGACGGCCGGGGAACATTGTGGGCTAGGCCTAATACCCTGGCACTGCGTGCGGGCAGGGTATGGGCTCGACACCTCTTGGGTGATGCGTCATCTTCTAGGGGTTCAAGTCGTATACGAGCAGTGGCTCTCTAGCTCGCCTGTGGTTGGCATGAACCTTCTGGAGGAGAGTGATCTCCTCCTGCCTCATCGGGAGCTGGGGAAATGCAACCCAGTAGTAGCCCCTTTGGCTATGAACCCGGCAGGCTACGGTCAGGCTCCAATACTTTTCAGCCTATCTGCAAAGTATGCACAGGAGGGGCGGATGGAGTGGACTACCCAATCCACCATGTTTCTATGCCGGTAAATCCATTTGCCATGAATTACATGCATTGTTATCCCGGAGACCCAAGCGTCAGTCTTTCCCCAAGAGTCTGAGCCTGGGTAGGATTTCCCCATGTTATGTTGATGTACTGATGTGTTGTTGCAGCTACTGTGATACTGTGATTCGAGGTGGGTATGTTATTGTTGATTGATGTCATGTGCTCATGTGTGTTTACGCTTCCGCAGCTAGATCGATCCCGAGGGAGACGGGATGAATGACACGTTTATTCTTCCGTCGGGTTCTTGGCCACCGGCAAAGAGCGATGTTAGGTGGACGGCCTCATGTCGGCCCGGCGGAATCTTTGGTTTGAGGATGATCTCCGGTTTGTATACGATCGGGGGGCATCGTGATAGGAGTCAGGCGTCTAAAAATGTGACTTTGAAAAAACACATTCTCAAAATGTCCCATGTCATTAATTTAATGCAAAAAAAATCAAAGAAAAATATGGAAGTTTATGACTATAAAAAGTCAAGTTAGACTGCTATGTGCAGCTCCACTTGCAGACCATTATTGGTCCACAGGACTGGAAGTTTAAAAATTAATAGAGGCAACATCTTAATCAATTTTGATCTCAACTTTAGAATATAGTTTATGCGTACAGTTTCCTATGGGTAAAATTAATTGGATAGACAAGCTTGCATAATTTGAGGGCAATGTTTAAGCACAAACAACTGTGAATTTATGGGGTATTTATTCGCCAATTGAATCTACATGGACTTCCACTTACACCTTTCAAAAATTATCTTATTAAAGGTAAGAAACAATAGTATCATTATGGGGAAAAAATGGATAGGGCTAGTGAGAGATATATGCTCTATACAATTGGTCTAATTATGGACCATAAATGGTTCATGCTTAATTATATTCGTATATTTCAAATGGTATGTTATTTCAATATGAAAATAGAGAGTTATATTGCAAAAGAAGGCCCGCATTCATGAAAAATATAGTGTACATATGACCTACTTGTCACATTATCCTACTAAAACTCTAATGCTTTATAGCAGCAATGGATATACCAGTTTTATACTAGTAAAAAATACCATGTTTCTCAGGTATTTTTTGCAAGAAAAGCCACACAACCTACATAGGGGAACTATATATATGTCCCTTGTCATATTTGGAACCATTTGAAAGGTTTACTTGGAGAAATGTAGTGTGTGTTCTCTACAAAGTTTGAGAAAAGGCGTATCAAAGGTGATGTGGTTTAATTTTTTATTCTTATACTTAAACTTCGCGATATTCACTTTCATTCATCAATAAACATCACTAGCTAGTAAATGATGAGTTTTCAGCCTATAATTTTGGAATTAACTCAAATTTTTAACCTCTAATGTGTTAATCCTATGGTTGTACATCATCTTTAAATCTAGTTAATTGCATGGTTAAACCTTAATTACACTATATACAAGTTGATAGAGTAATTTTCTATGTAGATATAAGAAGAATGCATCATTCATTACCCTCATGATACTTACAGGTGGTGATTTTGGAGCATTTTAACATATAATTTTGTCCTAAATTCTGTATAAGAAATTCTCGATTAGATTTTGAAGTTGATATAACTTATGAACACCTTAAAAAAAACATAAGATTGTACTTCATATAGTTAAGAATCCATGGCCACAAGAATTAACCCAAAACTTGTAATAATAAAGGAGAAATAATTCCTAAACCGCACGCAGCATTTTTGAACAAAATAGGGTTTGCCGGCTTCCACGGACGTTAGATGATAGCAACCAAAGCTGAAAACATACAAATCAATGTGTTCTATCATAAATAGAAAAATACTTTCAATTTTAGCAAGGTTTAGGCATATTTATGCCAGGAAAATCCAAGAATGCAGTTCTGGACTGTTGCCGAAACTGTCAAATTCTCTAATATTTGAACAATCACTACAACATATAGGTGAGTTACTTGGCCTTGAAATTCTTGAAGGTCATTAAGAATCAAGTAAAGATTGATATGGTGGTGATATATCACGAAATTGAAACTTCTATTCTCACATATATTGGTTTAAGTGGCAGTGGGTCAACTGGACCAATTCTGGTCCATGGACCAGGAATGGTCCCCGAGACCACTCTAGTGTTAACCAATTCTACTTATAAGCTTTGTGCTAAGATTATTGCCAACAAGGTCAAGCCTTTTCTCCAGAAAACTATTAATATTAAGCAATCTGCTTTCCTGCCTAACAGATTTCTTTTCGACAATTTCATTGTGGTCATGGAGGGTTTACATTGGAATAAGGTTTCTTCCCAAAATTGTGTCCTCTTAAAGTTGGATTTCAAAAGAGATTTTGACTCTGTCAATTGGGACTTCCTTGAGTTTGCCTTGAATAAGATTGGATTCAATTCCAAAATAATTTCCTTAATTCTCGGTCTTAATTCTATGGCTAACTATGCTATCCTAATAAATGGCTCCCCTTCAAATTTTTTCCATCTGGCTCGAGGTGTCAGGCAGGGATGCCCCTTAGCTCCCTAATTTTATCTTGATTGCTCGGCGTCTTCCCTTTCAGTCAGATTTTCAAGCGGCTTTGCTTGCTAAGGTGCATCCTATAGTCACTAATGAGCAAAGGGCCATGTTAGAGGCTGAGATCAGCCAGAATGATTTAGCCGAGGCCACATTTTCTCTCAAGAGGGGCAAGTGTTCGGGTCTTGATGGTATTCCGGTGGAATTTTTCCAGGAGTATTGGGATTGTCTTGGTGCAGATGTGTATGCTGCTTTCCGGGATTTTAAAAGACAGAGGCACCTGGACAAAATCCTCAACTCTGGTTGCATCTCCCTTATTCCCAAATGTAAGGATCCCTCTTCCATTTCAGATTGGCGCCCCATTACCTTGTTGTCCTCAGTGTACAAGATCTTTACTAAAGCTTTTGCTCAGAAGCTTTGTGGCATGCTTACTGAGTCCATCTCTTCCACACAGTCAGGTTTCTTGCCTCGTCGGTGTATCTTGAATGTGGCAGCAGTATATGAGGGTCTCTATTGGGCTAGAATGCATGGCTACCCCATTGTATACTTGAAGCTGGATTTTGCAAAAGCATATGACAGTGTTGACTGGGGTTTCCTGGAGCAGTGCCTTTTATGCCTTGGTTTTAGTGCCCAGTTCACAACAGACGTTATGAAACTTCTTTATTCTGCTCATTCTTTAGTTCTTTTAAAGGAGAACCATCGACATTTTTTCAGGTGAGACGTGGCATTCGCCAAGGCTGTCCTTTGGCACCGCTGCTTTTTACAATTGTGCCAGAGATTCTTTCTCAGGTATTCTCTCTTGCAGTGCAGGAAGGCATCCTGCATCGTCTTCCCATGAATAATGGTTCACAAGAGATTTGTAATCAGTACACAGATGACACTTTCTTGTTCTTAATGGCTGATGAGCAGAATTTGCAGAATGCCATTTCCTTGTTGGACAGTTTCTCCTTGGCTTCTGGTATCTTTGTGGGATGGCAAAAGTGTACTGCCTTGTGGGCCCTAGACTCTCCAGTGCCGTGTTCTGTGGTTGCATTTCCATGGAAGGTTCTTCCTCATGGGAAGGCAACTAGGCTTCTGGGCATTCTAGTTGGTATACACTCATCTGGAGATGCGTGGGATGTCATTATTAAGGGGTTGAAAAGGCATTTGTTCTGGTGGTCCACGGTTAAGTTATCCATGGCTAGTCATGTAACTGTGGCAAAGTCAGTTCTGAGTGGTACACATGTCTACATGGCATCCATCTTGCTGGCACCCCAGACAAAGGTGCAGCCCATTGTTCGCACTGTCAGGAACTTTATCTGGGGTGGCATTAAAGAAGGAGCTGATGTTAAAATTAGTTGGGCGAAGTGCATTATGCCCAAACTTTGTGGGGGGCTGGGGATGATTCACTTTCTTCTCCAGAGCAAGGTGTTGATTTCTAGGTTCATATGGCAGATTCTAAAGAATATCGCGATAATTCTCAGTCTCTGCGTCTCATTTACCGGTCTTCTGGATGTGCATTTCCTTTGGCTCTCCATCTATTAAGCCACTCCTCCCATGGGCATTATTCTATCCACTCTCTCCATATCCTAATGCATCTCCTTTCCTCAAGGGGTTGCTAGGCGCTTGGGAGGCCCCGTGTTCACTTAGTTTGATTCCATCCAATGGCCCACACCTGAGATCCCTCTGACCCGATTCTTTGGTGGATCCCTTTGGGTGACGGCCATCGCATTGTCCCCCGGTCTCTTACGTCCATCCATTGGCCTTAGCGTCGGTGGTGATCAGTGGGTGTGCTCCGCGGTGTCTACATGGTATAATGAGACAAGATTGTTGGCGTGGAATGAGTTCAAATTGAAGTTCCTCCTCCTTGATTGGGACCGTGGCATTTTGGGAAAAGTAGCTGCTACACTTCCTTCACACCCACAAGGCGTGGCTCCCGACTACGGGTGGTTCATGGCGGTGTTAAGGAGGAGCACCGGTGCACTTTCGATGTATGTGGTCTGCTTCATCCCGGCGATCACGGCGATGGGTATGGGATAAATTGCTCCATCCTAAGCTATCTATTTTGTGGTGGCAGATCATTCATAGATGCGTGCAGGGAAGTGAAAGGGAAAAGGAAAGGGGGAAGTGAAAAAGGGAAGAGGGAAAAAAGAAAGAAGAAAAACTAAAAAAAAAAAATAGAAATGGAAAAAAAATAAAAAGGATAAAGACAAAAGGCAAAAGGCAAAAAAGAAAAAAAGGAAGGAGAAAAAGTAAAAAAAATTACAAAGAAAAGTGGAAAACGAGAAAAGCAAAAAGGTAAAAGGAAAATTGGGGGAGGAGAGAGAGAAAGGGAAAGGGCAAAGGAAAAAAAAAGGAAAGAAGGGAAAAACAAGGAGGAGGTAAAAGCAAAAAATAAATGAAGGGGAAAAAATATAAAAGGGAAAAAAAAAGGTTAAAAAGGAAAAAAAGGCGCAAAAAGAAAAAAAAGAAAAAAAAAATGAAAAGCGAAAAGGAAAAGAAGGGAGAAGGGAAAAATAGAGGAAAAAAGGAAGAAAATGTAGGGAGGAAAACAAAAGGAAAAAATGAAAAGAAAATTTGAAAGGCAGAAAAGGAGAAGAAAAAGGGGACGGAAATTCTTATAGCCTAGCAACACTGCCTTGGTTTATATAAATTTTAAATGCTATATATCTACTCACATATGTTTTTCCAATTTATGCCTAGCAATGTTTGGGCACCATAACTAGTTGTAATACTAATAATGTAACACATTTTGTAGTTGTTAGTAGTTGCAAAGATGTGGATGATGTACATTAATATAAATAGGGTGAGTTGAGGTGGCTTCCAATTCTTTTAAAGATAAGATAAGATAAGATAAGATAAGATAAGATAAGATAAGATAAGATAAGATAAGATAAGATAAGATAAGATAAGATAAGATAAGATAAAAAAATTATAGATCCACGGGAACCCAAATGGTTATGGAGACAAAACAAAGAAAGAGGGCATGAGCCCCCAACAAAACAAAAGGCCTAAACCTAAACAAAACACGATATGGGGACTAAGCCCCATAACAAAATACCAAAGAAATACCAAGAAGAACTAATAGGGCACTATGCATATCCCAACCAAGGATTGTCAGGCCACTGGTCGCGAATGATAGCCGTGCCCCCCTCGGACACTTTGCCACTTGTTCACGAGCCGAGCCTCTCGGACTTTACACAACTCCTCCCGTCACCTAGTCATGTACGGGGGAGAGATCCTCCTGAACAGAGAAGCTAGTATTCTTAAAATGGCTGCCGTGCTGGACCACATACAGCCTGTCCTGAGAGGTGTTGAAGTGCACTATATGATGAGGTCGGTCCGGTCTTTGGGCCCCAACTCGGCGGGCTATAGCGATACTAGACTACTGAATGTGCATGATATCTGTGAAAAAGTTTGCGGCTTGTTCAAATCGAACAAGAGTTTGTTTCGGTAGCCCCACTACATGCAGATTGAGGCCTTTATCTTGCTCGAGGGCATCTATATGGATGATGGAACCTGCTCCCCTTGCCTGTGAGAATCCGTGTCTGAACCTGGGGGTATCTGTACATCGGTCATTATGGTATCCTTGCATGAGGTTGGACCTGTCTGAGTCATGGCATCTGTGCTCATGTTTGACCCTAGATCAGTCTGTATATTGGCCTCTGTGCACTGTGGTCTGTCCGTGTTCTTGTCTGTTGCAATTGCAGAGTAAAGTGTAACAAGTATCTTATAGAATACCAGCAAGTTCACAAATTAGCATGTGACAATAAAGCTAGTGAATAATGAGGTCCAACCTTACACATCAACAGTTATTTTCGCAACTGAGATGTTGATGGACAATTGCAGCAATATAAGATTTTAATAAGCAAAGTTATCAATGGCATAAACTATCTGCAATATCTGGCTCATACCTCTTGAATAAATGCAAGGAAAAGAGCAGAAACATGCCATTGTCTAAGGGCAGGTGATATTTTTCTTCATGTTGCTTGCGGCATGAGCTTTAGAGCTATATTTAACATGCTTTAATTTCTGGCGGTTTTGCATGCTTGTATTTCTTATCTTTCTTTTTTATCAGGCAACTCATGGAGTTTTAATTATAAGCAAGCAAGTTCATTTAAATCTCTATTTTTCGTTAGAACATTGTAGTTGCATCTGCTATTTAACAACATGTCGGATCAACCTTCAAAACAAGTGATCTTTAAAAATGAAAGATGAAATTTCTATAAAGACATGGACATCAGTTTGTTGTAAATAGAGAGCCCTTATATATGAATGATGAAATTCGTAGTAGCTTATTGGCAAGATATGTGGAAATAAATACCATGTTTATTGGGCAAGCAAACATCTGAATTGTTTATCTAATTGTCATTTTTAATGATGGTAGCTACCAAGCATTGCAATTGTCTTGAGCCAGCAAAGTATGATTCCCCATATTCCCAATGATATTTGGATTGTTTAAGATATGAAGCACGATGCTCGAATGGCACTACCAGTTGTTCGTCAAGTTTTTGTACTATTTTATCTTTCTATGTTTATTTTTGTACATCCTTGAAAAGTGGTTTTGAAGGCATGTTGTTATATTCATATTTAAAGTCACTAGAGCAAAATCATCTTCTAATATTTGGGCTTGATGGATTTTATGAGGAAACTAGCCCTGAGAGCATTGTACGTCTTCAATTGATTGTATCTTGCAAATGTGCATTTGTGATCGCCATTTTTTTAGGCTGGCCAGTCAGTGGATTTTGCGAGTTCAGATTCACAAATTAAACATCTTTCAAAATGGTTTGCATCATGGATTAGAATACTTTAAAATTATTTGCATCATGAGTTGGAACTTATATTATGGCATATCGAATTGGGCTTGGATTGAATACCAATTTGCTAAGTGTCTTATTTGTCATATAGCTAGTTTTTAATCTTTATCGCGTCGGCCAAGGCCGCCGCGAACATTTCTCTTTCCCAACCCCTTCTCTGTACACAACTGAATGAAACAGAAAAATTTGTTCGCAGTGCCCAAGATCTTCTACTGGCTCACTTATCGGTTAGAATTTTGTCTGGCAGCAAAATAGTTATAGAGGATCTAGTTGTGTGTATTGTGTTATAGTTTAGAGACGCAAATTTAAATGCTCCATGTGCACAGTTAGAATGGTATTTGACTTACTTTTCAAATTTAAATACTTTGTGTCTTGCGATTACAATGGAAGGAATCAATCTAGCTAGGTCAAATGCCTCAATTAGTTGGGAATTACTCATAAAGCCTAAGAAAGGTGTTACTATAAGGACCCATTTAACTTCAGGCCCCACTAACTTGGCATTAACAAGCCTTTGGCCATTCTAACTTGCATGAGTGTATTGAGAAGCTTTTTGTAGAATCATCTAAATGCCTAATTGCCAAAGGCAAACAATAGAACTATGGTCCAAATCTAAACCCGGACTTATATGTTGGAGCTACATAGAGGTTTTTAGGTGGATTAAGAGGATTGTTGAGACTGTTATACAGGATGCAATTCATAACAATCAATTTCTCGAGAGCTTTTAGAAGAAGTGTGCAACTTGAGTACCAAGAGCACAAATCCATTACTAAGCAAGCATTGTATTGTTAAATGTTGGGCATTAATAGTGGGACTTGCACCCACCCACGTCTCCAACCCGATGGTAGCTAGTGGGTTTTGAACTAAACAGTGCATTTAGCTGCACAACTTTGAACAAAAAGATATTCGGCGGCCAGGGTGCCGCAATAAGTTTCTTGTGTTGATAGTTTAGAAACTTAATCTGTGTTAGCAGAGTAATTTTTGAATAGTTTTAGAAACTTAACATAAAGGAAAATTTGTGGTTCTAAGCGGTTTTTCGAGACAAAATAATTCAATCGATTTGGCTTCATCAATGCCTAAAGGTGTCTTCAAAGAGACACAATGTTGCCTACCCCATCTGATCCACGTTCTAAGACCCAATCGACCTTGTTATGGCTTTCTAATTCTAAACTTCTCGGAGGTCAAGGTTCCAGTCTGAAAACAGAGGCTTCGAGCAACCCAAAGATCCAAATAACATCATTATAACGGATGGCGGACGGTGTTTCCTGGTTTGAGCTCATAGAATGCTGAGAGATGCAAAAATCAAAATGTTTTGAAGCAAATCCCTTTTACGCTTGAGAGGTTTGGAGTTTCTTCCCATGTGCGCAATAAGCTAATTCGGCTTATTTTCAGCCCTCTATGGGAATGTGAGGTCCTTTTTTTTTCTATAAGCCAGAATTTTCAATGTAAAAAAAGAAAAAAGAAAGAAAAAAAAGCAAAACAGGAATGCTTCTTCATCTTCTCTCATAGCCTACCACAAGAACCCAAGTTAGAGGTTGAATGTATACCCTTGGCTGGCGAGAAGCCAAGTTGTTTCTCAGGCCCCAAAATCGCAATTCTAGACTTCAAAAATAGGGCTATCATCATCTTTTTGTGATTCACATTAAAATGTTTTTCCCTGCTTCATGAAATTTCCAGTTGGATGCACAATTTCTGCCAATGTCGGCTCAAATCCGAACTGTCAAGCTACTTTTTTTTGCAATTTCATACTACCTGCTCTTTAATCCGAGCGAGATTTTTTACGTAGAAGGGGGCTCTGATGATGGCGGTCTCTATGGATGGATCGGTGCTTCAATGGAGGTTCTGGTACGTTTGCAAATGGGTGCTCGCCAAAGACCGCCAAAGCAGAGCTCCTAATCGGAATGGGCCCCTATAGATATTCCCTAGTTGTGGGTCTTGCTTGTTTGGCCCCTTACATTTATGTTCTGTTGTTAGTCCTCACTGCACAACCTTGCAGATTCTGTTCTTCCTTATCCTTTTCAAATCCATTCCAATGCAAAGGAGAAAAATGCAAGCTTCAGGAAAAAAATCTAGCCTCTTGGGCAAGTTTCCAACAATTCATTCCCATCCTTCCATCACCCAGATCACGAACAGGGCAGTGCTCTTAAAGCTCTTTCTGCTCTGCCCATAATAGATTTGGAAACAGAAAGCAAACCTACAGGAACGGATCAACTTCGCTTCCAACAAATCATCCTCTGCTTCAAGCTCGCGTTGATTTGGCTATGGCGGCCAGTTTGGGTCGGGACCTAGAAAAAAAAGTGCCTCGGATGGTGCGAGCTTAGCTATGTCCATGCTACTCTAAGGAGGCCGGAATGCAAAGCCCTTTCCTGGGTGTTCTTGTTAAAAGCTCATAGCGCCCAAAAAGCTGCAGATTCGTGCCAAGAACCGAGGCGGGGCGCCTCTGTTACTCCACCCCTGACCCGATCCGACCCTTCATCCTAGAACTAGAACGAGAAAAAAGCGAAATCAAACACGGCCCGATGGAATTTTTTTTAAGCCTTCTAAGTCGGTGGACCCAACTAAAGAAGGGCAGATCGTTAAACATGCCCAATTGTCTTGCTTGGATTTTGCTTACCTCCACAAATCGGACCCCTTTTGCAGAGATTTCTTCATCTTGCGTTGCACAACAAAGCAATGACCAAGGCGGATGATGCCCATCGCCTCTGCTCACATAATTAATCACAATGTCTTCAATCATAGAGCACACTTTTTCTACTGCTTCATTAGATGTTCCTCTGATCACGATCTGGCCCTTTTCACTGTATCGATTATCGGGAACAACTTGCACACTAATGTCGGCAAGCAAGGCGCACGCTGTTAGGTTGCTCGACGGAGGAAGAGCACTTGGATTGCGGCGACGAACCACTTGGAGCCGAAGAAAGTGATACCCAAAATATTTACACGTGTTGACGTTGGCTGAAGCACGTGTCGGCTTTAGTTGAGGCAGAAAAAATAGCCATCGAAAAAACAAAAATCCAAAATTGGATGTATGATTATATATGTTTTGATAATGTTTTAGGGTATGTAATGCATCACGCCCTAATTTGGACGGCTCGGATCTTTCGAACCTAATCTAAAGGTCTTTCACCTCTAGGGTTTTCTTATCTAGGGTTCTTTTTGTTTTCGCTGCAATTTTCTTCCCTCCTCTGTTTTCGGCTTCACCTTCTTCCGTTGCACTACGTCCAGTTGATCCATCACCAACGGAATCGACATGAAGCTGAAGAAACAAAGGTCATTCTTGCATCTGATATCCTTGAGAATTGGTTTTAGTATCTTTTTTCTTATGTTCTCTTTTGTGCAGGCTATTGCAAGATCTCTTCACCAGGTTTAGGGCAACACAAGATTTGTTGGCTACTTAAGGCTCTGCAGCAAGTATTTTCTTGGTTGCTATGGCCAAGGATCTACGTCGCCAACATGGGCTGGATGCTTATAAGTTTGGATACTGCGGATTTATGCCTCACAACGTTTGGCATGGTCGATGAACCATTGCTCACAGGATTTATGTCTCATAGGGTCTGCACTAAGGTGGATTCTACAGGGTGCTATGAGCTATGGTATGTGATAGTCTGAGGAAATCCTGAAGGAGTTATCACCATCAAGAACTGGATGCTGAAAATATTTCCAAGGTTCATGACTGGCTGCCATGTCTGTGGCTCAAGAATTTTGGGTAGAACAAATCTGAATATATCTGTCAATAGGGCTACTCGGAGCACTCAGATCTACTCCAGGCACTCAGATCTGAGAGATCTAACAAGGAAAGAAAAGTCTAGAAAAAAATTTCTTCAGACTATGAAGTCTGGGATCCTAGATCTGACCCAAACCGGCTCAATGCCATAAAAACATGTGTAATTTCGAATTTGGGTATGCATATATCCATGCTCAGCCTCAAAAACGGCCCACTGCAGCAAATTAAAGGGATCTGACTATTCTTGCTCCAGAATTTACAATTCTTGGCAAATTCCTCTGTTCGTGCAAAGCTAGCAAGAAATTCCGTGAGTTTTTCTGATGCAGACGAATCTTGAATTGTTGAGAAGCCTCAGCAATTCTTCTGAAGGTAGATCAGCCTCTTTTCCATGTAATCTACAAATAAACTGTTGAGTAGACTGATGCTAACTCTTTCCTCCAAGCCAGTGCTCTGATACCATGAAAGTCTGAGGAAATCTTGAAGGATGAAGAAAAGACAAGGACAGAAGCGTAAGCACCTACTAGCTCCTAGAGTGAACTAACCGGAGAGGGGCGTGACTATGGCTAATATATAGAGTGCCATGTCAGCAACAAAGTGATGACTCAGCATGCACAGTCATCACCACACATGGAGTATGATAATACTCTAACAGTATGATATCCAGATCTTGCCTTGCCCTATCTCCTCATACAGCTATGTCTTGGCAGACATACGTTGATGATCACTTGCTTTCCTTGAGATCGGGAAATGGTTGTTGCCTCTCTCGCCCGGCTTTATTATAGGCTAAGATGGAAACATCTGGGCTCAAGGCTCCAAACTTTTCTTCGGTTAGTACTATAGTTTAGAACACATGCTCTTTTTTGAATTGTCATGGCTTAAGGCATAATCGCAATTTTCATGTGGATCTGAATAATCTCTATAATTGTATCTTTGTGGGGTCTTCAGCATTCATTCATCTCTCAGCTGGGCTCATTGTACAATTAAGTTTTTTCAACCTTGGTTTAATTTTCAGCATTATTTAAAGGCAACACCGAGATTGTGCACGATGTTGGTCTGTCTTGATAGCGGCTATGCCTTTTGTCGAGATAGCTCTTTTATTTTTCGTTCTAGCGATTTAGGGCTTCTTCGGCTATGGCGAAGCGAGGAAAGTCTGCCTGCAACAGACTATGGAGGCAAAGCTTCGGCATCACCGTCCCGCTTCGGGTAATGAAAACTCGGATAACCATTATGTGCGTTTCCAAAAGCCGCGCCACTTTTGCAAACCCCTTATTCAATATAATCTTTGTGGTGCTTGACATTACAATGTTTGAGCCATAATTAATAGGTGTTTTTTATTATTATTTAAAATACAAGAAAGAAATTGATGTTTAATTAGCATTCTGAGGACACTAGCACATTCATACCGCGCAATATAATAATGGCAATTATTATTGCTTTGTATTAAAATACATTGTCATATTACTTTTAAAAAAATCTCACTTAAAACCCTTGTGAGCTGTTTCAGCCTTGTTTTCCAGAACTTCCTGTTCAAGGTTCATCTCTACATTTCCTTTTGCAAGCTTCCAGGTTTTGACCAAGATAGGTATCAGCAGGGGACTTAACCAGTCCACTAACCAGTTCGTTTACCCCTTTTATCAAATCCAAATTGCTTTTGTAATTGTGGCACTTCTAGCCTTCTTTTCTGATGAGAGGTAGATACCAACATTTCGTTTCATATTTGTGTTACATTATGAATTGGGTTTTCATTTTGATTTTCAGGACCGTAAGCAAACCTCTGACTCCTTGGCTTCTGCTCCAGTGTTCAGGTAGAATCGAAAGTCTAGTGTGAAGCCTGCTTCAAATGCGGCCCCTGATGCCTCCTGACATTTCCCTGAATCTATCATATGCTGAGGTAAGCATGTATCCCTTAAACAACAGATGTAAGTTATTTAATGGCATGTCTGGTGCAAGTTATGAAGTTCAAATGCAGGGCAGCTATCAGGCTTCAGAACAGGCTATCAGGGTATCAGGCAGGCAGCACCATGTGGTTGGCATGCAAAGATTAGCCATGATCATCAGTCTTTCATTTTTTGCAGCCTTTCTTCAAACTCACAGTTATGTTATGTTTTACTAAGAGGTGATGTACTTTTGATGGGCCAATCTTGCCCTGGTTTTACAGATTCATTGAAAGCATCTGGAGAATTTGATTTAGTTCTATCATGCTACCATATATTGGCAATACATGTACTTACAAGATTACATTTCAGAATAAGATGTTTGGTTGCACACCTCTTTCTTTTTCTTATTGTGTCCGCTTACTTAGTATCATTGTGATTTGACTAGTGACTTAAACAAACGTGACATCCTTCATGGCTCCATTTCCTAAACACATGTTCTAACATGTCTAGCATATGGAATTCTACTACTTAGGGATATTGTAAGCGGTTTACATCATAAATGCATTCTCTTTAGCATTATTTTTTTCATCAATATTGTAGAGTTTCGTTTTGTATTCCAATATGTAGAATGGAGACCCTCATAATGATATAAATTTTTTGGCCTACTTGCTTATTACAAATATATATTATAGAAATTTTTGCAGCGCAACTATAAGTGGTCTTCAAGGCCACACTGTCTTAGGCACAAGAACCTATAGCAATGTACACAACATTCATACACAATTTTCATTGCCCCGAAGGGGCAAAAAAAATTTTAAACCTATAACACAAACCATTACATTACATCCATTAAAATTAAATTCCCCCTTAAACCCCCTTTTGTTTGGGTGCATATTCACACGGGGGTGATGTAGGGCAGCGAGAGCCCTTTTAATTATGTTTTGCATGTACAAAATCAACACCATATAGTATATTGCCTGAAATCTTATAGTATTTTGCAAATCTTGTTATACAGTATTATAATTTCTATACATCCATACCCCACAAACGAGGAATTTTGTGTACGGTGTAGATTACGGAATAGGGGGTGAATATACCTATCCAACAACCCTCGTTGCCCGGAGTCACCCCCCGTGTGAATATGCACCCAAACAAAAGGGGGTTTAAGGGGGAATTTAATTTTAATGGATGTAATGTAATGGTTTGTGTAATAGGTTCAAAATTTGTAGCATAATAACGGTTTTTCTTTGTGTTTTATGCACGCTTTTCACTAAGGTTTTCCTATGATTTAAGTGATGTATTCAAATGGATGTACTAATCGTTACATCTAAAAGTGCACCATTTCTGAGCCATTGATTTTAGCCTTTTTTTTTCAATGGTCAACAATCAATGGCTCACAACAAAAGCCCTTTTTTTATGCGTGTGGTGCATAATGGTCAACAACCAATGGCTCACACCAAAAGCCCTCTTTTTGTGTGTGTGGTGCATAATGGGCACATGAAGGGCTTGAAGGGCGCATGTAGTGCAGTTTCCCCGCTGGCAACACATTTCTTATCATAACTTTTGATCCAGAGCTCTGTTTGAGATGATTTTTATTGCATTGGAAAGCTCTCTCCGAGATCTTTTTGATAGTGTCTGATATGGATATATTTGGTTAAGTTATCTATGCTAAAACAATAATTTTTCGGCCGGGTTTGGTAGGCTTTCCCATCCTACCAGCTGATTAATACAGGAATTGCGCTATTGGATATTGTTTTATGGCTCATTCCGAATGAAGCTTGCAAAAAATTACCATGCATTTTTAGATTTTGAGGCAGTTATTATCCAAGGCTTCTAGATCCTTGTGCTAACAAGCAGAAAAGTTTTCCACTTTGGTTTCTCACCACAAGAATCCATGGAGGCCAAAGGCTGCTGTTAAATTCCAGTTGAAAAATGTTTGTGTATGGGTGTTGCAAACTTTATAACGATATGGGTCTTTTAAGAAATCCAGACGGTAAGGTTCCTGTATCTCAACACATTCCATGAAGCAATGAACTAAATGCCATGCTCTTTGATGGTGCACCCCATCTCTGGCACATATTTAATAAACTCAAGTATTGATGGACATGGACCTGCATACGGTTTTGCTAAAAAATCTCTCCATGGTAAGCTCATTGTTCATAATTCGGGCACACATGATGTTGATGACGAAGCTACGCAGGTACATAGCAGAGCATAGAGGCTATGAACCTTGCATCAAAAGTAATCTTTGTCTTTATCTTCATCAAACAGTTGTGGTTCTGCTCCTTTCTTTGTGGCCTACTGTTGTGACACCTCTTCAAGAGGTCGAGGGATGCTCATGCATTGTCTAGAGGTATGCCACCTCAATTCTTTTTTTTTTTTTTTTTTTTTGGTCTGCTAGCATAATCAGTCCCCTGTTTAAAAATCTTGGCAGCGATTCGCGACAAAAGCTCAAATAGAAGAGCCAATCTGGAGGCGTCCATTTCCAATTTGTTACTTCTATGGTGCTCCATAAGGTAGGTAATCATAGATCGATCCCTTTGTTGGCTAGCTAGAAAGATATGTGTAAGCTTCTTCGTTAAGAGGAAAGAACATGATGGATTTTACATGTTTTGTTTCTTGCATGAGGAGACTTTTTGCAATTCGTTTCTGGCATGCAAAGCCTGAAACTGCCAATTGTTTTATGAAATCAAACTTCTGAACTTTGCATTTCTATACTTGCATGCATTCTGATTACAAAGCGGGTAATTTCGACATCTTTTGTGCATTGAATAAGGCATTTTGAATCCCTTTGTGCAGTACAAGCAACGTCTAATTTTGATCCTTCATGAAATTTCTACAATTTGCATTTCATTGATAATTTAGCTACATTTCTCATTGATTCATTTGCATTCTGTTTGATCTCAGGTTTTATTTGGGATTGAATCGATGCTTAAAATCTGCAGGCTGCTTGATTATTTCAGCATGCAAAATATGTCTTGCGTTGCTATCTCAAGGTCAAGCCAATCAAATTCGTTTTTCCAAAAGGCAAAAACTGGAATATGGCCATTATTGGCATATGTTGAAGTTACCAAATTCTATAATATTCTCAATAACATGAGCTTCGCATTGAAGCTCACACAATAAATATAGAAAATATATAAATCATCTTGATCCCCCCTGGCTGATTTTACAAAGGCACCCATAAATCTTTATGGATAAGTACACATTCCTTATGCTTTAGTGGCGATGACTTATGTCGTTTGTTCTACTTTGTTTTTCTGACTATTTTTCAGTGAAAGTTGCATGCCTGGGACTTTTGCCGACAGATCCAGTAAAACTAATTATAGAGACCTTATTGGCCACGAGTCATGGCATGTCAGTTTACAAATTCATATGATGGTTCAAATATGATGCTTCTCTTTGAAATTATAGATGAAGCAATTGTGTCTCAAGATCTTAATCTAGCTATTTTGGAGAAGGTTCTATACCTGCATAGGCATGTGTTGTGTGATCATAGTGCTTTCCATATGTAGGTTGTACTTTACCTTCTAACATGATGTTTTGATGGCCTTGCAATAACTTAGAAGCTGAATTTTCAGTGCATATTTAATCAGACCTTCTGGTCTTGCAAATTTGTATGTTGATAAATGTATTTTTTGCAGAATTTTGCACATTTTAAGGTCACACTAAGAGGTTAAATTCAGTTAAATTAAAAATTAGGTTAAGCGGGTTCACACCACACTAGGTTAACTGTGCAAATTTTGGAGAAATTTGCACATTTTATTTGTATAAGTGAAGACTTGAATGTGGAGAAATGGAGATGAATAAACATTCTACCATTACAATCAAAATAAGAAAGCAAATTAAAAAAAGCTTTGTGCATCGAGAGCATATGCATGATCGAAGCTGTTTGTAGTGATAACCCATTTTTGCATGATTTATTACCTTTAGGTTGCTCCTTTTCAAGTTTGCTCTACTTTTAAAATGGAACGAAATATTTAGCCCCAAGTTAAGGATGATGTGCTTCTTAGGCGGTGAAGGTCTTTGCTTGCCTTTCTTTGGGGCTTCCTTTGCGGTGAAGGGCCTTCCAAGGAGGGACACCCGCGCATTTTTTCACGAGAACCGTGGTTTGATCTTTGAGTGCAAGGCTCTAAAGAGCCAGCTGGCGGCAGTCATAGATCCACGATTCGCGACCCACTGAGCCCCCGCAAGACTATAAGCTCTTCCTAAAAGCCAAGAAGAGGCGGATACATGGCGAAAACCAGGGGCGCTGTTTGACATGCTCATGGCGAGCCAAAAGCTTTTGGCGTAAGGTGTTATACCGGAAGCGCCCGGTGGCTGGTAATGTAAGTGTGGAGCAATGGATGCACCGCTGCGGGGAGTTATATGACCCCCGGGAGCTAATGCGGTCGGGATCAGGTAGGAGAGGTCTTTGCCCGGCTCACGGGGGAGGATGTCAGCGGGGGTCTCGGGCATCTGGCGAATGGCAAAAGGCAAAAAGGATTTGTTGAAATGGGGTGGCCCATCGTGGTAGGGGATCTTGGCCGAAGGGCTCCCTCGGTTGGATGGTTATAAAGGTGGCCCATAAAAGTGGTAGGGCCCCACGGCGGATGATCATTAACCAAGCTCTGGCGGCGAGGGCTCCCTAAGGGGGCGAGTGGATGGTTAGTAAGGTGGTTCTGTGCATAAAAAGACCGACCATATCTTCACTTTGGATGATGCCAAGCCGATCATAGGGATGATTATAGTAAGCTTGGGGGGCTTGACACCCGAGGGTGCAAAGCTCTGGCGAAAATGGTGGAGAAATATATAGTTTGAAAAATCACTAAAAATTTTAAATGTGTCATTTGACACACCTAAAATATTAAGTGTGTCAAAAAATTAGGCTTTAAATACACAAGACTTGTATGTACCAGGCCAATGTATGTGTCCACTTAATAATGCAAGAAGTATTTCAATGGAAATTTTCATTTTCCTTATATTTATATAAACTTATCTTTCATAGACATTGTAATCTTTTAATTTGTAGATTTTAAATTATTTTCTTCATTTGATAAACATAAAAAGACATGTTGTGGCGATGGTTTCAAAATTGCAAATGAGTTCCAAAATTTGCGAAATGGGGTGCACCGACACATATGATGGGATTTAAAGCCTTATGAAGATAAGAAATACAATAAATAAGTTGAATTTCCCCCCGTTGTTTCAAGTAGCTTTTAAAAGGTTGTACATTGATAGCTTGGAGACGTTGGATTGCAAAAGAATTACGAGTTCCATGGGGGTCGCGGGGGGTGCAATTTTATGATGGGATTTATCGACCTCGTGAAGATCGTGTTACTATATATGGGATGATGTAGCTTTTTGGGTTGCCCATTGACCAGCGTGGATGCGGCACCATGGGGGCGGCATTTGGATGCCCTCTTATATCTTGGGATGATGTAGCTTTGTGGGGCACCGGAATGGCAGTTTGGACCCTTGCACAAAACTAATGTGAACTTCTCAAAACTAAGCTTCTCCGCGATCCTCGCAACACCCTATCCCGAGTTATATTACGAGGGGGCGGGGAAGTGGAGATGAATGCGAGCTTCAAGTATCACGGGAATTGATTTCACTACTAACATCTTTGTGGGATGAGTGTGTGTGGAGGGGAGAGCCGGTCTGTTGGGAAGGCTTTATATGCGATTGCAAAAGCAGCGTGTTGCGGGATAGATCTCTGTGACTAGGCGAGGAGAGCACACCTCTTTAGAGGCTTTAGTTCGGCCGGTGCTGCTATATGGGGTGGAGGTTTGGGGCCCGGCCGGTTAGCAAAAACACGTGGGATAGGTTGGAAAGGGTGCGCGGCTTTCTTGACATATAGCTTGGGAGTGAAGGACACCGTGCCGTGTCGATTTTGTTGTATGAGGCGGGGTTACGGCCTTTGACGATTACGCTATCTTGCGGGCATCTTACTTGCTTCCATAAGGTGGATGGGATGGATGAGCATCGCTTGCCCCCCACAGGCGTGTTGTTAACGCAGGGGCCCTCAGTGGCTCAAGAGGGTATGGCACGAGCAATTGTAAGGGATGGTTTAGGAGGTGCTCTATGGATTACCAACAGATGGTGGCTGGCGGTCCCGATCTTGTGAGAATGGGCAATTGGATGCGGGCTATGCTGCCACCCCGTGGGATGCCTCTACTCTTGCAAAGCCCAAGGCGAGCACTATCACGCTCAGTTAATCCCGCCTTGAGCATGGACCCCATCGGTGCCAGAAAGCACACATCTCTGTGAAAAGCGAGAGCTATTGCTGCCATAAGGGCGTGTTCCCATTACCTCGAATTGAAGCAGTTATTTGGGGGTGAATGGCGGGCCGCGGGATCCCCGGGGAGGGAGAGGATATGTCGGTGTTGTGAGATGCACGTGATAGAGGATGAGCACCATGCCCTCCAAGCGATTACCCGGCATATGCCCGTGTCCGGCGGTGCACACCGATCTTAGATTCTCGACACACCGCTACATCGATTTACTGCATCACCTATGGTAGCCTTGGAGGAGCTTACATCCTGCCGATTTGGTGCGTCGGACTTGCTCTTGGGGGCATGGTATTTGAGAGCCTCTTTGTTAGGGTTTTCCTCCCAAGTGGGGGTTTTTCATCCCCGTAGTAGGGTTCTCTTGTCTGATTACATTGTTTGTTTTGGTGTTGGGGTTTTGGCTTCTTTGCATTTCTCTGCATGTACCGTCTCATAGGCCTCTGGCCTCCGTGGACGTTAAAATAAACTTCCTTCCTTCCTTCCTTCCTTCCTTATAACATATCTAACTCTGAATGCCCAGCAAAAAATCAATGTACATGGTATTTTAAGAGTCATTAAACATTGCCTTTTATATGGTTAACTATTAATATCTTTTCCACGAAAGCCAAGCAACCACTCATCAGTTGGTTGCTCACCAGCTTTGGTTAAGAGTAAGCAAATATGGAAGACATTAAGAAACTATGCGAATACATCAAGCTGTCCTAGGCTCAGGAACATGAATCGCGAGCTTCTAAGACAGGTTGTTTGCTCACCAACTTCGGTTAAGAGTAAGCAAGCATGGAAGACATTAAGAAACTCTGCCAATGCATCATGTTGTTCTAGGCTCAGGAACAAAAATGCAGCAGCACCTTAGTATCATCTGCCTTATCATTTACAGGTCCACAATGTATGCCCAGCAACGCTGGACAACGTTACTGGTAGACCATATATCCCTAAAACAATTGAATGGGTTGTTATAAAAAAAACATAGATTCAAGATAAAAAATAATCACATTAGCTCACTGGGTACCTCGGTTAAAGTAGTCTTATTAGGACATTGAGTTATTTTGGTAGAGGTTCGAGCCCCCATATTTCATATTCTAAAATCTTAGGCAAAGCCGTATACAAGTTCGATATTCCCTCAAAACCTTAGGCGAAATCTTATTTTATATTTCAAAATCATAGGCGCCTCCAATCATAAATGACTATAAGCGAAACGAGAGGTGCCCAGAGGCCCCAACATATGATCTGAGTCGTAGGATCGACGAATCCAACGACTATGATAGTCCAGGGTGCACCTCATTTTAGTATTAGTGATAGTGAAAGAGGCAAAGGAAGAACTTAACAAGAAGTCTTGCAACAAGGAAATATAGACCTTACGGTTGCATTTTACCTAGTCCAATCGTACAAAAATCGAAGAATCTTGGTAACACAACACATAACAACCAACACATAACAACCATTGACATTAACAACCAACACATAACTACCATTGACATTAATTGTTGTGGTTGTCATGTAATAATTGTAAGTGATATTCTAATCTATGAGAAGCAGTGGCAGTAGATTAGAGTTGATCTATGAGAAGCAGTGGCAGTAGATCAACATGAAGAAGTATGAAAAAATATGTGGAAAAAGTAAGGTGGCGGGCAGGTACTACCTAGAGGTTGCTAGGCTCGCCAGAAAACTCGTGATACCCCCTGCCCGCCACTTAGGGTTTTGGGTTGGTGGTCAAGCGGGTCAAAGTCAATGGCAGTGGAAAATAGGGTATTTAGGCAAGTTGGAAAACCTTCTATATCTCGGGGGCATGCGTTTTGACAAGTGTAGATATCGGGCTGATAAGAAAAGATATAAATGAATGATATGCATAGAGATGAAGTAGCTGAGCCGAGATAGATGTCTTGGTGAACGAGTTGTATTTTGTTAAAGGTTATTGGATGAGTGACCATATTTTGGCTCCATGAACCTAAGCTTTTATAAGCCTTGTTTATAAAGTTGTCTAGCAAATTTGGTGAATTAAGTTATTGTTATCTTGACAATTTAAAACAATTTCTCTGATGGTATCGAGCTAAGGTGACTTCGGGATGTCAACCCGGTTAGGTGCCAATTTGCTATGGCTGTTGAAGTGTTTAAAGGTGACAATTGGTTTTCAAATTTGGAAAGAAGGAATTGAATCTGTTTTAAAAGTTTGAGAATCTTTGGGGCTTAATTGATGGCGATACATTTGCCATGGCTATACATCTCACGCAAGATCTGATGCTACTGGGTACTAATCCAGGAGGTGGTCCCACTGTGAGTGCAAGTGCAAGCTCAGGTGATGAAAGCTCGGGTGGTGGATCTGTTGTTGGTGGAGGTAGCTCTGCAAAGTCAAACCCGATGCCACTAAAATAATGGAGGCCCAAGCCATTATTATGAGCAAGGTAGGAACTGCTTTGAAATTAAAATTGAGAGGTAAACAGCCAAAGGAGATGTGGGAATATATGATTAAACATTTTGAAATCAAGAGTTCATCCCAGATAGATGTTTTGGAAAAACAACTTAGAAGACTTAAGTTGTTTGAAAAAGACAATATAACTGAGTTTATGGAGAAATTTGAGTCCATAATTGCTTGAACTTAGAAGGTCACGGGATCTATTGTGAATGATCAAAATCAAATTACGTACTTAGCCAAATTCGGTTTCTCATAATTCTCATTTAGCTACACTAATTAGGAATGTGGCTACTAGCAAAAGAGCATCTTTGTAAAAATGATTCAAAGCGAGTTTGAACAAACTCGAAAGGGGTTTTGATGATGAAGAGCAATCACCGGAAGTATTATCTGATGGGAAGTTTAAAAAGGGTGTAACTACTTGAGAAATCGATAAAAAGAAAAATAGGGCCATGTTTTAAATGCAAATGGTATGGTCATTTAAAAGCAAATTGTACTTTTGAAAGGCAAGGTGTTCAAGTGTTTTAAGCTGTGATGGTAAAGGACATTTGGCTTGAGAATGTCCAAGTCCTAAATCTTCATCACGGAAGAGGGAGAGGTCGTGCGAAGGCGGAGGCGGGGAGAGGGAGGTTTCAACCAAGTATGAATCTGGTTAAAGAGGAAAGTATTGAAGAAGCTAGCAGTGGAGATGAAATTTTTGAGGTAATGTGTAATCATGTCTCAAATAATGTTCTTACTTCAAAATCCTTGCATGACAATTTTTGTGTGATAGATTCAGGAGCAGAAAAAAGTGTAGTCTTCAAGCCAAATCTGCTTCAGAATTGTGTAAAGAAAGTTGGGCATGTACAGGTTGGGAGATGGTGGAGTCACGGCCATTAAGGATGTTGGTGTTTTAGAAATCTTTGATTTACAAAGGGAAACACAGTACACTTTCGGAGATGTGTTGTGTGTTCGAGGATTAGTAAGAAATTTGATTTCAGTAAGTCAACTTGTTGATCTTGGTTACAAAGTTGTATTTGAAAAGTTGGAATGTACTATTTTTCATGATAATGAAATCAAGTTCGTTGGCAGACGTGTTGGTAACTTGTTTGGTTTTCAATACAGTCATGTTCCATGTCTAAATTCCATTGAATGTACTTCCAAACAAGTTTGGCATACTAGGCTTGGACATACAAATTTCAAGAACCTTGATGCTCTGGAAAAGAGAGGGTTGATCACCATGACTTCAAATAAGGAAGAGAAGGTTTGTGCTGGCTGTATGCTTGGAAAGCAGACTAGACAAATCTTTAAGAAATCAAAACACAGGTCAAAAAATTTTTTTGGAGTTAATTCACCGCAGTTTTGTGTGGGCCTATAAATGTAACTAGTATATCACGGTTTACAAGTATTTTATGACTTTTCATTGGCGATGAAGAGCTAATTGCTATTTATTGAAATCAAAAGACCAAGCTCTAGATGCTTTTAAAATTTTTGTTGCTGAAGTAGAGTTGGAAACCGGAGCAAAAGATCAAATGTATCGAATCGGCAGGTGGTGAATATCTGTCGGATGAATTTAAATGGTTACTGTGCATCCAAAGGTATTAAAAGACAACTTACATGTCGGTATTCTCCACAGTGAGAATGAAGTGGCGAAAAGAAAAATAGAACCTTATTAAATGCGGTCGGATCTATGTTGAAGTATTGAGGGATTGCCAAATTTTTTATGGGATGAGGCACCTGAAAAGCTGCGGTGTTTATTCAAAAGCAGGTTGCCTTCAATGAGCATAAATGGAGCCATACGAAATGTTATGGTCGGGTAAGGCACCATCTTTTGAAAAATTTAGAACTTATGGTTGTTTGGCATTTGCCGCGGGTTCGGAAAGAATTAAGGAAAAAGCTTGATGATCGATCTTATATACGCTATCTGGTAGGTTATGATGAAAATTCAAAGGGATATAGATTATACAATCGCTCAAAGGAAAATAATCATTAGCGAGAGATGTGGTATTTTCTGAAATTGATTTTTCTGAACTATTCCTAAAGTAAATCTGTGAGATGGCAAAAGAAGCTATGAATAATCAAGAGGACACTAATAGTCTACATGAAGAGTCAATTAAGCTTTGAAGGAAAAACGGTGTAGATGAATTCGGACTAAGGTTCTGGGACTTTAGTGATGATGATGATGAGGTAGAATAAGTAGAAGAACACGCAAATGAGATTGAAAAACCTGCGAGAAGATACTCAACATATACATGAAGAAATAGTGGAAAAACCAAAAAGGAAAAGAAGAAGAAACCACAGATGCTCTGGGGATGAAAATAAGGATCTTGCATTATTTGGAAGGAATGTTCATGGCGAAGTAAAAAGATTGCTTGGAAAGTGAGGGAAATAAACCACGATTATTTGATATTCTAGTGCTAGAAAATGAAGAGGCACCAAAAGTTACAATGAGGCCATAAGTGGAAAAAATAAAGATGGTTTGGAGGAAAGCTATGGAAGATGAGATGAACTCATTTCATAGAACTAATACTTATGTACTTGTGGATAGACACGAAAGTAAAAATGTTGTAGGAAGCAAATGGATATCTGAGAATTAAACTTGGAGCTGATGGGAAATCCAGAAAATACAAAGCTAGACTTGTTGCTCAAGGATTCACTCAAAAGCAAGGTCAAGACTTTGATGAAACATTTTCTCCATTAGTAAAGATTAATAGTCTTAGAATGTTGTTAGCTATTGCAAATTCTGAAGACTTAGAGATTCATCATATGGATGTCGATCAGGCATTTTAAATGCTAAATTGGAAGAAGAATTTTATCTAAAACCAGCTCGAGTTTGACAAAATTGAAGGTAAGGTTTGGAAGTTGAATCGAAACATTGTATGGGTTAAAAGCAGACTCCTAGAGAATGGTACAAATGCATGGATGGCTATTTGCTTGAACAAGGATTTGAGAAGTTTCTGTGTGATGGGAATCTATATAGATTTAGAAGTGGAGATGAATGGTGTGTGATTGCCCTATATGTAGATGATAACATTATGGTGGCAAAAGGCAAGAATATTCTTTTGCATTGTAAGAATATTTTGAGCAAAAGATTTCAAATGACTGATTTAGGAGAACTGAAGAGGTTTCTTGGAATTGAAGTCTGGGGGACAAGACAAACAAGACTTTACTCTTAAGTCAACAAACACATATTACTAATATGTTAAAAACTTTCAAAATCTTGAGGATTGTAATGTTGCGGAGATACTCCATTAGTACACGGACCTGAGAATTTTAGAAGATATGTGCCCAAAATCTTTTTCGGGAGGTGAGGCAAATGGAAAGAACTCCATCTGAGATCTTTAATTGGTTGTCTTGCTTATGTGGCTAATTGTATAAGGCCGGATATTTCCTTTCTTGTCAATTTATTAAGCGATATATAATAACAATCTGGTGTAGCTCATTGGACTTCTTTAAAAAAGGATTTTGAGGTATTTAAAGGGTTCCTTGGAAGTTGGAATTATGTACAATCCAGCAAACTTGAACTGAAAGCATATTGTGATTGGTGGGGAGACTTAGATCAAAGAAAATCCACTTGGGTTATTTAGTCATGTTAGGTGGGGCACACCAGCACAGGAAGTGCAAAAAGCAGTCTAGCATAGCAATTTGTCAAGTCTGAGAGAATCTGAATCTGATCACACTGCTTAGTAGCAAAGGAGTTGATTTGGGAAAGAAGACTCTTAGCAGAATTGGAAACTCCACAGAATAATCCTACTGCTATTTACTGTGACAATACCAGTTGCATAGCTATGTCAAAAAACCCTGTTCTTCATGAAAGAACAAAGCACATCGAAATGGAAGTCCACTTTCTTAGAGACATGGTGAAGAAAAACATGCTACAAATGATATATGTTGCAACTGATGGACAATTAGCTGATATTCTCACCAAGGCACTTACAGCCAGCAGGTTTCTCAAGTTAAGAACAATAATCCAGTATAATCAGAATCTGCTTATTACATGAAGGGGGAATGTTGTGGTTGTCATGTAATAATTGTACGTGATATTCTAATCTATGAGAAGCAGTGGCAGTAGATTAGAGTTGATCTATGAGAAGCAGTGGCAGTAGATCAACCTGAGGAAGTATGAAAAATATGTGGAAAAAGTAAGGTGGCGGGCAGGTACTACCCAGACGTTGCTAGGCTCGCCAGAAAACTCGTGATACCCCCTGCCCGCCACTTAGGGTTTTGGGTTGGCCCGGTCAAATGGATCAAAGTCAATGGCAATTTGGAAAATAGGGACAAAAGGCATCCGAATATTTAGGCAAGTTGGAAAACCTTCTATATCACGGGGCATGCGTTTTGACAAGTGTAGATATCCGGTTGATAAGAAAAGATATAAATGAATGATATGCATAGAGACGAAGTAGTGGCCTTGAGATAGATGTCTTGGTGAACGGAGTTGTATTTTGTAAAAGGTTATTGGATGAGTGACCATATTTTGGCTCCATGAACCTAAGCTTTTATAAGCCTTGTTTATAAAGTTGTCTAGCAAATTTGGTGAATTAAGTTATTGTTATACTGACAATTTCTGAAACAATTTCTACATTAATTAACACAACCATTGGGTCCAACACATTTAAATTAAAATCCCCTTAAAACCCCTTTGGTTTGGGTGCATATTCACACCTGGGATGACTCAGAGACTAACGAGAGTCATTGGGATAGGCATATTCACCCCCTTATTCCTTAATCTACACCGTGCGTAAAGTTCCTCGTTTGTGGGGTATGCAAGTACAAAATTTCTTTGTCTTGTATAACAAGATCATAAAAATACTATAAGATTTCAAAGCGAAATACTATATGGTGTTGATTTAAATGCGTGCAAAATACAATTATGAGGGCTCTCGCTGCCCTACGTCACACCCCGTGTGAATATGCACCCAAACTAAAGGGGGTTTAAGGGGGATTTTAATTAATGTCAATGGTAGTTATGTGTTGGTAGTTATGCAGAAATGGACAACAAAAAGCAAAAAACATGGGAGTAGCTTATGTAATAAGGATCTTGCAAGAAGAGCTAGTTGGAAGCCTAGCTATCACCTGTCTCCATCTCCTGCAATTTTCGATGGTGGAGGCCAGCATCCTCAGCCATTTTCTTCCAGTCGATGGTGGAAGTATATATGTCGGCTAGAAATTGGGCTTCTGCATAGTCGATGGAGCTTCTAGAAGAGTTGCTCACGGTGACATGTGTCAAATTCTCGTGGCTCCATTTCTCTATCCAATACATCATGTTGTGTTCCAAGGTGGATCCGTCTGTGGCTCCGATAAAGATGGGCCGCATGTACAATTCATCCATCAGAACCTCTTCCGAGTTGTTTGGATTGGGGCGGACCCTTCTGCAGCAAGCCTGCCTCCATAATGACAGGGTATACTTTCCAAACGATTCCTTTTTCCATGTGCAACCAAAATACAGATTTATTAATGACAAATTAACAATGAAGAACATAATTAGTTAAGTTATGCTGTATGCAGAGTAACGTACCCGGTTTGATTTCGACGAACTCCTCCTCTTTTTGGAGCTTATCGGTAATGAAGATGGTCATGCTGGTGGCAAAACCGAGTGCATCTGCGACAATGGTGAAACTAGCGAGGGAGGATGCAATGGAGATGATGGCTACAAGGGTGCTGGTTGACACTCCAAACACACTCACCACCCCATTAGCGACCAATGCGGCGGAGAATCCTGCGCCCATCCCTGCAGTAGCCGCCACTGCCCCTACCACTCCAAGAACTATGTTCACAATCTTAAGTGCTGCCTCATCCACCCCAACTTTCACTTGATACACATCCATCGTATTGTTGTACACTGAAAGATAGGAACCCACTTCCCCTCTTTCTTCTTCTTTCCATTCACAACTCCTCCCTCGATTTAACTTCAGCGATATCCTCTCTTCTCAAACATTTTGCTAACTTGGCATTATCCTATCCTATTGTCTCTTTTTTTTTTCTTTCTTTTTTTTTCCTTTCATGATAGGTTAGTTTTTATCATCTTCCGGCCTATCTAGACATCTAATAGCTATCATTTTGTTTCTTCTCTTGCAAAGGACAAATCGTTTTCTGCATTTCCTAAAGAGCATTTTTGTAGAGTTTTTAGAAGGATGCAATTATAGAAAAAATAAATAGCAAATATAAAGAATTTGGCATTTAAAGACAGATATGAATTGCATCCAAGAAAAAATCACTATTTACAGCTACACCTACAACTGTTTTTCAAGCACATAGTTTCTTGTTGTCTCTTCTCTTTTTTTTCCATTCATGATAGGGTAATGTTTTGCATCTTCACCTATCTAAATATCTAATAGCTTCAATTTTGTTCCTTTTCTTGCGAAGGACAACCTTTTTTTTTTGCATTTCCCAGGGAACATTGTTGTAGACTTTTTTGAAAAGATGCAATCATAGAAATAAGGAACATCAGATATAAAGAATGTGGCACATAAAGATCGATATGAATTGCGTCCGGGGGCAACAAATCACTATCTACAACTATTTTTTCAGCCACAAGTATATCTACAACTGTTTTTCCATGCACTTGTTTATGTACTTTATACTTTATTTATTTATTTATGCTACATTAGCGGCACCGTCAAGGATGCACTTATTGTTTTGTTGCACCATCATTTTCACATGCTTTATTTCATTCATCTGTACTTTATTTACACTACATTATGACAATCTATGCAACACACCAAAGCTTCATTCATTTGCATTTTGTTTTATGTACTTCGCATCTTGTTTTATTTAGGATACATTATCACAATCTATGCAACATTCCAAAACTTTTTATTCAAGAAATCCACTCAAACATGCCAAAAGCAATACCCATTGCAATACCTTGATGTCATGGAGAATGGCATGAGGTCACCATTCTTGATGCCCCCATGACCTGCAGAATCAGGGAGCGCCTTGTTCATGCACTTGATTATGTACTTTATACTTTATTTATTTATGATACATTAGCAGCACCGTCAAGGATGCACTTATTGTTTTGTTGCCCCATCATTTTCACATGCTTTATTTCATTCATCTGTACTTTATTTACACTACATTATAACAATCTATGCAACACACCAAAACTTCATTCATTTGCATTTTTTTTATGTACTTCACATTTTGTTTTATTTAGGATACATTATCACAATCTATGCAACATTCCAAAACTTTTTATTCAAGAAATCCACTCAAACACGACAAAATCAACACCCATTGCAATAACTTGATGTCATGTAGAATGGCATGGGGGAAGCCATTCTTGCTGCCCCCATGACCTGCAGAATCAAGGAGCGCTGTGTAAGCGCGACCTAATTATGCAGGTCATGGGGGCAAGAATGGCTGACCCCATGCCATTCTACTACGTCAACACAATCCATAATTTGATTCTACAGGTTTTATGAGGCTATTTGTCATTCTGAGCAAGAATAGTTCAAAGATCTTACAGGAATACACTCCTACTTGCCTTGATGTGATCCCAAATATCAACATAAGAACATAGTACTACTAGAATAGAATAGAATTAAATAGGTATTTTTACATCAGGAAGACCAAAAGTCCATTGGACACATACAATGGGCTAGTACAACTATTACTACTAGGATTAAAAAACCTTACCTCGAAAGGTTTTCAAGAGAAAAACCTTTACAATAACGATGTTCTAGACAGCTAATATTAAGTAAGTTTGTATCATAGTGACTGATGATGGCTCAACAATTGAAGACACGCATCTAGAACCTCAAGTATATGTAGTCATGCATAGATACTCTATATAATAAAATTATAGTGTATGTTTATTATCAATCACGACCAAAATTGGGTGGCTCAGATTTAATTAAAAAGTTAGACGGTCCAGATAAGCCGGCTCTCTTTTGCTTTTTTTTCTCTCCGATTCATGACTTTTTAATGCATGTGTGTTAATTCAAGATGTTTTCTTTCTATATTTACTAGAGTACTGATTGGGCATCGTCTTCCAATCTGTTATATAGCATTCGCAGGCCGGATCGATGAAATTAGCAACCATGCAATTGGATTGCTTAATGAGGCAAAAACTTCAGTCTGATACATCAGTTAAAGTAAGCAGCTTAAAGACCATGGCTATTGCCAGAGTTCATATCCCATCTCATGGAACTGCACAGTGAACCTAGGAGTTTTGTAAGCAAATATCTTGCAGAGTACGATTTTTTAAAGGTAAGATTGTGGTGGGTTTTTTTAAAGATAAGATTGTGGTGTATACAGACTAGGCTTTTGCTGGAGGAGAGGCCTTTGCTTGCATGTGCTCAGATATTATTCATGTTATGTTCTATTATAGTCAATGATGCAGTTTGTGTTTCAAAATTTCTGATCAGAACGTGCTCTGGTACAAGGTAATCCGGCAAAGAAGAGTCTCATTCCATGTCATTGTTGCAGATGGGCTCTATTCTCTATGCCATATCCCAATCCGAAATATTTCCATCTTATTAAAACTTTTGGCATTCTAAGAGGATTGATTATTTGTCAAAATAAGCAATTTACTATCGTGACAACAACATAAAGGATGGCATAATGGGCTTCGCTTTTAGGAAAATACTCACTATCTGAGGTAGCAATGACTCTTCTCTATTAATTCTTGCCTTAATATTCAAAAGTGTGATGTTCTTTTCCTCAAAATAAAATAATCAGCAGTAATGCAAGCTTGGGGCAAAGAAAATAGTGTAATGAAGAGTGGAAAAGATGGGCAGTCCCGACATCAATGAAAGAGAGTTGGGATCCTCTCATGTTTCTATCATCATGAAAATGAAGCAAAGCTTTTATAATTTAGTGTTCATCACTTTCAATTTTGAATAGCATAATTGTCCAATACTCCCATTGACCTATTGTCCAATACAAGCTCACTAATTTCAATCCTAATCCATGGAACAATCAAGAAAGGAAGTCCATGTACATCAATTCTTAGATCCTAAAGCATATATGTACATTAAAGATATTTAATACACATGCTAGTTATCAACTAATCTTAGATCCGTACTACATGTACAAAATGAAAGCCTTAGCTTGATACATCCTTCAAACTGACCCCAAAGCCAGGCACTTGGATGTTCCATGCAAGTTCTAACTAACAACTGACTTGATAATTTCCTCAAGTAATGTTTTCTCTTGAATACCAATGTCTTCAGTATCAAACAAGACACACTCATAATGCCATGATCTTTAAGCTATACGATGACTGAATGAGGCATCAAAGACCATATCGTAAAATGTCAACATTGGACATAATGATCAATAGCTAGAAGAGAAGAAAGCATTCAATTCAAAATAGTTACAAGAATGTACTCAGACATAATAAGATAAGATAAGATGAATTAAGGCAAAAAATGATAGGACTGCCATTGTTCTTCGCTTGCTCCTGCCAGACGACATTTGATCTTTGAGAATATTTTGGGGGGATGCATACTCTGGTGGTCCTACTCAGTGGATCATGATTATCCGCTGAGATTTTAATCTCGCCTGTGTAGTTTTATATGTCTTTTGGCTTGGGCTTTTAATGAAGTTTGACGTCCTTCAAAAGAAAAAAACAAAAGGGGATGGGATTATCTAATCTCTTTGCATGAGGATAAATCAAATTCATGCGAAGTTGATAGATATAACCAACTAGAAAAAATTGCCAAATTGTTAAGGCAAGTCATGGTGACAAGATTATTTAAACTACAAATGACAATTAAATTGATGGGCTTAAGAATTGAATTGAATTGAACTGAATGGGTTTTTAAGAGCAAGACTAACAAATATTAGATGTAAGGCCTAGTTTTCTCTCTATAGAATGGAGGAAATTACTGGGTATGGGAAGAAATGAAATGCAATTTTGCATCAAGAATAAGATAGATAGTATTTTAACGTCACGCCACTAGGCAGCATCCAACTGGACATGTGACCATACACCACACTACATTGCTCAGTTGGGCCCTACCCCCAACCACTTTACATTGCGTCTATGGGTTTTGACACCCAACAGTTCATGGTGCGATTCTTGGCGGTCTCGAACTCGAGACTTATAATTGCAAAAACTAGTGTGTTACCACTAGGACAAACACCCAACACATTTCTTGTGGCAAAAATTAGTCCTAGTTCTCAAGCAAGTGGACAATAGTTCAAGCTTGTTGATGTTTAAATTAATACATTTTTAATGTTATTATATGTTGTTGGTTCCATTTGATGCTTACAATTATTTTTATAAAGTTTATCGATTTGGTTAAATTGATTGCATAATTGTTTAGGGTGGAGATTCGAATAAGCCGGCTCAACATCCAATACCATTATAGCGATTTGGACAAATCAGGGACATGAATTTAAAAACATATGACATGCAATTTAGTTGTTTGTGATGAAAGAATTTAAAAGAAAGAAATATAAACAAATAGAAAACATTGAAATTTAAGAATAGAATAGATTTTTTAGCGTCCACGGAGACCAATTGGCCTATGGGACCCAAACAAAAAGAGAGCAGCAAGCGTATTACTGACAGGATTAAAAAAACCCCGTCCCGAAGGGTTTTCGAGGGAAAAACCTTAGCAGTAATAAGTATGCTGGCACGCTGTACAATTGTATAGGACAGTTCAATACCGTTCCGAGGACACAACTGAGTCCGTGCATCCATAACCTCCTGGAGGTATGACCCCAACAAACCCACTGACGCCGTAGTCAATAACTGATGGAACGGCTGGCCAGGGACTAGTAATCGAGCATATCGTTCTCAGATATGGGCAAACGCTGGGCAGATCTGGAGGGCATGACATTGATCCTCAATGGCGCCCTGATGACATAATTGATCAGGAACCATTGATTTGGACATTTGGTCCACCTCAAAAGACACAAATTACTTTGGACTAGTCATTCCAGCTTTCAAAATTTTGAATAATAGCATAATCCAATATAATCGTCAATTTTAAATAGAAGCATTTCCTTTTTCATCTTCATGCATGGCAAAGCTGCAAGACATAAAAAATCTAGCATTAGCAACTGCGAATAACTTGGTGAAAATTTTTGGTTATGGCCTTGACTTTGCTGCACACACATTGTAACAATTTTTGGTGTAAAAGCATGTTCCTATTGATAGTACACTTGATATAGGTTCGTATTCCATAGTATAATGGAAGCGAGCTGCATATACCAACACAAATTGGATACATTAGTAAGTTGTATAGTTTGCAATTAATATATGCAAAAGTCATTGTAGTTCCCATTTGAAAATCCATGTAAAGGAATCTACACCATCTAAAAGATTAAATCTCGGTTGCCCAATCGGATGGCCAACCTCGTTTGTCCAATCTAGAGTTTGATACATGACATGTGATGGTCCTTCGCACGATACCTGTCGTTACTAGATTACTTTACATCATGCTCAAGATCCCACGGGTGCAGAACCTACACGTCGTTAGCCAGAACCCCAAATAATATGTTGCGGTCTCCTTAAGCTATGGTCTTAACTCAAGGAAATAACCTTCACCTGGAAGCAACTCGACGTGACCAGTGTCGAGTCCGCACTCGTGAGCTTCGTCTGTGCCCACTCGCTAGTGCTGAGTACTTGACACTCGCGGCCTTGGTTTCTGCTTATTCTTCCTGGAGAGTTGTGGGCAGACCAAGGTGCAATATGTAGCATAATAACAGGGGGTTACTTTTAGATTTTTATACGCTTTTTCATATGGTTTTTCTATGATTTCGTTGTTGTTTTATACGCTTTTTCATATGGTTTTTCTATGATTTCGTTGTTGTATTCGTTGAGGTGTACTAAATAGTATTTCTAGAGTGCACCCTTTATGGGCCGTTGATTTTCGTTGGTTGGAAAAATCCGAGGGTTGTTGTCTTTCTCTGCATGTGTTTGTGCATGAACACTATGCAAGTGTGTGCATGTGCATGTGCACATGCATGTGCATGTGTGTGCATGTGCACATGCATGTGCATGTGTGTGCATGTGCATGTTCATATGCATGTGCAAGTGCAAGTGCATGTGCATGTGTGCATGTGTGTGCATGTGTACTTGCCCTCTTGGATTCTTATTGCGAGTGGATTTTACTACCACGAGATGGATTTTTGCTCACACTTACAAAGGTATTTGTTTTTAATGTTTCTTGATTAGCATAATGTTTTTTACAAGGTATTGGTTTCCTGATTCTACAATGTAGTGCTGCAAAACCCCCTTTTGTTTCCTTCCTATGATTTGCTGCAGATTCAAGTTTAGGCCCTCTGTTTGCTTTCAACTCTTGGATATTTCTGGCTTCCGATTGTTCATATAGCCCGACCTTTAGCTTCAATCAACAAACGGATTCTTATGCACACAACAAAGCGGATTATTCCACGCCCTTTTCCATGTCACGCAGATCAGGTCAAAGCGGCCACAAGAATACATTTATATTGTAGGTTTGGAACTTTAATCGAACCGTAAGGTGAATCATGCATTACCTTTAAGCTAGAGATGGAGCATCCAAAATCATATGGATTGATAAACAATGGTGTCATTGTGAAAGAGAAATAGTTGTAGCGGAAGTAACAATATGTAGCATAATAACAGGGGTTTTCTTTGTGTTGTAAACTTTATGACTTTCGAGAATAATGGGGCGTCCCTAAGGCCCGAAGGGGCCAAAAAAAAAAAAATTTTGCAACACAAACCATTAACATCCAACATATAAAAATTAAATCCCCAACACATAACAACCATTGACATTAACAACCAACACATAACCACCATTGACATTAATTAACATAACCATTGGGTCCAACACATTTAAATTAAAATCCCCTTAAACCCCCTTTGGTTTGGGTGCATATTCACACGGGGGTGACGTAGGGCGTGAGAGCCCTCATAATTGTATTTTGCACGTACGAAATCAACACCATATAGTATTCCGCTTGAAATCTTATAGTATTTTGCGAATCTTATTATACAGTATAGCAAATTTTGTACTTGCATACCCCACAAACGAGGAACTTTACGTACGGTATAGATTAAGGAATAAGGGGTGAATATGCCTATCCAACAGCTCTCGTTGCCCGGAGTCACCCCCCGTGTGAATATGCACCCAAACCAAAGGGGGTTTAAGGGGGATTTTAATTTAAATGTGTTGGACCCAATGGTTATGTTAATTAATGTCAATGTTGGTTATGTGTTGGGGCGATTTCCAATATTTTTAATGGATATACTAATTCGCAAAAGGATATTTACTAACGTGTGTCTACTTACAAGATCTAATGCAATATCTTCCATAGAAAAATCCCAAGTGTAACCTCATCCTAAAGTATGCAATCATAAGTTCTTTATTAAACAAAACATTGTTAATGATTACTATCACTAGAACATGTGCGGCTCTATGTTAACAAGATATTCATGCTTGATGATTTATCTCTTATTCAAATGATGCCCAACCATTCTTATGTTTATGACATGTCTAAACCTAGAAATAAATTAAACTTATTATCATCACCCGATTGGGTGGGTCACCCTTGCTGGTTCTATTTAAACGCAGACAGCAGCCCACTGGCCGGCCTGGCTTTCTATCAGAAGGATTCCCCACGGAATCCATAGCATCAAGGACTAGAACTAGGAATTTCGGCAAGGATTTTGGCAGGAATTTCAGTAGTGTGGGCTCCAGGAACCCATCGATTCATGATTTGGAGCTGATTCTGTTTTCTCACATATCTAACCCTTGTTTCCTGTGTTTGCATCTATTTTTTCTTCTTTGTGTCTATTTGTGCCGGATCTTCCTTAATCTTGTACACCTGTTACTATTAGATCTAACCTAGCAGCCCTATGAATAATGAAGCATTTGTTAAGTTATCCGGCTGCCTCTGATTTTGTTCAGCGCGGGCAGGAGCCTGATGGCTTGCCCTGCACCATGAAATGGTTCCAAGGGGATCTACCAGATCCGAAAATGGGTAAGTAAGCATTTCGGCCCTTGGGCTCACCGAAGAACCCAGCTATTCATGTGTTTTTTTTTTTTTTTTTTTTTTTTTTAGTACCAAGGGATTGACTAAGGTATGTAGAGGCGGCTAGTAAGGCTTATGTCAAGGCTAGTGTTGTCTGGTTTTTTTCCTTTTTTTTTTATATATACATTAATAAATGTAAATATCCAATTACTTATACATGGGCCTTGGAACAACAATTGTGGCACGAATTTCAAAACTAGTTTGTTTGAAGAGCAAGGTATGTATTTTCACACATTACGCTTGGCATTGTTCTACATATGGGTCTTAGCAAAAACATCTTATATGTAAGTTGAAGGAGGTTTTGCTCTCCATTCCAGAACAAGACACCTTACGAGTTCTTCCTGGTTGAGTAATTCAAAGATAAGGAAGATTGATTACTATACCAAAAGACATGGGATAAAAATGATTATTTCTTATTCTATGGAAAGGTCTGAAATATTTACTATTATGTTGCTTATGCAAATAATATATTGGTCCCCTTTGGATACTTTGACTCTGATCTTTATTACAAAGTGGATGGACATGAAGAAATATTATCATTTGTAAGTTTTTACTTGAGGTTCAATTCTAAGGTATCATTTGGTCATTGGACACTCATTTGGATGTTTTCTCGATCCAGATAAAAGTTTATCTTGTTAATTATCCTGTGTGCTTATAGTTGGTGATAATTGTCCATGAGTATGGGAAATGACTTTCAAGATTTAAAATATGCATTATGCAAACGTTAAAATTATAAAATAAAAATCCAGGGAAATGTGCCATCTAAGTTAGCTCGGCTTAGGTTGGGATGATAACAGCATTACCAAGGGATTGATTAAGGTATGTAGAGGCTAGTAAGGCTTATGTCAAGGCTAGTCTTTATGCGGGTTTTTTTTTTAAATGATTAATTTAACACTATCTTGTCGGAACCTCTCATGCTAGGCATGAAGACAATTTGACAAAACGATACCATGGTCGGGCCAATACTTGAAGTTCGACAAATGACTAATATTTCTATTAGGAAATATTTATGCTCCTTGATTAAGGCACAAACATACTTGAGTGAATACACCACTGTTCTATAACATTTGTAGTGGCCTACTGCCTATCCATACACCTATCCATACACTGAGGCTGAATCCAATGTTGGAAATATCCTTGATCTTAGTATTAATATCAAAGCATAACCAATACATCTTGGGATAATTGACCCCATGAACACACTGATCTAAATCTAGTGGTGCAGACTAATAGATGTAAATTAATATTGCAACTCTAATGTACACCCAAATGGGTGGAGGATTTTTTTATTTTCTCAAATGAGCTTTAGCAGATATTCACATCTTACTCTAAAATCATGTTGCTAGTTAGCAGAACTGCCACGTAGACTGGGAACTAAGACACATCGCACAGTAGACCTAACCAGATTTGGACTTCTCTCACGATTCCGGCAGACCCTGAGATATGGAGGATCGATTCTATCTTATGTTATCTGACACTCCTAGTGAGGCGGCAAAGGCAATAAACGGATAGTTCTCCTGTAGCTGGTAAGATCTGTCTTCAGCATCTAACCTAAGTCTTAAACACGCTTCAGTTCGATGATTGTACTTCATGCATCTTAAATACAGACGGCAATAGCCTCGATACTTCATAGTGCTAAATTAGAACTCAGGGATAATATAGGTGTCCCAAAAATAGAATACTTAGATTCAGACCAAAACCCTTATACTTCAAGTTCAGATGAAGATGCACTGAGGGAAGAACGCTTACAGGCCGAATTTGTTGCTTGCATGACCGACTCTGAATGTGCTGAGTATAATAAAACCATGGCTGATTACAAAGGCAACTATGGGCAGAAAAGAAATGCTTGTGGTAATAAGGCATTTACTGGTAACAAGAAGCAAAGTGGCAGTTCCAGCAGCCAGCACAGTGAATTACATGACAAAGACTCTACTATCGAGCTATCCATACCCGAAACTCAGCAGGACGAAGACTATTCTTCTGATCAAGAAGACCTTCAGGTAACATATTCATATTTGAAATGGAAAATACATGAGGTTTTCTGGAATATACACCGGTCTGAAGGATCAGTGAACTCTGCCCTGTGTTCCTATACTTTAAATCAGGTTTACTCTATTAAATAAACACTAACTCTGTCTCACATACATACTCTTATGCATTTCTGCTTTCCTAGTTCATTTCTGTAAAAGAATGCATGGTATATTTTGCCAAGCTCCTGTATTCACCTTGTTCTTCAAACATGCAGGGCAAAAGGTTACAAAGGTTGAACGGTGATAAACCGGGAAGTCTCATTGTACCTTTTGGCCCTTCATGCTTTACCACTCCAGTGCTAATGTCATGATTGATTGGCTGCAGATACCGAGCTTCCCCTACCTTTGTCATTTTTTGTTTCTGCTATGCTTGAAGACCGTGGTTGTTTCTGGAGACCGGATGGGATTATACACTTTTCTGAATGAAAGAGACAATGATGACTGAAGCAAATTTTTATGGTTTACTTTCTTGAAACCCTGATCTATCAGGTGGTAACTAGAACTTCCTCCTTTATTGTCTTGCTGCTCAAAACTTTCCTGGTAACAAAACAGTGATTTTCTGAATGTTCTGTATACGCTTTCCCCTTCATTTAGAATACCATGAAGTTTCTATTATGATAGGCTGGCCAAATACATTTGACTGGCAGTAGCTTTTGTAGACCTATGGTAACTAATGTATTTGCCCAAGTATCAAACTGGCATTTTACTGAAAACATATGGGATATTTTGATTTAGCATCTTGAATGGTCCATCTTTATTTTGTAACTTAAGGAAGTTTTTTTTCTCTCTTTTTCCTATGATTAATTGGATAACATGCTGCAGTAACAGCAACATAATCATTCCCAAAATGGGCATATGCTGTAAATGCTTTACCAAATTATCTTCTCACTTGTACGTATGCTTTTTTACAAATTCGTGGTAGGTATTATACACCATTCATTTTGATGCAAGTAGACAAGCATAGGCATATTGACCCTTAGTGGCTTTGTACCTATACTCCATGCATAACATATAGTAAAAAACTCCATGAGACATTATGATGTATCTCTTAAAAATCGATTTATCAGACTATATTGTCCAAATTACTTGTCTGCTCTTAAAAAAACCGAATTTAAATAACCAGTGAGTGATAAATGCATGCTTTAAACTGAAACAACCATAAAACTTTTCATATTGTTACTATTTTATCAATGAGATTATTTCTACACTTCAAGATATCTGGTCATATAGAGGCTAGGGGAAATGGTTCTCAATGTTTATGTAACATATGGTTATCCAGATCTAGTATTTCTATTCTTTGATCACATGACACAAAGGTTTAAGGTTTCTTTTCAATACAAATGGCTTATGTCCTATGGAAATAAGTAACGAGACTAAAAGATTGTAGGTACCAGATTTGAATGCATATTCAAATAATTGGATTGATAAGACAGTGGATGGATTGACTGGAACTGATGCGTGGCCTAGGATTCTAGGCCATGCCGTTTTTTTAAGCGTGAATGAAGAATCGAAATTTATAAAACGATTCTCTGTTTTTCTCCGACATCGCAGCCCATAGTTACCCCGCTCTTAAGATGGATTCCCCCTTTTCTTAAACAAACATCAGGTTAATCTTACCTCAAATCGCTTCTTCAATCACTGTTTATCTCTCTCTCTCTCTCTTTTCTTATCACTCCGAGATCTCTCCCTTCTTCCTCTTTCTCCCGTTCTCCCCTTTTCCTAATTCTATCTTCCTTCCATTATTTCATTGCCACATCACCCCTTATTCATAATAAAACTCACATCACATTCTTATCCCCTTTAGGATTCGACATCCTCGTTGAATAAAACTCACATCACATTATTACGAAATATACTCCTCCACAACTTCATGTATTTTTTATACTTAATAAGTTTGATACATCTTTTAGATAGCCTTATTCCATGGCATGATATAGATTGAAAAAGGTTCGGAAAATCTTTAGCATATTTTGCTTTGGGCCTCGTTTAACTCCATCCATGTTGCATCCTCTATAGGGTAATCCGCCCATTGTAGAAGGATTTCTTTGATCGTTCTACTACGCAGCTTCCGTTCCCGATACTGCAATATTTGGCATTACTTCAAAGATGTTATTCTCCTGGATTAATTGCAAATCTGGAAGCACTTGATCTCCATTATGTAAAGAGGGTTTTAATAAACTGACATGAAAATCATCGTGAATCTTTACATGTGGTGGCAGCTCTAATTGGTAGGCTAGGTTCCCCATCCTTTTAATGATTTTGAAAGGACCAGCATATCTTGGAGCAAGTTTGCTACATTTTTCAATTTTGAGCTGACTTTTCTTTGGTTTGACACGAAGATATACAAGGTCTCCCACCTTGAATTTCCTATGTATTCTATGCTTGTCTACAAATTGCTTCTATCTATGTTGTGTTTCTGCTAGCCTGCTTCTTATATGCTGCTCTTTATCTGCATATTCCTCCAACATCTGTCTAGAAATTTCGGATTTAACCATGGGATCATACCAATTTATTGGGGCATAACAATCCTGTCCGTAAAGTGCTTCAAAAGGTGTCATTCCTATAGATTCTTGTTTAGAATTATTCTAAGCAAACTTTGCTAAAGGTAACAATCCTTCCCATTTCTTTGACAGTACATCCGCAACATATCCTCAAGAACCCTATTTACTCTTTCTGTTTGCCCATCAGTTTCTGGGTGATAGGCTGTGCTCATCTGCAATTGAGTTCCAACTCCCTTGAAAAACGAAGTCCAAAAGTTACTAGTAAACCTTAATACTTGTAGGAATGCCATGTAAACGAAAGATGTCATGAATAAAGATATTAGCAGTTTCCGTCGCTGTTATTGTTTTTCTAACTAGAAAGAAGTGAGCATGTCTAGTTAACCTGTCAATCACCACAAGAATAGCATCCTTTCCTGTTTGTGTTCTTGGCAATCCTACTATGAAATCCATGCTGATAGAATAGGTAACGGCTGGAAAAGGCCAGGTGCCCTAATCTGTTCGGCCTTAACACGTAAACACATCACACAATTTTGGATGTACTTACGGACATAATCTTTTAATCCTGGCCAAAAGAAACTTCTCTTTACCTTGTGATATGTCTTATGAAACCTTGTGATATTACTGCATCATGACATTCATTTAGTATCTTCTTTTTAATGTGATCTATTGCAGCAATAGTATTTTTCACCTCATCCAACCAATCTGTTGTAATCATCGTTATTGCATAACAAGCTGGAAGTCTAGGCAAAGCGTCTGCAACGACATTCGTACTGCCCGTTTTATAATTAATTTGAAAGTCATACTCTTGAAGAAATTCTATCCACCTACGCTGTCTCAAAATCAAATTAGGTTGCTTCATAAAGTACGCAAGGCTAGCATGGTCAGTATGGACCTCAAAATGATTCCCTAATAGGTAATGTCTCCAAGCTCTAAGTGCATGCACAATTGCCAATAGTTCCTGATCATGGGTGGGATAATTTCGTTCGGCACCGTTCAGCTTATGAGAAATATATGCACATACATGCCTATCTTGCATCAATACAGCTCCTGTCCCTTCCCCACTAGCATTTGTCATAACCTGATACTTCTTACTCGGATCTGCCACTTTTAAAACAGGAGCATTTATCAACTTCTCTTTTAATTCTCTGAAAGCTTTCTCACATTTCTCATTCCATTGAAAAGCAATATTTGATTTTGTAAGCATTGTCAAGGGACTTGCTATTGTAGAGAAACTTTTGATAAATTTTCTATAGAACCTTGCAAGTCCTAAAAATGAGCGCACGTGTTTTGGGTTTTTAGGAACTGGCCATTCTCTTACTGCCTCAACCTTTTTTGGGCCCGGTTTAATTCCTTATGCCGAAACAATATGACCTAAATAATCCATTTCGGTGCTACAAAATGAACACTTGACTTTCTTAGCATACAATTTTTCTCTTTTTAAAATACCCAAAACAATTCTCAGATGTTCTCTATGCTCTTCTAAATTCTTTGAATAAATAAGTATGTCATCAAAGAACACGAGGACAAACTTATCAAGATATTCACGGAAAAGATCATTCATTAGATACTGAAAAGTTGCTGGTGCATTTGTCAAACCAAAAGGCATAACCACAAATTCAAAGTGCCCATATCTTGTAGAAAAAAAAGTTGTTTTGGGTATATCACTCTCTTTGATTCTTATCCGTGATATCCAAATCTAAGATCTATCTTTGAAAATAATGAAGCTCCTTGAAGTTGATCAAACAAGTCATCTATTCTAGGCAATGGATACTTATTCTTAATTGTGATATCATTTAATTGCCTATAATCAACACACATACGCATAGAACCATCTTTTTCCTTAACAAATAATACTGGAGCACCAAAAGGTGAAATACTAGGCTGTATGTATCCTTGATCTAAAAGTTCTTTTAACTATTTTTTTAATTCCACTAACTCTGACAAAGCAAATCTATATGGAGCTTTTGATGGAGGAGAAGCTCCCCGAACCAATTCAATTGCATGATCAACATATCTTCGAGGGGGTAACTCCGTCAACTCTTCCGGAAACACTTCCTTGAACTCCTCGAGGATGTCCTGCACATCATTCATGTATACTTGGTTAATCTCTCTTGACCCTTTGAGTACACGCAACCCCAACCTTTCATGCTTCCTAATTGCCCTCTTGATTTGCTTGCGACTAATGGGGAGTAAAATACTGCTTATTCAATCCTTCCAATGTATATAATTCTTGATGTTCCTTAGATTTTACTCTCACAACTCTTTCATGACAATCTACTATAGCATGCACCTCACTAAGCCATTCCATGCCTATAATCATATCATATGAGCCTAGCTGAAGCACATGGAAATTTGCAATTGTAGGCATTCCTTGCACTTTCAATTTTAATGCATGCACATACTCACTAGTAGCTTTTCGCTTACCATCAGCCATTTTCACCATTCTTAAGGCTTGTTGGTTAGTATTCAATCCAAACAACTTGACAAGCCTTGGTGAAATAAAATTGTGAGTGGCTCCCGTATCAATCAAAATACTAAAAGGAACTTCATTGATTTTACCTTCTACTTGCACTACATGTTTCTGCAACTGTGCGGTTCCTTAATCAACGGCTGCACAAACTTGCATATCTTCCTCTAAATCCATGAGGGTTGCTTGATGAGCTCTCATTCCCCCCACATTCTGAGATCCTTGAACTTTGGCATTTGAGTTATTATTCTTAGGACAAAAACGTGCCCTATGCCCCTTTTGCTTACAGGAAAAGCATAAATTCTCCCTTCATGCACTTATTCAACTTTCTTCTTTTCTTCATCCATCTGTGACATTGCATTCAAAGGTAACTTAGTAATATTATGAGAAGTTTGATGGACCTGAGAGTTTGATTCATCGCTATAATTCCTCTGGAAATTTCCCCTTTGTTGCTCCATACAGTTGGCATTCTTCTCCTCCTTAAAGATGCTCTCAAAATATCGAGCCTTGTGCTCCGCTTCTTCCAAGGTAAGTTGATCACATCCAACTAATTTTTTAAGCTTCATATCTAGTCCTTGCACAAAGCGACTAGCTAGTTCCTACAGTTAAAGACTAATTATTGCTTTTATAATACCTAGTTTAGAGAATGATGCTTGCTTAACAGAATGAACCGTGGCATTCCTAGGATGGGTCCTATGATACAACCAACTAGCCGATAGAAGAGGAATCTACTTCAATTAGAATGAGCAAACTATGCTGACTAGGTAAAATGGGACAAAAGTGAAATGAAGGAAAAATAGGGAAAAAATAGGACAACTAGAACGGATCAGACAAAGGAACAACAAAGAAGAATTGGCGAAGAAATCAGGATAAACAGAGTAAAAGGCAAGAATATGGTAAATGAACATCAAGGAAAAGAAGGAGAAGAGCTAAACAAACGAAGACGATGGACAAATAAGGAACAGAAGAACTAAAACGATGGAAGAGGCGAAATGAGCAACTGAAATGAGAGGACAAAGAGGAATCTAGAGCAAATGGATAAATAGAGGGAAAAAAATAAACGAAATGAGCAAGTTAGAATGACTGAAGAAAAATGGGGGGCCAAAAAAGGGGCCAATGGCAGAAGTAGAAAATAGAATAGATGGCAAAACAAATGTGGAGCAAATGCAGTGAAATGAGTAAGGGAGACGAGAGGCACATGCGATCAATGGGATAAAGAAGAACAAGGTAACCAAGATCAAGTTGACTACAAGGGCCAGACAAAACAGCAAAAGAGCCAAGTCGTTTCAAGACGTTAAACTAAATTGAAAGGACAAATAAAGAATTGGAGCAAGTAGTAAATAGAGAAAGGAACCAAGGCGATTTAAGAGGTTAAAGAATAAATGAAGGAGAGTGAACTAAAAAGGAACTTGATGAATGTATGGAGAAAAAAGGGATACATAGAAAAAATGCCTAAAAATGAACTTAAAAAACTAAAAGAGAAACTGACACTAAAATACAAAGAGCGAACTAACAAAAAATTGAACTAAGACCAAAACAAACAAAAAATTGAACTAAAAGGCACTAAGACTCTAAGACTAACTGACAAACCCGAACCGGATCAAACCTAGAAAATATATCAAACTGAGCAGGAAAGCTATAGTAGTAATGGGACATTGAGTCAGAACATCGCATACAAATTCAACGAATATTACAACGACAAGAGAATATGAGAATAACAAAGCCAGTAATGCCAACCACCCAAATGGAAAGATGGATGGATGGATGGTAATGACGCAAATGAAACGACGGAGCAGTGTTCAATGTGATCAATGAGACTAGACAAGCAGTGAAAGACGAACCAACATGAAGTAAGGTAGTTGGACGAAAAGGAATCACCGGAAATAAAGCAAGAAAAACATGGCACCCTCGGAACCACTAGAGGGCTATCATAATTAACTCATATCATATCTGAAAGGACTGACCAAATTGCATATCAATCTTTCTAGCAAAAAAAGTATAACCATGCTCTGCCTATTAAACTCTATTATGAGGCAATAAATAATCATGCTTGAGCACAAACTATATGACGTCGAACTATATGACAGAAGAACAAAGACAATATGAAAACTTAAAAAGACAAAAAGTGAAATAATAAACCTGCCAAGAGCACATTTCAAGAAGAATAAGTTTGACAAAAGTAAAGGGTAGGAACAACCCGTCAAAAAGCAGGAAGCCGGAAGATGATAAATAAAACATTCAAGAGCCCACATCACAAGACCAGTGCCCAAACTACGCCTAAAAGGAACAACACAGCCAGAAAGACCAACATATCTATAGGATCGATAGCATTGAAGAAGCATATTGGAGCCAATGGAGCACTAGAAGGAACTTAACCATAGAACAAACGAGACTTATGAGGAAGAACAAGAATGGAACCGAATTTGAACAACTTGAAAGTAAGCACAAGGGGCACCTAAAAAAGACCGAACTCCAATTGAAGTAAAGGTGCGATAGAGCCATGGCACAACAAGCTAATCTTCTGGATCAAATGGGATTAAGGGAACAAAAAATAACATTACAAAAATGCAGCAACATAGGCAACAAATTCAAGAAACAACAGGAAAAAGCATACGCCTGTCAAGATACTAGAAAAGGGTAAGGAACCAAAATCTACAATGCAACAATCTAAGTGTAGATTAATGCTCTATGAGACAGAGATGCACGACAAAAAAGTATATCTATGAAAAATGAAATCTATCACAAAATAATGGAACAAAGAGCAATACAACTCGGAAAAACCTCATGACCAAAGATAATAAAGTCGGGCAACAACACCAGAGGCTTGGACAGAAAATCATAGAGCCATGGAGTAAATATGAATAAAGAAACTAGAAAAATAAGCGATAATGAAATCCATACGAGAAATTGGAGTAGTGCAAGCACGAGGAATACCAAAACGGAAACAAACACCTAGGAACGAACAAAATTCATCAAACACAAAATAGCAAAGAATAAATATGGACAACATAGCTTGCAAAATAAGGTCACCAATATCCCTAACAAATGTAATATCTATGCAAGATGCCAGACGCTTACCAAACCACAAACAACTTGAGAACATGCAAATTTACCACTTGTCACAAACAACTTGAGAACGTGCAAATTTACCACCAGAATGGCTATTTTGAGATAATCGAGCAATCTAGCACTCCAGGAAGTAGGCAACTTGTAGAACTAGAAACATGGAACACAACGAATACCAAATGATATAGAGCTGGAAAAAATGAGCCCAATGTGCCATATGCTAAACATAATATTTGCCCAAACTTATCAAGAAAAGAAAAACATCCGTGTACAAAAGAGTAAAATGCCATGGCTTTCTCACAATGGAACCATAAGAGTCAATACAAAATGCAAAAATACCTCCTGGAAATCCCCTGGCCTTGTGTATGCGCTTTCTAGGACCTCTAGGCATATGTCTCCTGGAGGAAGCAACTCAAATGAATCTCCGAATGCAAGAAGACCAATGGATTGGTAATGGCGCATGATAGATAATCCCAGAAACAACGGAGTGAGGATATGTCGGTGATCGATAAGGTGCAAGGTTCACCCTTATGTGTAGCACCATAGTTGTTATAACATGTCTCCAAAAAAATTGAGGCAATAACACGACTACTTACTAAGAACCTTTTAAGCAACTTCATAAACAACCATATGAATTGCAATCACTCCTTACACATGCCACATGGCCTAGAATGGAAAAAACATACCCGCTCTAAGCAAGCAAGCAAATAAGTAAGTCGAGAAACATGGAACAAGGGGAGAAAGACATTCATAGGGTGACACAAAGCTAGACGCAATTAAGTTGAAAGTTGCTCCATCATTTCAGAGAAAAGAGCTATCAAAAATAATTTACACCTCTACAATATTCGCCCCATGTTAATCTGTTAGAAACGTGGAACTATGGCACTAGCTAACATAATAACATATTGTCCTAAACAACTTCTGAATGACATAGGTAAGAAAGGAAACAAAGATTCATGAAGCAAAAATCGGCAAGAGCCTACTCACCTAGAGAAGGGCATTTAGGATGTCACTACGCATATGAAAAAGATTAAATTACCCGAATTATCTACACTCTCAGAGAAAGTAGAAACAGAGCATGCATATGCAAATCTTACAAGAAGCCTAAAGCATGGAAATTTGGGATATCAAAAACGGAAAAATGTTATCATGCATATGCATCTCTAACACGGAGCATAACATATGAACATGTGCAATATTAACAGTGAAAGCTCGAGGAAGTTTAGCCTGCATATGCATATTTTACAAGGAACAAAAAATATGCAATGCAATATTAAATCAGAAACTCGAGGAAAATGTAGAACGAGGCAATTGGAGAGAGCCAGCACCCGCAATCAGAGGTTGAAATTGCGCAACCTAGCCGCCGTACTAAGACCAAATCATTAGTAAAAAATCATCAAACAACTTATATTAACTTGAAATCGGGATACCTAGATCGGTGTCCCCGAAGCAAAGATTAAGGAGATCCTGGCCGGCACCACTACTACTGCAATCTGTTCCTCCTAATCTTAGCTCCCAAACAAGAAGAAACTAGAAGGAATTCCTTATCTGAATCCCTTATGAAAAAACTCAGCATGAAGGGAATGACCAGAATGCAAGAATTAAATGATCCACAAACCTCATAGGAAAAGCAAAGTATATCAAAACGAAAAAACTTATAGTGCTCTAGATGCATGAGTACCTGTGATGCTTGAATATAGCTACGAGAAAAAATGCAAAAACCTCTCGGAGAAGCAAAGAACATGGATAAGCATGGAGAACATGAGCAAACACTAGAAGAGTTAAAAAGAACAAGGGAACCAAATCGAGAACATGAAACCAAAAAACACGGCAAACCTGGAGAAAATAACAAACCTCCAAAGCAAAAGAAGGGGCCACAGGGACTTGGTATCCCCAAGCCAAGAGAGGACAAGGGGCACCGCCCCCCAGTATCCCCCAAGAGATATTTGTGACAGCTAATTTGGCGTGGCAGTGGAGGCCGAGGCGGTGGAGGAACAGTTGGAGATAGGGCCAGAGACATCGCAATCAGATTCGAATGAAGGAGTCACAAGCAACAGAGTCGCCCAACCCCAAAATTTACAGAGATCCGGCTATGGAGGCAGGAAGAAAGCCACGAAACTCAGGAAACTTAGACAATGGAAATGATAAAGAGGGAATCGAAAACTCAGAAAGCATGCAGATACAAGAAAAAATGGAGCAAGAGCCATATGATTTGCTTGGAAGGGAAGGCCGAAGCTTAGTCTGCTGCCAGAACATGTCGCAGAAGGCAGATCCGAGCAAACAGCCCAAAATCGCACACACCAGCAAGCAAAAAACAAGATAGAGAGAGGAGAAAAGGGGAAGCAAACAGCAACCGATCCAAACGAAAACAAAGAATCAAAAGGGCAAAAGCGTATGGATGCCAGATCGATGCGGTGCAAAGGAAGGGGCGAAAAGAAGAGGGAAACGAAGGAAGAAAATCTATGCAGAACCACAAAGCGACCCCAAACCATCAAGACTTATTGCAACCAAAACAAAAATGGAAAATAGAGGGTGACACTCACCGGTGAGGATAGATATTGAAAACGAACGACCATCCGTTTGGAGAGCCCCAAACCATATGTGCACCGCATCATGTAACCCAATCAAACGATTAGATTAAACACACCAATCCACATAATAATCTGGTAGAGCCTAGAAAATCTTGGTAGAGTGTAGAAAATCTGGTTTTGGGTGATAGGTGGAGCCTGGAATGAGCAGAATGGAAAGAAGCTCAAGAGAATGCCAATGACTGAAAATGAGAAAGAAGGCGGTATAAATAAGAGATGCGAGGAAAGGCGTCCCCATCCAAGGAATGTCGGTTCTATTGCTATCGCAATAGAACCGTGGCATTAATGATAAAAAATAATTTGAAGATACTGCATCTAAATAGAGTACCTCACTTCTTCTTTGAGGGAGGAAGATTTGTAAGCCATCAATATCTTAGTCTGGACTACAGCAATAACACTATGGACAGATGAAAAAATACTTTGGAAAATGTGCAACCTACGATGCTCCCAGATTGATCACAACAATCAAACAGGCGTAGATGTTGGCTATCCAGTGTACTGTTAAGCTAGGGCCAAGTTGTTTGAACTTCTAGACAAATAAAGAGGTAATGTTCAAGTGTTTTGACATCTAAAAGGCAAAGCGGGCATAGACTTCTAAAAGGCAAAGCAGGCATACTGCACAGATACGAAGGTCATAGCAATAACGCAAAGCATTTACATGCAAACACCTATGTAAAACTTGTTATTAAAGTATAGAAACTCTATGATGGAACAACTTATTCCTAAAATAGCGTCATGTATGAAGTCCACGTGGGTTCTCGGATCGGCAATTGCCATCCATTTGGCAGTTGAAGAGGCCGTGAAACTTAGAGGAGACAATGTATAGAGTGGACAAAGTACTCGCCTTTGTAAATATGCTCGTGACAACCCCACAACACCCTTTCCATGACACCAACTTCCACGATGAGAGGCAAGTTCTCTGCTACCTTCTTCATGCAGTTAGATCCCAAAGTGAGAGTAAGAATTTTGCTTGAAACCCAGGCCATGACAAGAGGCGACCACCTTCATACCATGCTTTAATAGAGAGGACACCTACTAGAATCCATCTTCTCTGTGTAAGGTGATGAGCCAATGCAGCAAGTAGAGGTGCTGAGAGATCTAGCAGTAACAGCAACCACAACCATGGAATATCTAGGAGAGCATGGATGGAAGGACACGTCTAAAATAAATGTCTCACTGCATCCTATGTTGCTAACAATCCTCGTAAGAAAGGAGATGCATTTGGAAAAAGGCTAAAGAGGGTGAAATAAAGCCCAAGGAAGAACTGGTTTTTGCCTTCTTGCCTAGAGGAATACAATAACCAAGAGATTGTTTGAGAAGACATAAACTAGGAGAGTCATCATCACCATTCAAGAGCTCCAAATGAATTTTGAGACGACGACCTTACCCTCTGCATACGCCACCTGCCCACTTTAACTACATCACGTTCCTTAATGCCAGCCCATATGAAATTTCGAACTATTGTAATGAGCTCTTACACTTTAACCTGTGGGGCTAGCAACAAGGAAGCCATATAAACATGGCTACTGGTAAGAACTAATTTGGCCATTGTAATGCCACCAATGAGAGAGAACTTTGCAGTTGACCACCAAAATACGTGTTTTGCCAAACCCGTAATAATTTCTTCTTCTCCGCTGCTCTTGCACTAACATGAATGCCAGCGGAAATTCCAAGAAGCTTTGTGGCCTATACATGGGCAAGAAGCGTTCATAGATAATCATGAAGACATGCCGGGATTGGAGTGTCCAATGTCCATAAGGCCATATACTGTTGCGAACCCACCAACACAACGAAAGCCAGTGAGAATATATTTAAGGGAAAACTACCAAAATACCCCTATGAGTTTGTGTAATTACCAAAATGCCCTTATGAGTTTCAAAATTACCAAAATGCGCTTGTGTATATTTAAAAGCAGTTTTATAGCTTCAAGATTCTCGGAATTAGCAACCAGAAAGAGGAACATGTCATCTGCATGTTGATTGTAAACTCCTTATATACCATCCTCTATCACGAGACCCTGAAGGAGTCCCTCCATTGTCGCAATAGCAAATAACTGAGGCAATGCCTCTGCAACATCTGTGAAAAGAAATGGTGCTAACGGGCACCCTTGAGCATACCATGACCAAGTGGGAAGACCTCTCATGGCTCACCGTGAAAGAGAATAACAACTCAAGCAGAAACATGCAACTTCATGACATCTAGTTTGAATTGTTGTCCCAAATCCCAGTCTGAGCATACATAAGCACATGAACTCCTAGCTGACACTATCATATGCTTTCACAAAATCAAGTTCAACATACCCAACATGATGCTTTTGTCGATGTGCCCAATAGATCCCCTCATATATAGCAGCCACATTATTAAGAATGCATCTTTTCAGAAGAAATCCTAATTGAGTTGTTGAAATGGACTCACCAAGATATCCTTCACCCTTAATGCAAATGCCTTGGAAAATATTTTATATAAATCAAGATAATAAAAGTAATTTGGTATTTGAATTTGCAAAGCTACATTCAAATATCGACGTTTCAGCATTTGTGAACTTAACATGTACTCATTATTTGTCTTTACAATCAAATATATTTGAGGAACACTTGGAGATGTCAGCAATTCATTGCCATGGTTCCAATAGTGTCAATTAAAGAATTTGAATATTCAACACAAGTTAAAGAGTACATCAAAAAGTTTTGGTTTATGTTCTTTAAGTAAACTCTGTTTGTTGACCAGTTCTCCTAAATAATTGTTGCTTGGTCAATAACTACTAAATTACTATGCTAGATAATAATTAGAACAATTGAGACTCCCAGCCTTTGCCAAAACAATTATTCCCTCTTGCTCTTTTCATCTATCCTCATGTGTCTCAATTTAACCCATGTTCTCACTACATACGCGCTATTTTTTTGGAGGACAAAAAATATTAAATTTGATTCTCCCCCCTTCTATACTTTCTAATTTCTTTCACCTAACCATCACCCCAAGCCTGCCCTACTTCTTTTCTATGACTCTACATACATCTAAACTCTTATGTCAACAATCAGAAAATTTACTTAACTCATGCAAACAAAGAACTTAAGAGATAATAGATATCAACCATATAGATTTTATTACGTTGGGTTAGAAATTGAGTTTGTACTGTTGTATTCCAGCGATTCTATCCTCCTTTCTTGTATTGTCTTTATTGACTGAATGTTCCATATTTATTGCATCTTTTTTAGCACCTTCTATGCTGCTGTATGCGCTGGTTTCAGATAATGCACTAGTACCACTTTCTTTTTTCTTTGCTATAGGTAGGATAATCTGAATTTGATCATCGTCATCAAATTTTGCCCTTCTTTTATAGCTGGTATTCTTCTTGTCCATTGGATCAATAAACATACTATGGCACCCGAATGATGAGTTTTATGGACGATAGATGAAGGGCCTGACATACTGATGCTGGTTGAAGAGCCTAATGTACTAAAATGATGTTGGATGAAGGGCCTAACGTTCTAAAATGATGATGGGTGAATGGCCCGATGTGCTTGGAGGAGGACGCAGGGGGGGATATGATGGGCTAAAAGCAGGTCTTTAGCACATGTGTCGCCCACATGCTTTTTGGCATACATCAAGCAAAAATACATCCTTCCTCTGGCCACCAAATCCCTAACAAAGTGTACATATAGCTCTATATGTTTAGTCCTTTAATGTACAACTGGGTTCCTTGTAATAGCAATGCAGTTTAGACTATCTGAAAAAAGTACAGTTGGTCCAACATATCTTCCGTTCATCCAACAAATGTCTTACCCATGCCATCTCTTTTGCTGCTAATGATGTAGCATTGTATTCTCTTTTGCATTAGACATTGCCACACATGATTTTCTTTTTTGCTTTTCCATGCTACTATAGCTCCTCTTAACATGAGACAATATCCAAATGTGGACTTCCTAGTATCAATATCACTCCCCCAATCTGCATATGCATACCGTATCATAATTAGATTGTTATTGCTGAATGTTAGACCATGATCTGGAGTGAGTTTTAAATATTTGAGCATGCTTTTTGCAGCCACCCAATGCTGATGTCCTAAATTTTTTTTTTTTAAATTGCAATAGGCTAATAGTAAAGGCAACATTAGGCCTGATACTATTTGATACAAAAAGAAAACATCATATCAACTCCCTCTAGGGCACTTTTAGCATTTGGTGTTGTTCAACCACTATTTTAGGACTCGTGTTGGAGGATATTTTGAGACCTTATACTATAGGTGTTTTTGATACATAATCCACCATGTGAAATCTCTTGAGCATACCTTCAATATTCCCTTTTAAGTAACGGTCAATATGTATATCCTCGCCGCTTCCTTTCCTAGAAATTTCCTTAATTGTCCTCGGATCACCATTTGAACTTACTCTTCAAAACTTCTTGCAATGTTCTAGGATTTTTGGATCACTTAATTGCCATCCATATATAATGCAATAATGTAGATATGACTGCCCCTATTCAATACATAAATATTCCCATCATTTAAAAATTTATTGAAACCTTGTTAATGCAGATATTGATCAATATATTTGTACCACATCCTTGGGGATTGTTTTAGCCCATAGACTGCATGCTTGAGTTTCCATACCATGCCTTCTTGATCTACTTCAAAACCAGATGCTTGTTTTATGTAGACGGAGGAATTTTTTTTTAGGTTTTTTCAAATCATGTTTTTGGGGTTTTTATGGAATATTCTATAATATTCCTTGCATGCATTGGATAAACTGAATTGGTAATTGGGATTCAAAAACGAACCAACTTCAAAAATATACTTTGTATGCATAAAAGACAAACATCAAAACAGATATACATATAAGGACTTGAAGTAGATATGACAAGAAAATATGACTTGAAGTAGATATAAGGACTTGAAGTAGAAAGATTGTTATACTTTAATGTCAACAAAATTACTCGAGAAAACATAATGTAGGTCATGTATTCTCAAGTGCCTCATCGTCTACGTAAAGACATCATACGTCTTCTTTTGTTGCTTTTCAATACTTGGTAGTAAAGACATAAAAGATGCATTTTGCTCAGCATATACTGGCAGGAAACTGCAACACAGGACAAACACACTACATCAGTATACGACATGAGAATAATTAAGACAAAAGGTAGAAGTTGTGGCTCACTAACTAATCAGCTGGCTCTTCAAGCACATCCACTTCAATATCAGCATCTTCATCCAAATCCAGGAGGTCAGTAGAACTTCTTTCAGCTGAAGGTTTCTTGAACATGGACATGCGATGTGTTTTGATCACATCACAAATGTCAACGTCAATATCCAGTGCAAAACAATGCAGACCTCTAAGTGCACATGCCTCAACCATAGATCCTGTGTCTGTTAGAAGATCAACAACATAGTCACCAGGTTCACATAAGAGCTGAAGCAAGAATTCATTGAAGTGAGTGCTCTTCTCCAAGTTATGCCGCATGGACTCATGAGTAGCAGTTTTGAATCAGTCACTTGACCCTAAGTAATGCCTCAACAATTCGAGTTGTGATTCAACTCGTGTTTATTAAACACGCCATCCGATTTGAATGATGGATTTGTTCCAACTTCGTTTGTATAGGCATACTTTCAAGGCCATCCTAGAAATAGTACCATACTTATCTTTGTGGAAACTGAATGGTGCATCTCCTATCATGATGTAGGTTCTTCCTATTTCAAGGTTCTTTTTTCTGGCTGGCTACGTCAATTGCTTTCTGAAACTCGAAGCTGCCAATGCACACCAACCATCCACTATCGTCCAAGCAAAGCTCACCCAAAGTGAAGCATCCATCTATCAAATGTGAATCAAGTTTGTTCCAGTGGGGTGTTTCATTCATGTCTTTTTTTGTAGGTTCATTGGTGGGTAGATCAAAGAGAACCATGTTTGCACCCCAATCTCTCACTTTCCCATTCCTGCTATACACTGATTTTTTCTTAACTTCTTTTCCCAAGTTTCTCATAGGCGTGAAAACCTCATGTCCCCGTGGAGATGGCTCGTGAAACCTTACAAACATCAGCCTCAATGACACGAAATTCACTATTAGATTCTCTTGGAATTAGTGCAATACCGGCCTTTGGCATGCGGGGTGGCGTGTGGTAATCTTCCAAAGTGTCTTCTTCTTCTTTATCAGAAACTTCAACAACTTTTAAATCGGACACTGTTGGCTTTCCTTTCTTACTTCTTTTTCTCCTATCAGCATCACCAAGTTCATCAACTTCATCTACCTTCCTTTTCTGGACCCCTCTAATTTTATTATAATCCTCCTCCTCTTCTTCAGGATAAGAGCCAATGGGGAAGTCCAACCACCAAGGACAATTCTCCCTTTCCCATTTATGCATGCCACCAACTCGATCAAGATTTCCCTTTGGACTATAAATCTGATCCTTTGCTGTTGAGACACCCAAATATGTATCTGGGGATGCAAGGATTCCATGCACTTAATATGTAATGCCCGTCCTTTGAATTTCAAATGCTTCAGAAACGCCCACTGAAGAAGACATGTGTTTCTCCCAATGTTTAAACATTTGAACCCGATTCTTAGCTTTGAACGTTCAACCATGTCTCAACATCACAATCCGAGGGTATTAGCAATCAAAATTATGTTGCTCAATGGCCCCATTCACCAACTCACAGGTTCTAAACAAGAGATGCTCTAACCATGTTTCTTTTTTGATCCAAGTACTGAAACTCTTGTCACTGGTAGGGATTTTTTGGTAAGTACCAAATCGAGAAGTGCTTGGTCATAGTCTTTATCCAATTGTCTCGACATTGTTCTCGCACTTTAGACCTGACCATGAACAAAAGCTTCTCAAGGGTCACATTGACTCCCTTGGATTCCAAATCCTTGGTTGTAACATGGCGTAACCAGACATTCCCCAAACTAGGATTCACAATGGCTAAGTACTTACGCATTTTTTTTCGTCCATTTTCTGCGTGCTTCTTTTTTTTCTCGCATTGGCCTTCAATACCTCAACATCGGAGATGTTATCATGGTTAGACTTAATGTAATCTTCAATGTCCTTATTCATTGAAGCCTTCATCCATGCAATTTAAAACAAACAAATAAGTATTGAATTCAACATTACATTGGAAAGATAATAGCGCAAATTAATGTCAAACTTACATTGTATAAAATCTTAGTGTAGGCCAACCGTGTGAGAGGGTACCAAGGCTCATTTGAACCAATCATTTCCCTTGTTCTTTTGTGCCTTCAACTCTACAGAGATAGATCTTTCATGTATTTATCGGGTTTAGCAAAGAGCAACCCTATGCACTATCATAAGAGTATCTTGAAGACTTGTTCGCACAACCCCAATCTCGTTTAATCTAGTTTGCAATGGTGAAAGTGAGTTGTAATAACATGCAACAACATGATAAATTTATGAAAAAAAAAAGATCACTTACAAGTTTATTATGCTCATTGCGGCAATCAAAGTTGTCTCATTTGGCTCATCAATGACAATAAAAAACAAAAGCAGCAATAAATATGCTTCCGACTTGATGTGTTTGTATGTGGCCTTGATTTCATCATCCAAGCTTCACGTTCGATGATTTCCGTCCCCAACAGAGGAACATAATGCCTTGTAGATCCGACTAATCTGGATTGTTCAATAGGGACTCTTCAAATGCCTTATTTACTTCTTGCCGTTGGGGTCCCAACCATCGATGTCCCCTCATCAGAACCGGAATTACATCTCCTTTTTTGTTGCCATGGACAAAATAAAATTTCCTTCGATTTTACATATCCATCATGTCCGAAAGTTTCTCTCAACACTTGTGCACGGGAACCAACTTTGCGAACTTCTTCATTTATTTTTTATACGACATAATGGTATCAATGGTGGCTCGATTGCCCCTTTTAATGCCAAACCATCTAATGTCTCCGATATAACCTCAACAATAAATTCAGTAAAGATCACCTAGATCATCTTCATTCGAATCGACTTCTTTCCTTCTTCTTATTAACACTATTTGGGGTTGCCTCTCCTTTTTCATCATCACTAATTTACGCCTTCTCTTCATGAACATTTTAAACTGCCACCCAATTCCATTTTACTACTTGCTATTCTTTTCAGGCACATTACCTTCATTGTTAGTCAACTCTTGCTCTGAGAACTACTTCCCCACTAACATCGGTTGTCATTGCCAATTTCAGCCCTCTAGGTTTTCTTTTTGGAGTTACCAATCTAGTAGGTCAAAATCGGGATGGCCTTCTCGTTTCTACCACCATACCATAAGTGTAGCTACGAAGACACAATAGCAAACATATCGAGGGACACAATAGCAAACATATCGACTACGAGAGCAAAGCTTCTATTTTGCCATTATAGAGTAATGGCGAAGCTCATAAGATGTGGCGGTGTTTAACATAATTTTTAGCATGAATGGGGCAAGCGCCCTTCCCGACATCAAACGAGCCAAAGAAGACATTTTATAGGCGAGGGAATTTTATAGCATTCCAAGCTGAATTTGGAGCTTCTACAAAGCAAGAACTAGAAGTCTTGATCAACAAAGCATCTACTACAAGTATTGTTCGAACAAAGGTTCTTATTTGCCATTGTAGAACAATGGCAAAAGCTCATAAACTATCAAAGATAGCAAAGCCCCGGAATACATGGTGTAATGCTTCAACAAAGACTTGAAGGGAACTTGAACAAAGTGAAGAGGAGCTTTGTTCAATCACATACTTGAAGGGGACGGCGCGCCCCTTAGCGGCATCAACAATGATGGATTATCGAAATTCTAAAGAGGATCAACATCGACTTCAAGGGAATTTGAACAAATTTTTAAACCTAAACTATGCAAAAGAACAAAGCTTCCTGAACTTGAGCCCGAAGCTTCAACAAAGCAAACTTGAGCGAAGCTTTTGAGAACAAAAGACTCCCCGCCATTATAGAACAAATGGCGAAAATGGATTTGGCAGTGTTTAACATAATTTTAAACCTATACTTTGCAAAAACAACAAGCCATTTTAAATAAGCAGCTTCAAGGGGCGGCGCCGCCCCATTGTAGCATCAGAAAAGCTTGCAGGAACTAAGAATGAACAAGCAAATACTTACATCTTACGCACGGGACGAAGCCGCGTGCATTTCCGTGAAAGCTTGCCAATTTTTTTGAAGCTAGCGGGGAGGAGAGGAGAGGTTTCTAGAAAATACAATGCTTCAAACGCAGCGGACTTCAAACGCGCACAATTCAATTTCATTCACGAAGACTATTTCTTCATTCTAAAAATGCACACATTTCAATTTAATTTCTAAGACTAGTTCTTCATTCTAAAACTAATACATAGAATTTTAAATTGAATATGGTTTAAAGGGTTTACCTCGCACAAACAAGCGGTCTCCTAAGCATTCGTTTAGCATTCGTACATTTTGCGGCCAGGTCCCTTACTAGTTAAAAAAGTAGCCGTTTCAAATTAGTTTTCTAATAGCCGTTTTGTATTTGATTTTTGATTGCACGTTAATTAGACTTAAACTTGTTATGATGACCATTTCAATTAAAACCCAATATAATTTAATGCGATATTACGAAAAATAAGTTGGCGGGTAACTAATATTTCCGTTTATTAAGGCTTTCATGGAGTGAAATGTTTGTAATTCAAAATAAAAAGGCGAATGTCCAACAAATAGTGTGCGTTCACGGAACTCACCGAATGGAAAATGGCCGCTTCGGTAAGCATGACTTCTCCGGTAAAGTTGCAATCTATGCAATTACCTTTTTGATGCTAATGGAGTTTGTATTGTCGGTAACCATCGGTTTCACAATGTTTTGGCTTCCAACACAGGTGCGTGATGTTGCAACAAGTGTCGGTTACATAGTGATGTGGATTCCTTGACATATGTTACGGCGAAACAAATGATGGATTCTATGTAATTGATAGAGAGTTTGGTTCACGTGTAATCGTGACTGGTATCCCTGAGATTATCAGTTCTCCAGCATGCCCCATAGTTGTGGACTCACCTAAGTGTATGGAATCCAATGTAACAGAAATGTCCATGTTCGATTATTTGCTCAATAATGGTGGCAATAGCAAATTGAAGACTTGGGCACTAGAGGTTGGAACATCTGTGAGGGTGAACCATTTGCCAGATTGTTATGATGGCACTGTGGTTTATGAACTCCCATGTGAAAAGAAATGTTCCAAGCCCATGTCAGGAATGGAACAGAACATGGATCCTCATGTGTGGTCCGACCCTTCTCATACAGATTGTTCCTAGTTTTCCAGGATGTGTGAAGTTGGCACACTGTTGTGGCCACTTGCAATGCAGAAATACTAGTTGTGAATGTGTTTTAGGAACTGGGGAACCAAACGAGGTGCAATGGAGAGGGACCTTGAAGCATAAACCATCTATTGGAGAGCATAAACCATCAATGTGAATGGGAATATAATTTCTGAGGAGGAGATCTCCACTTTCCAGACATTGGATTACAAGGGTGTGGATAAATTCCTTCAAAAATTGGAGCCTTTGAATAACCAAATAGCGGTATTGGGCTTTTCTTCTACTAGAATAGCTTTGTACGTAAATGAAGGGATGTTATCTTTGACATTTTACTAATTCAGGTTGCGAAGGTGGATTCATAAAGCTAAAGCTCAAAATAAAATAGGGGGAGATGAGTTTTCTCAAATTTTGTATTTGAAACAACACAAATGAATATCATTTCTTCCATGGGTTTTTTTCCCTATCGATTTACGATGACGAGAATGAAAGATGTTATATATTCAAGATGTCCACCATCGACCTGGTTCGAGAGTGGATTTGGTGAAAACGAGGATCGTCCCGGAGGGATCTGAACATAGTTGGGTACATTTCGATCATGTCAAGCGTATTCCCACTTGGACAACATTGGGTTGTCACGTGATTAAGCAATGATGAAGATGTGAACCTGGAGCGTAGTTTTGACATGGAAGCAGAGGTAATTAGTAAACATACTATCAGTCGGGGAAAGCATGTGATTTATGACCTTAGAAGGGATACGAACACATACAAGATTGAGGTGAGCACAAACTTCGAAATGCAATTGTCCCGAATTTACGAAACATGAGGCCGAAGGGTAGATTCCTGCTATGCAAGCACATGTGTTATGTCTACAACAAGGTGTTGGGTCATAATCCGAAACACAACAAGGAGGTGATTCAAGCAGTGTTAACAGATGCTACATTGGCAATGCTTTTGGGAGATGATTGAAAATTACAGATAATGTTGCATTCAGTATTAGTAAATGACAATGAGAAGTATTGTAAAATTCTTTCTAAGTGATAGTTGTATTGAATAGATTGGTATTAAAGGTTACATTGGGTTGTTATAAGAAATACAAAAGGTTGCACCAATCTGAGTTGTTTTTCAACAATATAACCAAAACTATCACTTCCACCTGAAAGCATATTCGAATATTACTCACAAAAAAACATGAAAACATCTTTTGAAAAAACATAAAAAAAATTACACTCTATGTAGACTTCCTCATCTAGCTCAGCATTCAAGAATGTTGTGCTCACATCCATATGATGCACCTCCAAATTGTTCGCATTGGCAAATGCTAATAAAATTCTTATGCTAGTTGCCCTATTTTCAACTTTAAATCCATTTGTTTCCAATGACATTTTTATTTGTAGATTTAACAACTACTTCATAAGTGTTGGTTCTGTCGAAAGCTTGCATTTGTTCCAATGTAGCTTGTCTCCATTGAGTTTTCTGACCCGATGGCTTCTTCATAGTCTTTTGGTATTTCAGGTTCACACATAGCTAGCACATAATTAATGTCTATTGCCTCCTCTATTGTGTTGATATCTAGTTACTCCTTGAGTTTTTCCACCTTAGTTTTCCTTCTTTTCCTTTCTTTGTGCATCTCTTGGTTTGGTTTATCCTTATTCTCACCATTGTGATGAGGATCTTCCATTTCCACTTGCATTGATTGTTCTCCATCTTCAGGTTCCCCTTGCATTGGTTGGTCTTGTGTTTCAGCCTCACTGAATCATATATACCATGGTTTTGAGTGTACACTTCCCTTTTGATATTTCTCCTTTCAAGTCCCTTGGCTACTATTACATTATTTCTGTCCCTGTAGACATATGTTTCATCAAAGGTCACATCTCTGCTTATTATAGAGGTCAAGAAATATAAGAATTTTATATACAAGGATAAATAAGTTTAAGAATATCATATATTTGGATAAAAAAAAATCATCGCCTAAGAATTTTTAAGATTTTTAAGAATTTTAAAGATTTTAAAATTTTTAACGTTTTTTATATAAAATATGTTTTTAGAGATTTATTGAAGCGTAAGCTTACTTTTTAGCAAAATGGTTGGACCTACAAGGGATGCTTCTTTACAAGTTCGGAGAGAAGCTCTGATCCGATATGGGTAATAAGGGGAGCACTTGTTACCGGGCGCAAAGAACCGGGTCTAGAGATTCCATCGTGCCGTGAATTGTAACGAAATGCTCAAGCCATCCGATTAAGAAGCTATGCGTCGAAAGGTGAAAGGTCTCGAGAGATTACGATGGTGACGGCGCCCGCCATATCAACATAGGGAAAATCAGGGACTTCAAAAGCCGATGAAAATTAGGAGTTCGTGTTCACGTTTCTTTCGATGAAAAGATGTAGAAAAATCACCGAAAAGATCTGGACTGTGGGCGGCTCGCTAAGACTTAGGTGATGGGCTCATGCTAGAGGTCGATGTTTGGGGATGAATGAAGCAAATCCCTTTATAGCCACAAAAAAAAAAAAAACTAAGAGCCAAACCCAATTTCCTAGTGGTTGCAATAGGGTTTGTAGTTCTCTCTACCGATGTTGGGGACCCCGCAAATCACCGCTTTACTAATTGCTTTTGAAAGGTAACCAAAAACTTGGGTGAAGCACGCTTCTAGATTTTCATAATTGTGTGTGTAGCTCAAAATTGAGGAAGTAAACATGCAAGAAAATCCCTGTCCGATTTTTGATGGGTCTACAAGGCGTTCTACACAAGTACTACGTGCATCGTTGCTTTGATTTTGGTGGAGCTAATTTGCTAATGGAACATAAGCTTAGAGATGGCTGGCATAGGACTCATTAGGATGCTATAATGAGAACAATGCTATAGTTTAAGATGGTCTAGGACATTATGATATGACATCGTTATACATTTTCTAACCATTCAAGATATCGCAAGGTGATGCGATGTTGGGAGTGATAAATGATAATATGGACCACAACGGATTATGATTCTACAAGATTATAAGGTGGATAATCAGAAATAATGATGTGGTATAATTCTTTGAGATCGTTAACATTAAAAAATGATGAGATAACATGAATGATCATAGAGTGAAGAATATTCTTTACGGTTTAAAAATTACACAAATGTAAAATGCCTCAACAACATAAGATGATTGAAGCATTTACTCCTCCTTGTAACAAACTTTGAGAGTAGGTCGCTTTACCATAGTAGGTATTGGTGCTTAAATAGTCGCCGCTTTATTGATAAGTGGAGCTGTTATACTTTTCAAGATGGATAATATGATTTCTAAAGTATACTTTCTAATCAATACTTTTGTTGGGATTGTACTTCATTATCCAAAGTCATGCCGCCATAATGATGACATGGAAGAGCTGATCCCTCACTTGGATGCATTTTCTTATTTTAGCATTGAATGTTATCCGTAGGATCTATAAAGGATGCCATCTACGCTTTTATCTATGTTGGGGCCTTTCTCCTACATATCTTGTTAGGGTCTATGCAGTCACTATGGTCTCATGCTCGGCTTCTTCAGCCTTGCAATATGACAGTAGATGCTTAAATACGATAATGGCAATAACTTCGGTGCTTGTTGGTGGAGGAGATTGCCTAGGGTACATTGGAAGCGAATCGAGAGAACCAATGATGAAACCCAAAATATGGTCTTAACGACGAACTTCTAGATATGGCATTTATAGATTTTTATGTGAAACATCTCACTTGGCAAGCTTGTCAGTTGATATTTTTGCCCTTTCTCGATCAGATCCCTTTTTCTTGAGCAAGCTTGCATGTTATCATCGTTCGAGCTACTTTAATCGCCTAGGGCCCAACCTTGCATCTTTTCGTAAGGTATGAGGCAACTACGCACACATGGCTTCATTAAAATATACTTGTCAACCGGACATTGAATGACAAGGTTATGGTTCCAAACGCCGCAATAACATTTTTATGTTATAAAGCTTAAATACCAATAATAATTAATCATTAATGAAGAAATCTTATGCGTATACTTCAGAGAAAATTCCTTCGCATTAGCACCCTTTTTAGTACTTCCTGAGCCAATTCCTCATCATTTTTGGTCTACTTGGGCTAATCTAACTTAATGAGTTAACTTTATTAAGAAAATTTAGTTAAGCAATACCTTCCTTATAGGAAAACTCTATTGAGAAAGGAATTATTAAACAATATCTTAATTATAAAGAAAAAGAGGTTCGCATCATAAACGATGTTAAGCCCTTAGTGGTTGGCATTGGAGGGGTTTTGTGGTGGTCAATCTTATGGGGTCAAGAGAAAAATTTCTACTATGGTAGGAATTTCTTAAGATGGGGTTGGAATGGAACTAAAACCTAAAGATGAACGACTCTAGCACATAGCTCTATTCCTACCATGACAAGAATTTTTTAAGACGAGGTTGAAATGGAACTCAAAACTAAAGGTGAGCAGTTCAAGTAATAAAATAAATGTGAGCGGTTCAAGTGATAAAATGTGCAAAACAGAAGCTAAAGCTCTAACGTTTTTAAGAAAAAAATTAGTTAAATAATATCTTAATTATGTCCAAGGTTGAAATGGAACTAAAAACTAAAGGTGGGCAGTTCATTGAGCTAATTCCTATTAGAAGCAAGAATTTCTTAAGATGAGGTCGAAATGGAGCGCTAAAATGTGCAAAGACGTAGGTTAAAGCTCATTGACTTTTTAAAGAAAAAAATTTAGTTAAACAATACCTTAATTATGTCGAGAACATGTTCATATCATCGCCGGCTAAGAGCTCATTAACTTTATTCAGAAAATTCGGCTATCTTCATTATGTCCAAAACATGTTTCTTCATAAATGATGCTTGCCCTTAATGGATGGGGATGTCAATGGAAAAGAGGTTCACATAATACAAGATGCTCACCTGGGTGATGTGATGCTTGCCCTCGATGGGGTACATGGAAGCATTATCTACACATGCATTTTCTGAATAAGCCTTGGGATGCCGAGGCTTTGGAATTGGTGGAGACAAATATACTACTGTAACCAAGATTAATTTCATGCTTATCGGTCCACAACAACACCTGCTAGTGCATTTGTCCATGAAGAAGTGAAGAATAATCGGGGGCGTATCGTCTTAGAATTGAGATATCTTGTATGGGCATGGGAAGAACGCATACATAGGCTTTGCCAATGTTGCTAATCGAGAGTTATCAAGATGAGTGCCACACTCTTCATAACTCCCCAATTTGGGCATAACCATTGCATAGATGTTGGACACACCTTCGAGGGGTACTAGCACCATATCTTAGAAGGAATAAACATGCAAACCCCGGTTTGTGTTCTCCCTCAATCCACTACATTAAAATGTATAGTTTATCGAAAAGCCTATTACTTCGTTAAGGTTTTTCCATCGAAAACTTGGACAAGAAAACAGGATATAAGGTTTTCCATCAAAACCCGGAGGGAGGGGATTAATCCCGACAATAATAGCACTATTATGTTCTTTGTTTGGGTGGCATAGAAATTTTGATCTCCATGGATGGAAAAAACCAATTCTATCATTTTCTATTTATCTAAACATATATAAAAGTGATTCATTTGTTCCTTGATGAAATATTTCCCGTCCCTGGAAAAAGCCCGAGCACGACACGTATTTTTTAATAGAAAAAAATTTTTTCTTTTTTTTTTTACCTTTTGCTCCCCGGCTTTCATACTTCGCACTGGCGGCATCCCTGTTCCGCATAGCTAGGGACGCTCAAGCATCTCCAAGGATCGACCGAAATCGAACGCTTCAAATTCGCAAATGTTCAGCCAGGTATCTGGATAAGGTTTGCAATGGATGATGCATTTTGCACAAGACTCTCCTAAAATGAAAATTATTTAATTCGGCCATCTCAATCGATTCAATCAGATAATGGATTCCAAAAGCGGATCCCCGCTTTCACGTGGTTATTTATTGTCTGGCGATTTGTAGAAACCCCAAGGGTTTACTCTTGTAGTTAAAATGGCGATTAATCGCAGGTAAGGTCTTTTTCATAAGGCCAAGAGCACCGCATCAAAAAATGCCCCTGTTTTCCTTCCTCTTGCTCAATCTTTTGCATTCATTTGCTCTTTCCAGCACATGGATCCCACACACCGAAGCACGCAAGAGCACATGGATCCATCAAACCATTTATGCGATTTAAAGGGATTTCTTCGTGTTCAAAAATCTCTTAGGAGGAGCGAAAAGGTCGATCTAGCTTCGATGCTTGTAATGGGAAACAAAGGATCCAAGCTAGGGTCCACCAAGGATGAAGGTTTTTTTCGAGAGAAGCCCCGGGTGCTTGGCCATATCTTATAATGAACTTGATGCTAACCAAGAGAAAGAGGAACCTCTCTTTGAGCAGAGTTATCTGGAATGGTTGTTTTGGTGGGTGATGTTGAAATAGGGATCATTTCTAATTCTAGTCGGTGTGTTACATTTGCCCACCCTAAGTTTTTCCATGTTTACGCAAATCGGCCCCTTCTTTCCTACTGAGCAAATTTATTTTGCCCAAATTTATTTTTGGAGCAATTTGTTGTTGAGGGATGGCAAACGAAGCTTACCTTAGACTAACAAAGATCTCAAGGCTCTTTGTAACTCAAGCCTCGATATAGATTACTCCCTATTTTCGCATTTGGTATGTGATCTTTTTCGGAGTTTTTGTTTGTATTTCGTTTAGATTTGCTCTGTTGTTCCGGATTGATGGGAAGGTCTTAAAGAATTTTATTTTTGTATTTTTCTTGTGTTAAAAATGCTCTGTTTTCCGAATTGATGGATTCTTTGGGAAGATTGGAAGTTGTGCTTTGAGGGCTTTTTGTTTAAATATCAAGATCCGAACCGCAAATTGAGAAGTTGTGATGGTTTTTATGTTTTAGATTAATCTGCAGGGCTTGAATAGTAAATTGAAAAGTTTTTGATTTTTATGTTGTTCAATTGGATATGCTAGAAATGAAAGAATTGAAAAGTTTCGGTTTTTTATGATGTTCCTCGTGCATTGAATCTACTGAACTGTGGGATTAGCTCTTTCCCCGTGGACGAGGGCCGATGCAACAGATGCTAGCTTTTGTAGAAAATATATTCAAGAAACAAGTTTAAAAGGATGGCAAGGATCGAGTCTCCATGGGACTTAGTAGAGGCGGATGGATGTATACAGGATGAGGTGGAGTTTAAGCAAAGAAGAATTGCAATGTGTACCTTTGGGAAGATTCCCTGTTAGAACATAGTGAGGAGAGAAGGAAGGAAGGAAGGAAGGAAGTTTATTTTAACGTCCACTCAAGAAAAAGAGGAGGAAAAATGGTCCTTCAAAAAGCTTTGGAAGCTATGAAACTAGAGTTGCTTTGCTCGCAATAATGTAAAACAGAGGAAATTAAAGCGTAATTGAAGGATGGAGTTTTGTGCGCTACCATTCCTAAGCTTCGTTCTTTATCAATCGGGAGGAGACCAACATGTTTTAGATATGTCAAATGAAAACACCAACACCCGGCTTTTGCATGTAATGCATGAAGGTATGTTGTCTTTGGAATTAAAACAAAAGCCTGTGTTCCCCCGCCTGTGTTCAAAATTCGCCGGCTATCATTGTATGACATGATTGACCAAAATAAAATAAAAATTGGGAATCTATAGTCGTTATGGTCAAGATCCTTTCATCGTGCGGGACCGAACAAAAGGCAAAAAATGCGGTTCAAATCGCATGTTCTAGCATGTATCTAGAAGAATTGGGAAGAGAATGCCGCGCGCCAAGGCCGCCATGATAAGTTTCTTGTATTCTATAATTCTTCTTCTACCCCATCCTCCAAGCCCACTCTATCTAGTCTTTGTTTTTTCTTCTTCCCTTATAATCAAAGGTATAATAACATGACAACAATGTTAAGGTGGCATATGAGGTGGCACACCTTTGATAATGTACTATGATAATGTAGTCAATTTGTCACAACATCATGAACTTCTTCCTTTGGGGATGAAAAGGGACAATGGGAATGAAAATGACTAGGCAGCTGAAATAAAGAATAAGATACCAGATGAAATAAAGTATACCAAAATATGACAGCCGATCCCAAGAACTTTAGTGACCTAGTCTCATAAAAAATGATGCCCTTTGATGAAGTATATTGTCAAATCGACACATTTTGCCCAACATGGTTGGACATCCATTTTCTAGTCTATATTAAGAATCTACACTAGCTAGCCTTATGCTATTTACAAGATTTATTCCACAACCAAGAATGACGTCATGCACTAAGAGAATGCATTATCCAAAGTGGATTCCATTGAGTACGACTAAGATCCCAATAATAACAACAAGGAAACTGGGGATTCCATCCTGAATGGAAAACGGCCGCTTGATTCGAATTTGAAGCTAAGATGAAGCAAAATTTCCACTATAATAACGAATCATGCATGCCTACAAACATGCATGTCAATTCTATAAGTGGTGATAGCACTCGATATTAGGTTTTAAAGGCTCTTATAAAGAACTCAAAGGCTATGTCACCTAAGGTGGATTTCATTGAGTGCACGATTAAATAAAAGGAGAAAATCAAAAGGCCGTAAAAAGTTAGTAGGCCTAAAGAAGTCAATATTGTTAAATTCTTTGGCAAGCATCCATAACTTTTGTTTATTTATTCTATGAGCAAATCTAGGAAATAGAAGATTAAGTTGAAAAGGAAACATAAGGTCTTTATTGCTTTTCGAAAGATTCATAATTGGTGAGTATCAATTCCTTTGAGCTGTAGCGCCAAGGTGGTCATCAACTTTTTCGATACATCTTACGCTACACCGATATGATGATGCTTTAGCAGTTAAGATTATCACAAAGTTGCCAAAAGGAGCTGAGCATATGCATCAAGAAGGATAGATCCACAAGGATTGGGCAAAGATGTCGAATTGAATACACCACGCGAATAACATCGCAAAGAAGCTATGCGATTTTGGAGGGCATCCCCCAATCGATGGCACTGCTCAAGATGGTGTAGATAATGCCCTCGCCCGAGGGGTGTACCAAAAACGAAAAAAATTTGAGGGTCATCAAAATGGCGAGCCATTTAATGGCCTGATTTTTTTTTTTTGAAGTAACACCCGAGGGCCGATGTCCCAACACACCGAAGAGTTTTTGGGCCATCCGATCACCATCAAAATCGATCTGATCCGTCCATTTGATAACATCCTAGTTATGTTATAGTGTTATAACTCCAAGAAACAATCGATCAAGATTGATCCGAACCGCCAGATCACTATAAACTTGAGGGGCAATGTGTCTATCTTGAGCCCCTTTGGGGTGTCTAGCAGTGAAGTGCACTTTCATGAGAAATAGTTAGACCACTGTTACGGGCATGGCAATTTTCTTTGGGAATAGGAGGACAATTTTTTGGGCACTGGGCAAGACTGCAAGACTGAACACTACTGTATGTGTATCAACTACTTGTACAACCAACCTTAGAAGACCATGTCATTTTCAATGTCTAGACGCACCTTCTAGTTTTCTAATATGTTGAATATTCTGGTCTTCCTAAAGTCCAACGGAATCCCCCATAAAAGGATTGCTGACGTGGTAAAATGGACACGTGGCGACATCTGAAGACCTCATTGGACGGATTAGGAGGAAGGATAAAAGACTGGCGGGCAGGTCTCTCGTTTGCTCGGGAAGCTCGGGCTATGGCGATAGAAACAGCTCCGCAGAATGGTGATCCGTCTCGGTCCCTGCAGGGAAACGAGGACGCTGTTAATAAAATTGTTATCGGCGTTTGTGTGTTGGAGAAAAAGGTGTGTTTCGGCTTTATCACCCCGCGATTTTATCTTTTTTCACCTTCATCTGTGTTTCCCTTGTGAGAGTTTTCTTTTTCATGCTTGAAAATTTTTCAATTGAGCTGATTACAAAAGTTGATTTAGACTCAAATTGTATCTCGTTAACCTCGTGGATCTAGATCGATGTTTTTAAAGAAGAGAATTATTTGGCTAAGCTTTTACAATTGGACGTTCAAGGAATTCGAGGATGCCGAAGTAACTTAACTCTGAATATTTTGAAATACGTACCTCTCTGTTTTGACATTCTCCAATTACCAGCGTAATTAAGATGCGTAATGCATATTGGATGGGCGTTGATGGATAAAATGCTGTATTGTGCAGGCTTTATCACCACCCATGACAGAAATATTGAATAGACTGCGGGCTTTTAACGAGTTTGAGGTTTGCATCGTTCAGTTTTATGGGTTTCAGATTATCGTATTATGAATGTGGGCAAGAAAAACTGACATTGTAACCTGTGGGAATTCTAATTATATCATTGTCTTATTATCGACCACTTTACTCACATGGCAGATTGTGATTTTTTTGGGGACGAGGTCATACTTGAGGAGCCTGTGGAAAAGTAACTCTTCCACTTATTTCTAGACATCGTTAAGTTAGATGCTAGACTGGGATCCAAGTTTCTTGTTTTTCATGCACTGACGGAAGTTCAACAGGTGGCCTACATGTGATTGTCTTATTGCATTCTACTCTACCGGATTTCCCCTCAAAAAGGCTGAAGAATATGCTGCCCTTCGCAAGTTAATATACTTTGGCCCACTTAGATGGATTAAGATTCTGATTTAGAACAGGGATAAGTTAAAAAGACTTAAAATAGGCCTATAAAGACTATGGTTTAGCTGACACATTTCCTTGCTCCAGGCCTTTCCTTGTTAATGAACTGGAAACTCAACATCTTCTTCATGATCGTCGTAAAGTGTAATGCTGCATATGCATGTTCATCTGTACAATGCTTTTTATTTACATATCATTGGTTGAACAATCAAAATTTAGCTTTGCATATACGAGGCTATTGGCAAAAGACTTGAATCTTGAGGTTGTCCATAGTCCACTGGTGGAATTTCATTCTATCCTTTTCAAATGATCCAGGTGCCATGCCATTTATAAAGGTTTACTTTACAGTGTCAGGAATACTTAATCACCTTAACCTGCATTGTTCTCCATCAGTCTTTTAAACAGTGGGAAGTATGCTGTCTTTTATGCCCGCTATTAGGCAGGAAAGCCCTTCTCCATTAACCATCCTGGCTGATTTTTCTGCTAGATGCGATGGGAGCCATCGAGCAAGAACTAGAGTGAATACGTTTTGATCCTTAAATGAAAGCCCGTTTCATTGCATGTAACAGCCTCCCTCTTGCTTGCTGTTAGGTTTGCATCCCAAACACTCTACATGGGACCATGAAAAGCATCATCTCGCCATGTTCTGGTACATGGGATGCTGTTATATATTGCAGGGCTATAGATGGCAAGCATTTGTCAAGGAATGGAATGGATATTGTGCATCCCCAGATCATCTAGGAGCTATTCTGTTGGGAGGTGAGGAAACCATCTGGAATAACAGAAGCCTGCTGGAATAGGAAAACAGCTTATTACTAGCCAATGTGCCCTATCCTTGCTTAATGAGAAATGAAATTCCAAAATATCTTGCACGCATAAAACAAACTATACCTGAAATGGGGTACATCAGAAGTGAATTTTGAGACGAATGTCAGTTATCTGCACTTCAGAATCATTATATCTATGACTCAAAGAAAAGATATTGTTCGTCGGATTGAGAACTAGAAAGATACATGCATTGAAGTGACATTCCTTTTATAATGGGCTAGTCATATTACTTGAGCCTTATTTAAACTTCCTGATTAGTATTCTCTTTTAATGTTTCTTGTTGGGACAAGATCATAGATCTCTATGTTAACAGTTTTATGTCACTTGCAAAGCAGAGGCTCGAGGAATAATGGAATACCTATGCCCAGTTTTGTACTGGTAATAGGGATTATCCAAATCAGAATTTGGATTATTTTGTTGAGGAGGAAGATTATATCGAGGTTCATGGAAAGCGGATAACTAAACCTTTTGTGGAGAAACCTGTTGATGGTAATACTGGATACTTGGGAGAGGAAAGTTAAATAGATATTTGTTTGTAGGTCGGGTATAAGTTTCCTTTTTCATATTATATCATTGTGTTCAGGCATCTCCTAAATGTATTTCTACTTAACAGGTGATAACCACCAGGTCATGATTTACTATCCAAGTTCAGCCGGGGAGGCATGAAAGAATTGTTCCAAGGTTAGGCAGCTTCAGTTGTCAGTCATTTGTAATATGTTAAAAGTTTTCTGTATTTCAGATAGGTAATCGTTCCAGTGAGTTCCATCCAGAACTACGTCGGGTTCGTAGAGAAGGATCTTATATATATGAAGAATTTATGCCTACAGGCGGAACCGATGTGAAGGTGCGTAAGAGGATATGCGCAGACACTAGAAGCTTTAAGACACGAATGAGGCTGAAGTTTGTATTGTCATCTATAGGTATATACAGTTGGACCAGGGTATGCTCATGCAGAAGCAAGAAAGTCCCCTGTTGTTGATGGTGTAGTATTGAGAAGCAAAGATGGAAAAGAGGTCGGGCGAATATTCTGTTAACCAATACTGGTATTATGTGTAGAAATGACTATTGATTGATTGGTTTATTGTGTATGATTTACTGTGTGTGCTCAAAGTGGTTCTTTACTCGCCTGAATTTGTTGAATGGTTTTATTGTTACGAGAATTGTTTTTATTATTTTCAGATAAGATATCCAGTTTTACTAACACCGGCTGAGAAACAAATGGCAAGGGAGGTTTGTGTGGCCTTTGGTCAAGCAGTAAGCTATTCTATTCTATGATGCAAATAATAATCACTTATGTATGCTAAAATTTGTCAAAACACTTTTATGGGAACTCACTAGTAAACTTATTGACTCTGCCATTTAGGCTACTATTGTGGCAATGCTGGTTCACATCCCTAACATGTATCTTTTATTCTTATATACAAGATACATGTTAGGGACCTTTGGTCAAGCAGTAAACGGCTTCTCTTCTATTCTGTGATGCCCAATAATATTAATTTTATATTGCTTATCGGATCTGCCATTTAGAATATTTCAGTATTTCTATTATAGCAATGCCAGTTTGCATATCTTATATTTTTATATATATTTTTAATGTCAGGTATGTGGATTTGATCTTTTGAGATCACAAGGAAGATCATATGTTTGTGATGTTAATGGATGGAGCTTCGTTAAGAACTCATATAAGTATGTACATGTATTGATTTGAGCTTGCCACTTTTATAAAAGATGTTATCACCTTTGTATTTTATTCGATTTTATCAAATTGAGAGAGCATCTTGCAGAGTTTTGGAAATTTTTAATGCAGAATTAGTTGGGGAAAAGAAAGCTGTCATTTCTTTCGTGTGATCCTTATTCCTGACATTTATCTCTCATTAAAGTCTAGCCTTAAATTTCTGTCCAAATCTCAACTGACTAGGCACAAGTCAAACAACCATCCTCTGTTGCATTTGGGGGAAAACCATTTTTCTGTAGTTTGCTGGTAGTTGGAATTTATATGTAGTAGTGACCAATAGGGGCAACAAGAGTTGAAGACTGATTAGCAACCCATTATGACATTTTCAAGCTTGCAATAGGCCATTCCAAGGAAACCTTTAATAATTATCACGTATTGTTTTATTTAAGGTTAAAAAAAAGTGAGTATGCAGACATTTTCAAGCTTGCAATAGGCATCCAAGGAAACCTTTAATAGTTATATGTATTGTTTAATTTAAGGTTAAAGAATGTGAGTATGCAGATCCATACTGGATTTAAAACATATATATCTTCTGGCTAGTTCTATAATGGGGTGTCGTATTTCTGGTCAGACAAATTTTAGATGGCTATAATTGCTTGTTTTATGGCGTATACAGGTATTATGATGATGCAGCTTGTGTTCTCCGTGCAATGTTTATTGAAGCTAAAGCTCCACATTTATGTGTGACTCTACCTCCTTGTCTCCCATGGAACCACAGTGATTCAAGGCCGGGAGAAATTACAAGGCAAGGTAGTTCTCTAACTGGGACATTCGGTCAGTCTGAAGAGCTACGTTGTGTAATTGCCATTCTTCGCCAGTGAGATTCTTTGCCCTCTGCTTTTTCTGATCTAGGCATGAAAAGGGGATCCTTAGCTAATCATTGAGGGGTTGTTTCCAGCGGTGATCGTGACGCCAAAACAAAAGGTGAAGATGAAAGTGACTCAAGAAAAACTGCTCAAGATTATGCTGAAGTACAATGGTAATAGACCGCGGGCTGAGGTAAAGATGCACTTCTTTTTATATTGCAAATATGGCTTAAATATCTGATTGGCTCATGTTCTTTATATTGGAACCCGTTTTTTGAAACTGCTTTATGTTAAGATGCTTCCCATGTGGTGTTTGAATATGGCTGATGGATTCTGTTTGCAATTCACAAGGCCAAACTGAAAAGTGCTGTTCAGCTTCAAGATCTTCTTGATGCTACACGAATGCTTGTACCTCGAGCAAGGCAAGTCCTGATCTTTAAAATCTTTTTGGTTATGATTGGTGTGTTCTTCGTCAATCAGTCTTTTCAATGATTGCAGATCTGGAAAAGAAAGTGATAGTGAGGCTGAAGATCTTGAACATGCAGAGAAACTAAGGCATGTAAAAGCCGTACTTGAGGAGGTATTACTAGGTGATGGATAGATGCAGATACTTACCTTATTTGTATTCGCAGATTTTGACCATTATCTTTCTCAGGGAGGTCATTTTTCAGGCATCTACCGAAAAGTCCAGTTGAAGCCTCAGAAGTGGGAAAGAATTGCTAAAGAAGATGGTGAGAGCCAAGAAATTCCTACAGAAGCATTAATGGTGTTGAAATATGGTGGTGTTTTGACTCATGCTGGGAGAAAGCAGGTAAGTACCAGAAGCCTTAAAAGATCACTTGGCCAGGATCCATTACCTAGTCCTATTGGACTATTAGTTTCTTCATTATTCAGAACTGAACGTCAATCACATTTCTGCTTTAGGCGGAGGAGCTTGGACGGTCATTCAGGAATAACATGTATCCAGGTAGATCAATTCTCAACTGTCCTCGTGTGTCCATTGTCATACACCAGCTTTTGGTCCTTGTAGGTGAAGGAACAGGTTTACTTAGCCTTCACAGCACCTACCGTCATGATTTGAAAATTTACAGCTCGGATGAAGGGCGGGTGCAGGTATGTACTTCGACTTCTTAGCCCTGCATGTTCATTGATGCTTTTTTTATTTCTTTCAAAGATGGAATATTTATGTTAGCTAGTGGTGGTTGTCCTTGGTTTGACATATTACTGTATATGTATTAAGACCCTGCATGCATAATATCTGCACCCTGCACTGGAATTGAACTACCATGTCTCTGAAGACATCCGACTTATAGACATTATCAAATTTGTGGGAACGATGTCAATTTGGGAGCCACGTAAAAAACAGAAATGGCCAATAAAATGTCAAAGATGAAAGAATAACCTACAAAGTACATATGAAATGAGTTATTATCAGCCAAAATAGACATTATCTTAACCAGAGTGCAGATTTCAAATTTGGAGAATCTTTGTGTATTACATTCATTCCGTCATTAAATTGCACTATGAATGCAGATGTCTGCTGCTGCATTTGCAAAAGGCCTCCTTGACTTAGAAGGTCAGCTTACGCCAATTCTGGTATGTCCAGGAACTTGTCTCATCTGCTGCCATTAGTCCGTCAACTATAGGAATGCATTTCTGTAGGTCTCGCTTGTGAGTAAAGACTCTCCAATGCTTGATGGCTTGGATACTGCTACTGTAGAGATGGATGAAGCAAAGGTAATAATATGTGGATTCCTACATCTAACACTATATGTAGCAAAGTCACTATCATGTGTTGTGGGTGTTGAAATGTGTGCAGGCAAAGTTATATGACATTATGATCTCTCAGAACTACTCACCTACTAAGCCGTCAAGTATAGATACTCCCTGGATGGTCGACGGTGCTGGACTACCTCCAAATGCACTTGAGCTTATGAAAAAGATGGTACTTATAAGACCTGAGAATGATAATTTTCTAGTGAAAGTGAATCCATCTTCCAGAGGCTGTGGATTAAACTAACGAAGTGAATATAATGGGGTTGGCTTGGATACAAGACAACTCATAAATAGATTTTATAAGTTCAAAACACTAGTTTCAATTTCAATTATGCATGTTGGCATGCACACATGTGGTGAGCGCATGTGTTTATGTGGCTGGGAAGAATTTGATTGAGCTTTGTTCTCAAATAATGATGAACACGGCCATGGATCAGTCTATAATGAACAAATGATGTAAAAGAAAGAGATCAAGTTATGTCCCATTTTTCAGAAGTAATCACAGAAATGTCTGAATGCTGAAGAATCTAAAAACATCCAAAGGCAGAATTTAACTTGCCGCAAATCAATTCCTTCCTGCTTCTATTGCTAGTGTTGCAAAGTGCCACATGGAACCTCTGTTTAGTTGAAGGAATTCTTATGATTGACTAGCTCAATTTTCTAAACAACTACAAATTATCATGCACTAGATATATCCAGATTATCAGGCCGTATATTTGCATAATTCTTTCAACTCTTCTGGCCATTGAACTTGTTGCTTTATGCAGGCACATCTGACTAAGAGCATCACAGCCCAAGTGAAAGTTCTCTGTAAGGCTGAGGAAGAGCGACTGGCAGAAATGCCATTGGATCTAAGCAATTCCACCATATGATCAAGCAAGAGCCCTAGGGAAACAAACATGGATGTTGATCGCATTGCAGCTGGCTTACCTTGTGGTAGTGAAGGCTTCTTGCTGATGTTTGCTCGTTGGAAGAAACTGGAACGCGATATCTATAATGAAAGAAAGGGGTATTCTCATCTTGCTTTTAACTGATCATGTATTTGAACTTAATATAGCTAAACTGTATGAACAGATTGCAAGTTCTGAAATTCAGAAACCAAAATACATTTAAATATGTTACATTGGAAATAAAAGCAGACAATCAACTTCTAGAACATAGAATATGATGCTGAAAAAGTTTGGGTGATGTTCTGTCCTGTAATTTTCTTTTATCTATTCATTTCCATGGCAATTTAGATGTTTCCTGTAACAATGGCCACTTACAAATGTTTCTTATAGAAGAATGATGAGCGAACTTCTTAACATGCCATAGCCCTTTTTGGATGCAGGCGCTATGATATAAGTAAAGTTCCAGACGTTTACGACTCTGTCAAGTAAGTAGAAAGTTATGCTCTCTCTTTTCCTACGTATGATGGGAGTTCATGGGCAACTATTTTTGTTTCTGTTTACTATTCAGGTACGACCTTTTGCATAATGCTCACCTAAATTTGGTAGGACTTGAAGAGCTTTACGAAGTTGCTAAAGTAAGGACACCATTTTTTAAGCTTTTAAATGCATAAAGAAATGTAATTCAGATGATTATTACTTCCCTGCTGACTCTTTGTGGTTGTTATGTCAGGCTCTAGCAGATGGTGTTATTCCTAGTGAATATGGAATAAACCCAAAACACAAACTTAAAATTGGTGCTAAGGTCTTTCTCCTTCTGTTCTTCTGTTTGTTACTCTTTCCAACCCAAATTGTAGATTTTTGAATGCTTAGCTCATGATGTCAGCTTTTAGATATAGGTGAAAAATGTGAGAGATTGAATATGCACACTATGCTTGGTTGATGCACCTAAGATATATTTATCAAATATATAGAAAAGAAGAAGCTCTATCAATTGTCAATTTTGTGACTGTTACTTTGATGATAATCATCCATTTCTTCAGCGTTCTTATGGTTCATCCTTTTTCTTAATGTAAAGATTGCCCGACGGTTATTAGGAAAGATCTTGATCGATCTTCGTAATACTCATGAGGAGGCAATTAGTGTAGCAGAGCTAAAAAATGCACAAGACAATACTAGAACCTACCCCTGTCCATTTTCTCATATACCGCTGGTCAATGAAGAGAGGCACAAGCAAAGTTCCAATATTTCAGTGAAATCTGACACATCACGGAGATCGAGTTCCAGTGAAAGGTCCGTAGAGCAAGACGACGATAATGATAAAGAAGCTCAGTACCGACTGGATCCCAAGTACGTCTTTAGATTCTTGAGTTTTTCATTCTACTTATTTGTATTTGCTTCTCTATGCAAGTTTGTGTTCAGTTAACAAGGGTGTTGCAGGTATGCAAATGTGAAGACTCCCGGAAAGACACGTTCGAACCCGCCTTTATTTTACATCTGTATGTATTTCGTTATAGAGTGCTTTATATGCAAATTTTCTGCAGTGGAAATTATCTTAAATACTGTTGTAATATTTCAGGAGTCTCACATACACTCATTAATCAACGTTCTACGTTATTGCCATCTTGATGATTGCTTACAAGGTGAAGCAGGCCTTGTTTCCAATGAGGCACTCCAACGTATTTTTGAAACCAAAGAGCTAGACTATATGACGCATATTGTTCTCCGAATGTACGAGAACACAGCGGTAATAATGTATCTTATTTGATAAAATGGTGCTTTAATTGTGTGTTTTTACTCTATTTTTATGGATACTTACAATCAGGTAGCACTTGATCATCCAAGAAGGTTTCGCATTGAGTTGATGCTCAGTTGTGGTGTTGCTCTCAGTCCTCTTGAGGTGATCCTCTTCCCATGAGTTTGAGCACAGCTTATATGATGATTTCTCATTTTCAGTCCCATGCAGTCTTCTCCACGATTCCGGGACCATACTCTTCCTGTTCTTCCTCCTACAATGCTACAGGAGGAAGGCTCATTTCTATCATTGAACAGGTTGGAAAAGTTGGTCCATTTGCAATGCCTGCCGAGGATTTCCCACCAGCTGCAACACCACAAGCATTTTCTGGTCTCTTTGTCAAAGGTGGAGGTGTATTTGAACGTCTTGCTAATCTCTGGCCTTTTAATAAACATGGCAACAATGTGAAGATTTAAGCTTTTGAAGGTGGAAACCCTAGAGTTTGCCTACTATGGAAGACTTTGTATACTCATCCACTGCACAATGTACTATATATGAGATTCCTTCGAGCTTTATGCCTTATAACAGATGACAAAAATGAAGTATAGAGTGGTTTTGTAGGATCCAATTTAACAGTAGATTTGAAGCAGGAGGCTATGCAGATGCTGTGACTATTGAAACTTGATGTCACACATGAGTTGATGAGGCTAATGAGACTTTAACACACCAAATGGTGCAACCTGTTTACACCACCATTTTTTGAGGAAGTGCTTTTCCTCCGAACCCAATGTACCTAACTGGAGTGCAATCTAATTTTGCATTTTGATGATTTGATTTGCCATGTTGTGTCAATGCTTTTCATCTGATATGTGTACAAAATTATTAGAGCTAAGATTAAAATGTGGCTGCTTCTTTGGTGCAGGAAAGCTTGCACCGCATGTTGTTTTGCATTTGTCAAAGTGCTCCAAATACCACCTCTCTGGGACTTGGAGGCAATCAAGTCTATGAGTTACATGTTTTTGCATTTGCTAAAATGCTGAGTCATAACAAGTTAAGGTTACAATATCTTGCAACTATTGAAGAGCTCTAAACGCAAACTCTCTCATAGACAATCATGTTTGGAGATTGCAAAATATACTCTTTGATTGTAGAGTCTTTAAGCATATCAAGCGTTTCACTTCTCATTAAGCTTTGAGTTGTCATGAAGCTTAATATTGTGCATTCTTTACACCTTTTTTGGTCTCACGATCCTCATTCTTTAGGTTTAGTTACGAGTTCTTGTTAAATGATGAAAGACAAATTAAAATAGTACACCCCCCCCAAAACCTTTTTTTTCTTTGGGTTATAGTTTTGATGTCTTGCCCTAAATGCGAGTTTTTGTCAAAATTTATAGGATGCCATTGGTCAATGTATAAAATATCTTCTAGTTCTTTATAGGCCAATCTTGAAATTTGACCCTTAAAAAGTAGGTTTTATTGTATTTCATCTGATGGGCTTGAGTTTTTTGTTAATTTTCCACTTGCATTCTAAAAGAGGCACAATTTCAAAACCAAGAAAAAGCAACCTTGGCCAACAAAAACCAAGAAAAAGCAACCTTGGCCAACAAAAATAATAGGACTCTTTGTAATGAGTGGTAGACCTCTTTGGGGGAATTGGAAGCAAACTAGACAGAGAAGAGAATTCTAAGGGAGAGTCACCAATAATGAACCATTGTCCAATTTTGGAACATGGTGAAATGTATCAACTTTTTCAAGCATGATGGGCAAATTATTGGCGGTATCTAGCCATTGAATGAAGCTGGCGGGAGGGGAGGCTATCGCCGCCTTTTCCCTTGCCCTTTATCGTGAAATGAGACTTGAAGCAATGATTTGGGGCTGGAGGCCAGGCCAAGGTGCATTCTAACGGCAAGATTGAGTGTTATAAGCTTTTCCGGTTTTTCCAGGAACACAGTCTGTAGGCGATCTTCTATCTTGGTTTTAGATTTGGTTGTACTTTTTCTCATCTTCCTTGCAGTTCTTAAAGGATTAATCCCTGATGGGTCACTTCTTTGAGTCCGGGAATTGTGGGATGGACCGAAATTTATGCGGCCGATTTGTCTCAAGTTGAAGCGGATTTTTGTTCTAGATTTGTTGGGTAAGCTTCATTCGAAGAGATAAAATCTTGCAGTTATGCAAAGCGTTTTGGTTTTATTCTTACCCTTTCTTACTGGCGGAAAGGCAAAATAGTGTTTTAAGGAAAAAGATCAGGTACTCAGGCACTTTTGAGCTCGTTAGTTTGTATGCAAATAGATTGCAAGGATTGGTTTTGGATTGATTAGCTGGCTAGGGTTACTATGTCGGCGGGAAGATATCTATACATCTTGCACCGGGCTTTTGAGGGAGGGGTCTGGCGGCTGGGCATATCTTTTGTCTAGCCGACTTGGGTTATTTGCTTACCCAAGACAATGCGGTGATTTGATTTGATTCAGTTCCATGAATGATTTTACTTTAGCAACGAGCCAAGAAACCGTAATCCATGAAGTGGTGGCAACTTCTATGAGCAGAGTGACAGGCTGCTCTTCTTACACTGATTTGTTTTCTTTCTTTCACTCTTTTGTATTTTAGTAAGAATAAATCTGTGCAAAAATAATTCCTACAAGATCCATGTGGGATCGTTATGTATGTTGTATGTGCAGAAATACTTCCTATAAGATCCATGTGGGATCGTTGATGTAATTCTTCCTATCATATGAATAAAAAAGCAGTTCCGTTTCTTCAAAAAAAAAAAAAAAAAAAAAAAAAACAATTTCAAATTCAAGCATGAACTAACACCAAATTATTGTCTCAGTCTAGACCATTGAATGAAGCGGGTGAAAAAAAGTGAGTTCAATGTGCATAATTTTCTGCTTGCTTTTTAATACAGACAAAATTTTGAAACCAAGAAATAGCAATCTTGAACAACAAAAATAATAGCAAGACTCTCTTTATAACATGACAATTTTGCAACCAAGAAAAATAATAGTAGGACTCAATTGAAAGCAAACTTTGTTTCGAATGGTTTTATATTGGCCATAAGCCACTGATATGGAGCATCGCGCAGCTGGTGGAGAAAATATGAAATTTGACTTGAGGTTGTGAGTGTCCATTGAGAACGGTAAAAGCCTCAAATTCTTCAATACAAGCTTCAACACTCTGATTTAAAATGGTTTTGCCCTTAGCAGTGCCAAAGATTGGATATGAGAGCTTGAGGTTTACACTTGTAAAAATAACAGAGGTTTGCACAGGATTTCCTAAAACATCAATAGATGGAAATGGGGGTGCAGATAGCAGCAATGGTGGGAGCTGCAGGTGGTTGAGTAACAAAAGAGCTAGGTACAGTAAAACAAGGGGGTGCAGAGAAGAATTGTGTATGAATATCTAGATTCTCGATACCTATCGGATTGAATTCCCAGTTTTCTGGTGTGTTTGATGCATGCAAGACCGGGAAAAAGGATCTGTAGTGAAATCCCGAACGAAATTAAACAGCCCACATCCTGGATTTTGTTTATCTTTTCGACAGCGATGTTGGCCCCATTTCTAGCTTTCCCATGTTAGACATGCCGCTGTTTAATCCATTAATTCATTCCCTTGAATCCGCAACTGCTGCCTGTATTTGAATCCGCAACTGCTGCCTGTATTTGTCTCGATAAGACACAATGAGCAAGCGAAACAAAGCACTGACAGTGGCAACAGTGTTTGTAGTTAGGGTCGGGTTCTAGATTGCCTGCAAGACAACCCTCTGTAAGGCTCCTTGAAACTATCAGACAGATCCGACTATTGAGTGTCATGTAAGATTTTGCAAAAAGAACTAAGTTGAGAAAACCAAAAGGAAAGCAAGATTAGACAATAATGACAAGATTGAGGATCCCTGGACTTTGCCCAACACTGCCCTTGATATTTTCTCTGGAAACAACAAGGATTTCGTTGAACACAGAGATCAAAATACAAGAAAATGCTAAGTCTTGTTTAGGTTCTAAGTCTAAGCTTATAATATATATAGTACAATGACCTTGGGCCCATAATGACAAACTGCCGTTAGCTAAAATGGCTATTGCTCCAGGAAATCTCTGCTGAGTAGTCAGAAAAAATCTCTGAGGCAGTTTGAGCAACTTGGATAGGACCATGCCAAAAAGGCTGTGGCCTGTTTGAGCAAAAATAAGCATGCCCATCAAGATCATGTCGTCAAGGCCGTAGCAATCTGTATTGGAGGACTCACGCCTAGAAAGCCGTGACGTTCTCATACTGAGTTATTCCTATGTCTTTTGGTGCCTACTGCCAGAGAGATTAAAGGGTGGATCCTCCCTTCCCACAAGGCTCCTTCTCCTTCCCATATTTCAGGAATAGTCCTGTGTCTTAGATATAGAATTAACAAGATACTCTAGGAATTTAAGCCCCACGTACTATTGCATTTTATCCGGAGGGTTTCACAAGCCGTGTATAATAACTGAGTGGACGATAAGGGTTTTTTTTAGCCTAAAGTATACGAATACGTATGGGAAGGGAGTTGTTTTAGGGACATCTAGTGATGTATCTCATACTGAAAGGGGTCTTTTTGGACCTTAGATAAGGCATATACAAAGGGAATTTGCTAATCCCTTCCATGCATTTACACTAAATGGTGTTTCCGAGCATTTCATATGCATTTAGAATTGGCAAAACTTTAGAATTTACTTTCACTTGCTATTTTTCCTAAGTAGAAAAGAAAAAACGTGTAAATAGTGTAGTTTACACACATTTAATTCGATTACTGATAATCATCAAGAATCAAGAAACATATGATAGAAAGGAAAGAAGTCTAACCTAGGCTTACAACATAGCATATAACATCTACGATTCGAACTACACTATGATTTGAACTACATTTAGTGCATCAATATCCTATAATTGAAAAGAATGATTATTGCAGTTCTCATCCTTGTAATATCTACACTTGTTTACATTGTTCCACAACTCAAGAATGTCTACAAGGAGAATCTCAATGGTATATATGTATAGTAATATATGTTCCCTAAGTTACATAAAGCATGTCATCAAGTCGACTTCATAACTTAATTTTCAGGAAACTCAGGACGGAAAATGTACTTGTACAAAACGGGATATGCATGTGGCAAAAAAAAAACACCTCCATATGGGGCTTTTTTGGAAGGCAAATTTGCCCCCTTGTATATAAAATTTATCCCAAGTAATGGCAAAACCTCATAACTCCTAAATATATGGAATACCCCTCAAGGGTATAAAAAAAGAAAGCCCCAAAACCCCAACCCTAGTCATGCATGCACATTGTATGGAACGTAAAAGTAAATCCGTCTTGGCTGAGAGAAGTATCATAGGTCATCTCCTTGATGAAGAACTTACCTTTCGCTAAAATCAAGTCCAAACCAAATACTCCTGTGTCCTTAATAGATTTGTGCCATTTCCAGAGTGGTTATCTGGTCATATGAGGCCAGAAGAAGCTTCTGGTTTATTTCACTTTTTCTGGTGAATGTCTGAGCAGATCATTGGACCCCGGTGGTCATCTTCACAACTTCTGCTTGAAGCTATGACTTAGTCTCCTTAATCTCCTGCTCAAATCGCTCTAGATCCTGGGACATGATGTCTATTCTGGTTGACATTGTGGCTAGATTAGCCCGGAGGTCGGCAATGTCTGACCTATCCTTCTGCCTCTCAAACTATGATAGTCGAAGGCAATCATCTAGCTATTGTGTGTATGCTTCTATGCCAGAAATACATTGTTTTTTTGTAACCATTTTCTTTTTCAATAATGCAGCGTCGAAGACTGTATCTGCTCTGCTAGAGCTGGAAGCTTTTTGTAAAGTCAAAGAGAAAAAGCCATTATCAATGTCAAAAAGTCAAGTCAACATCAAGAAGCAAAAGTCAACGACAGGTCAATGAGCAGTTAACACATCTGAAGAGAGTTATGAAACTAAAATTTGGAATAGAACATGGAATGTTGATTTTGGATTGTTGTTGGCAGTATCTAATGTCTAACGTTGTTCCATTTGTAGAATGTTTGATGCTATATTTTTTGGGTTGCCCCTAGGGGGCAATCCCTTGCTTGTGTGGGTTTTCGGCATATTCTTGATATATGCCAGTATATCCTTAGAATATGTAAAAAACTGCTACAAACTTGCTACTGACAGTAAATTGGCGGTCACTCATTTGCTGGGGGGCCGCTGTTCGAACCGTCTAACCGGGTGTGTGGTTCCGCCAGTGTTTGTTTTTTGGCTCGCCAAGCTGCTACTGAGGATGAATCGCACATGGGTTTCTAAAAAAGAAAGGTCAGGCAAGTATTGATCGCAGCAAACAAAGTCACAGGAATCATTGGAGGATTACACAAATGCTGAAGTTCTAGGTTTGATTTTACTCACATAATATTGAATTGACGAGCTCAAATGGATTGGTGGCTGTTGGAAATTGCCCATTCTGCTCTAGACCTATGTTATAAAAGGGCAAATCTTCAATCGGAATCACTTTTATTTCGATATCTGTAGCTTCATCTCTAGCTATCCAGTGGCTGCAAGTGTTGTTTCTTTAGCTAATAAAGGCCTTGAGGGATTGTTGAAAATGCATCTAATCATTTTGCAAGATGAATTTGGCTAATTCGAATTTGATCAAGGTATGGTTAAGTCTTCTTTCACTTTAAAGTTTATATAGGTTTGAGGAGTTCTTGATATTGGTCAAGCTTTCCGGTTGAACCTACACATTTTCAAATTGAAAATGGAAAACATGGTGAAATTGACATGGTAGGTGATCACTTGGGTTCATGTTGCCAGCATAAAGATTAAGAACGGATCTGTCAGGCTTCATGTTTAGCATTATTTGTCATGTTCCATGTTGTGCCATGCATGTGCTGACTTACAGTGGGCAGTGTTACTGAGGGAAGCAAAGCATCTGTTCAATTTGGTGACCACTTAACATTTAAATTAGTTTCATCTTTTATTTGATTTGATGAGACCTGCGCCAGGAGCCAAGCAAATGTCTACAATCCTTTGACAGCCGTTTTCTCAGCTGAAGATATACTTTAAAAGCTTTTATTTGTGCAGGTCAATGAACCCTTGATGCAGGCTTTATCCAAGCTGATAAATGTGAACAGACCAGATACAGTAGTCCTTGTTAGAGAATCTCTAGTGGGAAATGATGCAGTGGACTAACTCTCCATGTTCAATCAGGTAATGGCTTTCATAGATGTCTGACATTTGCACATGTACATTGTACTTGATCAATTGTGATAAAGAAGAATAGAATATATAATAGAATAAAAATTTTAACGTCCACGGAGACCAATAGGCCATGGGACCCATACAATGGGCTAGTACAATCATTACTACTAGGATTAAAAAACCCCTGCCTCGAAAGGTTTTCAAGGGAAAAACCTTGCAAATGAATGATGATACTAGACAAGCGAGATAATGACTCACCGAGGGCTCGAGAATTGCGCACGCTTATCTAGAACCTCAAGTATGTATAATGCCAAGTCATGCAATGATGGTGCTCGAGAAGTTGTGGAAGCGTGGAATGGAATGCTAAGGTCAAAAAATGATTCCCACTATCTCAAAAGCAGGGCAACTTCGGCGAGTATGGCTTTCATCTTCAATAACCCAGAATCGCAACAGGCACATAGTCTTCGCGGCAATTCGCGGCCGCCCCCCATCTACCGCCTCAATTAAGACTGTGGGACCCCGTATGAATTGATGCAATAGCTACAAGCTTGTTCCTGGACAATGAAGCAAGCAAATAAGCTTGGGGCCCTGGTGCCAAGGTGGGATTTATGTGTGCATGATAATGACCAGTTTTCACTAGTGGGGTTATTGTTACGTTATTTTTTTACAGAGCCTTCTCTTTCTGCGAATGCATTTCTTACAAGAACATGTCTCTTTAAAGTAGGAAGAGGTATGGAAAGCACAACAAATTTCGAGTTTCTTTTGAAACTGTATATGCATATGTACAAATGAAAGATAGGCCAAGCAGCCTTAGTATGATTCATGTCCCTTCTCAAAATCTATCAGTTTTAACAATGTAGTGTTGGATATTGCAGAAGCTTGCAGATTTGTCCACTTTTGGCAACAATTAGTTAATCGATGGCATTCTTTTTACAAAGTTCGATACAATTTATGATAAGGCATTTTTTTGTCCCTTACATTTCGGTTCCATGCTTATGATTCTTCTTTGAATTGTTTACTTACAGCTATTATATATCTCTAAGTTGTTCTGTTGTTTTCATTCAGGTTGGAGCAATCCTTTCGATGTGTATGTCTCTGGGGCTCCCATCATATTTGTTGGCTGTGGTTAGACATACATTGATCTTAAGAAGCTAAATATCAAGTCAATTGTCAAATCTTTGCTAACTTGATTGTGGGACTATTGGATATCGTTGCATCATTGCATGTTTGGAATTTACTTGCATGAGCCTCCCTTTTTTGCTCATCTTGGTGCTACACTATCACCATAGATCTGGCACATGAGTCTACTATAGATGCCTCATTAAATGACTATTCATTTGTATAAACTCCAAAGGTGTTGTTTCGGTCCTGCAGGCATATTTCTAACAGTAGGTGACATTCCTTGCTATGTTCCTAAGAGATCTAAGATACATTTGAACCTTTCTTTGCATGAAAAACACTTGTCTGATGCACCTGCATATTTTGTCATCAAAAATAAGTTATTGAGGCTATACAAGGCATTGTCCTTCTGCAGATCCATAATGTTTTTCATAATGTAACAAATTTATTACAGATGTAGTAGCAATGTGCACGCCATAGCCGTGGCATTACTGCATCCAACAGGGTGCAATTATTAGTCATATTCAGATAGAGGTACTCTAATTGCGGACTTGTACTGATAATCTGCGTAAAAAAAAGTGGTTCGTGAACTGCATATTTCGGCAGGATCTTGGAAAGGAGGTTGTGGACTAAACATTACACACAAACTGCACGATATAATGATGCAGTTCCTTACCTTTGGCTAAACTTTGAAATCACACATACATCAGATGTGACTTTGTGTAGTGGCATATTCCATCAAGTGGCTCTTCAAGTAAGACTGCCAGGGTTTTCATGCCTATCTATCACCAATGAAACTTGTAAATGAGAGTGACGCCTATCCAATAGCAGTAGAATCGTCTAAAACGGAGTTGGAATCTTCAACTTATAGTGTTTTAAGTAAGTGCTATAAAAAACGACGTAAATGAGCATAACTTGTGAATTTCAACTCCAATTTCGATGAACTTGATGTCGTTCAGAAGATCTTATCTTAATCCATAAGGTTTGTGAAGACAACTTTTAAATTTAAGGAGCAACAAAAACTCTATCGCCAATTTTCCAAAAATGCTCTTCATTTGGAGGGTATTTTTGGAATTTTTGCAAACTTGAGGGGTATAATTGGAATTTTCCCTTTAAGTTATGCTTGCAAAATTATAATGAATAGAAATATATTTCTATTTAAAGAAAACAAAAAATATCCGTGCGCATTATCTTTGGTTGGTCCACATAGCCTCTAGTATTGTATTGGTAAAAAACATTAGAAGATACCCATCAGACGGATGAGATGGTACAACAAGTTAGGGCGAAGATCTACACCGTTAATTACTGATAACAAGGGACATAGTCGGCAGAACTTTCCTTACCGCGTGGACGATTATGGCTTCTTCTGGACGTGCTTCAGGAAAGTATTCAGGAGTTTCTTTTAGCCTATGCTTCGCCTTATTTCTTAGCTCCCCTTCTTCAAAGGTGCCGTATCCCGGCCCTTCCAACTGTAGCCACTTCGATCCAATTGTTTCTCTTTCAGGTAAACTCTTCCTAGAAACCTATGATTTTTTACTACCCCTCTTTGATTCCGAATCTTATGTTTATATGAAAAATTTCTCCAGAAACATTGTATTTACTGTGGCATTGCTCATTTTTCAATACCTAGAAGTATATCTCCTAGACTGCTTGATCATTGTAGAGCAGGGTTATCATGCTTTATTGTTTTTTAAGGCACCGCCATGAACTGTGGAAGACTTTGATGTAGATGTAATTGCTGCTTTATATATGCCTGCTAGATATAGACTTAAATTTGTTTTTTTTAACAGCATGGAATGTTTCGAGGGTGCGAAAACTGTGAGACTCCTGGGTCATCATGGGAAGTACTTATATGCTGATGAGGATCAGATTAATGTCTCTCAAAATCGTGATGTTGGTAGCGAAATGGTGATATGGCATGTTGAACATGTTCATAACACTACAAAAATAAGGTTAAAAAGCTGTTACCATGGTTACTTAGCAGCCTCCGATTCGCCTTTTCTGTTTGGAATGACTGGCAAGAAAGTATTGCAAAGTAAACCATCTAAATTAGACTCTTCCCTAGAATGGGAGCCCATAAAACAGGGTGTTATGGTGAAGCTGAAGGCTTACAATGGCAATTTCTTACGGGCAAACGGCACTGTGCCCCCTTATAGGAATTCAGTTACACATGATGTACCCCTTCGGTCTGCTACTAAAGACTGGGTTTTATGGGAGGTTGAAGTGGTAGAGAAAGTTACACAGTCCATTCCAACAGTACCAGATATTCCTGTTGAGGTATGTCATCATCTGACAACTGCATGAAACATCTTTGACTTGATAGAATATATATCTCATATATAATTATTTGAACTGCAGTCATTCAACTCATTCTCAAGGCAGTCTTTGAAGCCAGAAGGCAGACTCATTTTTTGTAAAGTTGCAGATGATCTAGGCAATGATGAGCCACAATCTTTTCGATTTGTCGGCAGCAGCTTACAGATGCTTGTACTGAAATTGAAAGAGGAACTTAACCTTTACGAGGACTTTTATAGTCTGTGGATGCATTCCAGGGACCAGAAAACTTTATCCGTTAAAATTGGAACTTCCACCAAACACAGCTCCAATGCATATTACTGTAGTCAAAGCTTCTTCACCAGGTTCTTCTTCCTTGCTCTTGTTCTGCATGGGCTACTGTATACCCTTGGCAATGCAAAACTGTCTTAGTTTATTTCCTAGACTAGGCACTTGCTTTTACAAGAGCAGTAGTATGTTGCATTCTAGTATTTGCATTGCCAGACTAAATGGCATTACTCATTTTATAAGAATTTGGATGTTCTGACATATTCTTTCTTTTGCAGAATTTGAGAACTTGCGCATATGATTCTTGTAGTATTTCCGTGACTTGATATCAATTTCTACATAGGTTTGTGGACATGGGGTTTCTTGCTTAATTGCACGCCTTCTCATGTACAGGCTCCTCTTACACCATGTTGCCATACTTGTTTCTTATCTGAAGCGTTGTGTACATAACATGTTTGGGGATACTGTGAATACTTTGCCTGGATAATTAAAGGCTTTCGGGTATACGTCCACTGGAAAGTTCAGGCATTGCTTGTAGTTGCTGTGATTTTCTCCTTTGAAAATATGCCTGACGATGACTTTTTCTCTAGCAGTCATTTTGTTGGCATTTATAAATATCAAGCTGAGAGTATGTGCCTGCCTGTTTTCCAATTTCATGTCTTTGGTTAGGATTAAATACGAATTGACGCCGCAATGAATTGGCTGCCAAAAACCTTCCTGGAATTTACTTGTCTATATGGCCATTTTAAGGCTAGCCCATTTACTAAAATTTAGAGAAAAGTAAGCGCCATTATTTTGCTAATAGTATTGAATGCCTAGTTATTTAGCTAATTTTGCACCACCCATCTCTAGAATATTCCATGAATTCTTCCAGGTGGCCCACATCATTTTCAATAAAAAAAAAACAACATTTCAATGGTGCACATTGACCAGTACAGTTGAAAATATTTATATCACTTATTATTGTTATGGTGCCCAGCGTTGGGCATATATTAGAACCATGTGTGAGTAGATAGCATTTAAAAACTTGCATAAACTAAGCATTTAAAAACTTACAGAAACCAAGCCCAGCGTTGTGGGCTATAGAAGATTTCCCCTCTCTTTTTCCTCCCTTTTTTTTTTTTTTTTTTTTTTCTTCGTTTCTCTTTCTTCCCCCACTTTTTCCTCCTTTTTTTACTTATCTTTTTTTTCTCCCTTCTTTCTTTTTTCACTTTTTCTTTTTTCTTTCTTTTTTTCCCTTTTTAATTTTTTTTTTCTACTTTACCTTTTTTTCCTTTGTTTCTTTTTGCTTTTACCCCCTTCTTTTCTTTTCCCTTCATTCCTTTTTTTTTTTCTTATTTCTTTTTTCCTTTCGCTTTTCCTTTTTCTTCCATTTTATTTTCTAAAGACCTTTTGCTTTTCTCGTTTTTTTTTCCAGTTTTCCTTCTTTCCTTTCTTCCATTTATTTATTTTTTTCCCTCTTCTCTTTTCCCCTTCCCTTCCTTTTTCCTTTTCCCATTCCTCTTTTTAATTGTTGAATTGAGTGAATTTTGGTCGTAGGCCCTTTTGACTTCCCTCCCGTTTCCCTTCCCTCCTTCCCTTTCCCTTTTCCCTTTCCCCACCCTTTTTCTTTTTCCATTTCTCCCTTCGCTTTTTTCTTTTTATGTTTTTCCATTTTTCATTTTTTATTTTTTCATTTTTCTATTTTCCCTTTTCCCTTTCTCCATTTCCGTTTGCCATTTTCCCCTTTCCCCCTCCCTTTTCATTTTTCTCCATTTTTCCCTCTTCTTTTTCCTTCCCCTTTTTCCTATTCCCTTTTCCTTTTCACCCTTTGACTGTCAAATTGAGTGCATCGTATTGAAGCAATTATCAAGATGAATTTTGGTTGAAGACATGCACATCATCTTTACTGTTGATCGATCAAATCATCTAGGGCTCCGTTGAAGATACACGATATAATTTTATAATATAAAGTTATTATACACATACCAATTACATAAAGCAAAGGTTTTGTAGCCAGCAATTCATATATTTCCAAGCTTCAACGAAGACTATGCACATAAACTTAAAAGATCAACACTATCTACAAACTGTTCTCTACTACAAGCTATCATTCGGTTGCCTTCCTCTTGCTCGGGCCGGCGATCTGCGTGTCATGACGCTCCTCCTCATCTCTAACTCCTGCAGTTCCTTTATGAGGAGCGCTCTACCAAGGTTCAAATGAGAATGGAGCATCCCCTTCTCAAAGACGATAGAGTCCACATCCTATCGTTCCATGACCTCCATGACACACTCAATCTACTCTAAATTACCTGCAAGTGCCATTCGCAAATGCTGCACTGTTGAACACACTCTCTTCACGGCCTCTTCCACGTCCCTTAAACCTTGCACGGAATCATGCTCTTCTTCTTTAATGCCAGATTCCACAACTGACTGATCCACGGACTCCACTTCCTGCATGCTATCACTGATGACAATCACCTCTCGTTCACCATCATGGTGCTCCTTCATCCCATTATCACCTGGAGTAACAAGAAAAAAAAGTTAGAGAAGCTCACATGGACAAATTCATAATGTGAAGTCTGGTTGCTACATCAAACAATGTCGAACAACATCAAAGTCATCATCACGAATATCGTGGTGAATAAATTCAGCATAAGGATCAACAGTTTTTGGGGATGAGGATTGCACTCCACTATTGGTATACACAAACTCATCACCACTACTCCCTCTCTCAAAATTCTCTTCTCCATCCTCAAATATGCCCGCGGCATCCCAAAACTATTTCCTCGCTTCCAATATGCTCTATTGGAACCAAACAATGCCATCCGTACATCCTTATAGTTACAGCGCTGTGGAGCTAACATAATCCACCACGCTGCTTGCACTCTCTCCAATGAGGTGTATGCGGAATTATTAGGCAAGACCCAAGAGCTTGCAAGCCTAAATCTACCAGTTTGCACCACACATTGAATAGTGTGAAGAAGAGACGTGGTTCTGAACCTGCCAGCAATGATATGACGCATAGTGCTGAGCTTTGGCCGTGAGGTTTCGATTATCAAGTACAATCAAGTGCTTCAACTCGCCAGCACCATATAATGCATAGAGCTCTTTACCAAATTAATCTGCTCTATAGATTCGTTATGGAGATGAGCCTTAAAGATGAGCTTCCCATATCCTTTAGACAATATCCTACAATCCATTTGAAGCAGTGTAACTTGCTTCCTCTCAGAGCTTTGCATTGGATCATCGCTCCCACAGGCTTAGATGTATTCCATCTAAGGAAGTTCTTTATTTTAACATTAAGACTAGACTAGATGGGGTCTTGGCATCTGACCGCATCACAGCCTAGATATGAAGATGGTCAAGGGATGAGCAGTCTCTATAATCATGCATGCACCTATATCCTCTCTCTCTTTTCTGCTTACACAGGTTGCACAGGGGCAGTGGCGTAGGGGTGGTTGCACAGGTTAGAGCCTTGTTGTTGCAGATCCAGAGGTTGCAGTTCACTGCACAAGTTTTGTTGCTCTGGTTTCACCTTCAGGTTCCCATTCCCTTTTACCATCTGGCTTCCCATTCTTTCGTGCTTCAAGAGCATACAAAAAGTTGGGGAATTTCTTTTGTGCATGTATAGGCAGATGCAATTTAGATACAAAATCTAACATTTTTTCCAATTCTTTGTGCTTCAAAAGTTTCATGTTTCCAAAGAATCGATCATTTTGCAATTCATGCTTCCCTTGCATATCCTTGAATCCTTATTGCCAGGTTCGCAAATAGAATTTGGGTACTTCTTGCCAGCTTAAAGAATCTGACGTAGGATTGATTGCTTCGTTCTTAAGTTTTCATGATGTATGTTTTGAAATTCGACTATGATTGCTTGAGCTTAAATAAATTCGGCTAGGATGGCTTGAGTTTGAATTAAAATGTGTACTGGTTTCTTTTTGTTAATGCTCAATGATGAACTCAAGTTCAAATTCCAAGGAGCAGCTTATATAGTAGTTTAGACTAGATATGGAAATTATTAACCATTATGTATTCAATCATTTTTTTGACATATTTTTGTACTGTTGGCATTCCAATTTTAGGATTTTTATCATTAGCATTTAGCCTCAAGTGGCATATTTTGAGTTTCTCCTATGGCATAATGCAAGATTTACTCATGAAGGATTAATGTCAATTTTAACCAATGTAATATTAAGTTATTTGGTAAAGCAGCACCAATTTCTATATACTTTGCCCAATTCGTTTGGTATAGGAGGAGGGTCTTTTGGCAGTGGTTAAGGCTATGCTTGTCGTATTGTGTTGTATTTCAAGCAGTAGTTTTTGCCATGTGAGAGGAGCTTAATTGATTGTTGCCATTCTAGGTGTTGTGTTTTGGTTCTTGTATAGCATGTGCATGGCAAGTTTGCTAGAGGTCCAGATTTGGAAGCCCGCGACTCTTTTTGTGGGCAAGTTTAGGAATCGGATGGGCATGAGCCAAATGCCCGAAAGAGGCACAAGGCACATCGCAGCCTTCAAATCTGTGCTCAATCCGATTCATATATGTCTGATGCAACTGGTTGTAGGAGCTCCAGTACTTCTTGCGAGGTGCTCAGCACGACGGGGGGAATTCAGCATGGAGCATATTGGTGAGCATGCTTGCATTTAATCTAATTCATGTGTGTGTAGGCGGATTTGTTGATTTCAGTGGAGGGGGGCTGACAAGGTTGCAGCATGATGTATATGAGAAGGGAGGCTCGGTTGAAAGTGAAGCTGTATAAGATGGTAGAGCAGAGGGCTTTGCTAGAGAGCAGGTGTTGCAAACACGGAGAGGGCGGGCCTGTAGTTAATTGCTTGGATGTCGTGGGGCATCCACCAGAGTGCAGCAAGGTTAGGAAGCTCATGACAGTGACTTGCGGAGCAGGGGTCTCGCCAGTGATATGGACGAGGTCTGTTGAATAGTTTAGAGACGTCGTGGTTGATGGGTATGGAAGCCTAGATGCAAAAATTAGACAATTAAAAATGGGGAAGAGTAGCTCAGCGCAGGGATGTGACAATCAGGAGGGGGGCTGGGACTGGGGTTTCCATTATTTTTGAGGACCGGATAGGCGCACTGGTTCTGAGTGCATTGTTGGCTGGAGCTATGAAGGAGCGTAGGAGGTGGGGAAGGGGTAGGGGTGGAAGTCGAGGAGGGGGTAGTGGTCGTTTAAGTGCTAAGCAAGTCAAATTTGCTCCCTCTATTACTGAATCTGTGTGGAATGAGGCAATAAAAGAGGAGGAGATCTGTATGAATGTGAGGACTAGCAGAGTTGGGGCTAGAAAATGCAGACGGGAGAGGGGTAGGAGAATTCCAAGTTTTGTAGAGGAGCATGTTGGGACAAACATCAGCGGTGGAACTGTTGAAGAGGCTGTAGATTTACCTTTCCTCTTGGATGCATTTGGATGCTTTTGTAACGCCTGCCATGACCATCTCCATTCATGCCCGGACTTGTCATTAATGAAGTTCCAAAATATCTCTGCCTATCCATCTAGAATGCCAAAAGTACAAAATGACCTAGTTTTTGCTCCCAAATACTCAATGGATTTCTTTCAAAATAAATAAATAAAAATAATATAGCAACTTCTTAGCGCATACAGTTTGTAAACCATTGCAAACTAGGCACTTTTGTAGGCCAAGATAATCATTTGATGGAGTGAATTGATCTTTTATCAGCCACGAGACCAAAATAGCTTATGACACATCATTACTATCAAGATTAAAAAACCAAGCCAACCTCGCCTTGAAGGTTCCCGATTGGTTCAAAGAGATGAGAGTTCTACAGCTGAATTGGAGATGAGTCTCCACTTGACTTTACCTGCAATTATTCAGCCAATATCATTCTTCATGTGAATTTAAGATGTCATTTAATAGCGATTCACATATGAAGATGAGATTTGGCCTACAAACATTAACATGCTTAAATTTTGCTTCAATGAATAGATTACATTGCAAAGATATAAAATATATAGCTTGCTATGCTGAAAATTATAAGATCTAGTTACCCAGAAACCTCACATTTATAGTTCTATTCATTACCAGGATATACGAAAATGCAACCTTTTTTATCAATTTACCTGCTCCGCATTATTGTAAAATACCCCAAATTTCAAAATTTCTCTGCCCTCTTATTCTAGGCACTCACTTACCATCTAGAATCCTTTTTCTAGTAAGAGCAGTAAATGCATGGGACTCTCTCCTACACATTTAAGTTTGTCTAAGTCTGCAGCTTTGGCCATTTCTTTTACAATACTGTATTGTAAGAGGAAACACATCAGATAGGTATATCTCTGTGATCAATACACCAAAATTACAATCAGAAGATGAGATCTCGAAAGATCGGATCTGTCCTGTACAAATTGATCCTTATATAACATGCACAGAGGATCTTATAAAAGATAAACATACTGTAAGTAGATACTACAGTTTAAGTTCAAAAACAGATCTGTGTTCTCACTTTATGCAGCATTTAGGAGGTCCTGAATGGTAAGATCAGGCACTTTCTACCTCCCAAATGTATTCGGCATCAAGTCCAATTCTTCACATGAGAAATTGGTGAAATCCAGTAGGAGGAGGACGTGTGCCTCCCTTTCCTACTGCCACATATAAAATAGATTTAAGAAAAAAGGCCTAAGCCCATTATATCTCCAGAACTCTTTCCTCTTCAACAGCTTTTTGATAGCAAGAGCATGTATCATTTCCTGTTTCAATTGAATGAAGAGGTTCTCCAACTCAGAGTTAGATAACCTGGCCTCCTCCTCATCAGAATTCTCTGCTAGTCCCATTTTCCTAGTTGAGCTCCACCCTTTATTGAGTCTCCTCATGGCATCTGTGTAGCACATCATCACAATTAGTTAGTTTTAGAATATAGAATTCATGTGGCCCCTTGAAGGTCCCTATACTATGCCATTCAGTATCATATTTCTTCCCTTTAAGGATTTTGTGTGCTATGGCTGATATTTGCACTAGGTCCAAGAAAGTTTTTTTCAACTATATCAGAGATGGGGCATAATTCCCAATCATCGCCTTGTTTCTATGTAACCAGATGGCCCAGCAACTCAGAGTTTGAGTAGTGTTGACCAGTTTATTTTCAACATCCCAGAAGCCAAGTAGATTGTTCTCATTTGGAGCACCCTTATTGACTTGTGAGGTCCAGCTCCAAAAATCCAGCAGCCATAGGCAAATGAAAACATGGTTGGAGCTTTCCACTTCACCACATAATTTACATTGATTAAACACATTATGGTCATATTTAGATTGGTGGCTAAGCTCTAATGAACTGCAATCCACTTGAAGGTCTTTATTCTGTCTGCAGTATATATCTTTCAACCTTTTGCACAAACCGAGATTAGTTTATCCTCATCACAGTTCCATTGTCGAGTAGCGTTGGATGGTTTCTTTTGAATTAAAGCTCTGTATATATCTTTGATCGAGTACACCTCCTTATTGTTTAACTGCCATTGATTAGTATTCTGACTGAGCTCATGGTTCTTGTCTACCATTTCCATCACCAGCTGATAAATCTTTTTATCTAATTCAGAGCCCTTAGTTCTATTACCTACCTCATCCCATGTCAACCAGCCATCCGGACCTTAGATCCTCAATTCTCCTTATGCATGTATTGTACCACTGCATATACTTTTGTTCCAATACCTTAAGGGGCTAAAGGCGGGGATGCAAAAAGAAATTGATATCTTTATATCGGCATCTAAACAGGGGTGGTCTATAACATAGTGCAGCATTGTTCCAAGCATCAAGGATTCTTCTCATAGTCTTTGGATGTTCTGAGCATGGAGTTACTTGAAAAAAAGCTAAGTCGGGTAGACAATGTTTTATATAGCACTTCCAAGCTTGTATGAGATTTCTGTAACCAATACCTGATTAAATTGAGAGCTGGTGAGGGTCTGTCAATGTACAAGGCTCTCCACACCATTTTTCTTTGCCAATGCTTGGGCTTGTATAAACGGATCTTTACATCCTAGCCGTCCATATTTCCTAGATTTGACCCGATCCGACCAAAGCCACTTTATGGGAACCACCATATATGAATTTCCTAATAGCCATTTGTATCTGCTTGTATGATGCCTTTCTCCAACAATTCTTGAAGAGCGGTATACATGTGTACTTCCAATAACATCATTAGCAATCTCTACTCTTCACCTTTAAAGATAGAGAGGATGGGTACATATTCAATTTTTTCTTAATCTTGGATACAATGGGTTTCCATAATCCATGCAGAGAACAATTAAGGGCTAATGGGATTCCCAAGATCTTAGTGGCTATCTTATTATCAAGAACTTTAATTCCCTGAATGGTTGGTTCCTGGGAATCAAAGATTATTGCACTCTTTATTTTGTTGAGAACTACCCCAGTAGCTCCTCCAAATCTGTCTATGGCCATCAAAAAGTTTTGCAGGCTGTCATCCCCATGCTTGAGAAACACAAAGGTGTCGTTAGCATATTGCAATTAATCAGTTTCCTTTGTTGCAGACTTATAGCCATTCTAGTCACTATTTTAGTAATGATTAGAAAAAGGTATGGTGCTAAAGGGCATCCCTGCCTCACACCCCTTTTACATTGAAATGGTTTTGATGGACTATGGAGTGCCATTTGTAATGATGGTTAAAGAGGCATTTACATTAAAACTCCAGACCTTGTTATATATGCTCTCAGGGAAACCAAGGTGTGCCATTGCCTTCTTCAGAAATTGCCACTTTATAGTGTCATACGCTCTCTAAAAACTAACTTCAGGAGCATGCTTTTTTGTCCAGACAACTTATTCCAGTGCAGACCTTCAGCAGCCCCTATATAATTGTCAAGAATATTCTTTTCGGGAAGGAAAGCAGACTGACATGGGCTTATCAACTTGTACAAGATACCTTTGGGATCAAAGTGATGTGTCCACCATTGATTGATGGATGTAACCTTAAAGCTTTCCATGCCCCTAAAAAAAAATTAATCAAATCCTTCTTCATTATGCCCCGAATTCCGGATAAATTACAGTTTGTAAACTCATCCGGGCCTGGACTTTTCCCTTTATCAATGAAGGGACATCCAAGATTTTCCCTTCATTGATTATTTCCATGTTTTGGGGAATGTCTTTGAAGAAATCTATCAAAGTTGGCTCCTCAACCTCCTTGTCTTCAAAAGGTTTGGAGTATTCACCACAAAGTAACCTTCAATTTCCTTCAATTATCATGCACACATAAATCCCACTTTGGCATTGTTGTCGGGAACAAGCTTGTAGCTACCAATTAATGCGGGGTCCCCGCCACACTTATCACCACTCACCATTCACCATACTCACCACTCATTTTTTACACATTCCATTCCGCACCACTATTGAGGCATGGTATACATGAAGATAAGCAATATTCTTTGACCCTCGTATTATGGAGTTGATATCATCATTCTTAAAGGTTTTTCCCTTGAAAACCTTTTGAGCGTTTTTAATCCTAGTAGTATATTTACTAGCCCATTGTATGCATTGTTCTATTGGAAGGAAAAAACTTTCTGATTGTTGGGGTCGTCACCCCTCACCACACTTATCACCCACTCACCACTCACCACTCACCACTCACCACTCACCACACTCACCACTATTGAGGGAAAAGAATATCTGGGGAGATATGCATGGTGTATTGAGAGAAGGATTATTCCTTTGTCTTAGCGGAGAGGGAAAAGAACAGGGGCGGTGTATTGAGAAGTATCTTGCTTGATCTAGCTATGGAGATGATGAATCTTTGTGTTGTGCATTGCCTTGATCGATAGATTGAGCTTGGAGTGTTGGTTTTCATTCTTACGGCAAGGTTAGAGTTCGGGGCTCTAACAATTTGGCGACCCCCGATTACTTTCGACATACCATTGATTGGCAAGAATTTCCATTGAAAAAGGAGTTGTTACCACTGGTATTGGTGATCGTCGGTAAAGAACGACACTATTGAGGAAGGAGCAATTTCTTGGGTGAAGGGGATTTTGCCGTAATTGATTTGTGTGGTACAATTTGACAAAGGGAGCATAGTTTTATGCCCAAGAGAAGTAAGAAGGATATACCACCAAGCTCCATCGTAACAAGAAGGGGACCGGTGACTCAATCTTTGGACTCAAAATTACATCAAGATTCAATTTCGTTTTTAGACAAGGAAAACTTGCTGAGATCCTGCACACAGATTCAGTTCTGGGTAAACCTTTGCTAGCAATAGTTGTATAAGGATTAATATTGGTGGTCGAATACCTATGGTTAAAAGCCTAAGGTTAAAGGTTAAGTTTAAAGACGTCGATTATTTGGAGGAAAAGTTGAATTGCCTATCTGAGCTAACGAATAAAACAGTGGCATCTAAGTATTCAGTGATCGGTGAAGCTAAAACCGTCGAAAGTGAAGCCAAGGTTGCTTAACCGCCAGATCTAGTGGTCTATAAACATGTATGAACTGTAGATCTAACTCTGGATGAGCCGGATCTACATAATACAGTTCAACAAGTAAGGTTAAAGTGCTACAGTATTGTGATCATTCCCAAAGCTACAATAAATTCTGTAATTTGAATTCAATGGTTTAAAGGGTATTATCTAGTTAAGGATAAAGATGAATACCTATGTATTATTGAATTGCTTAATTGATTGAGTAGTGGTTTTCTTAAGAGAAATTGCTAGTGCATTTGTTTTAAATTGTTGAGCCCGACCACAAGTGGTATCCAGAGCACTCGAGTTAAGGATCATGGCCATGGAATTTGGAGCAAGTCTACTTAATCTGTTGAAGTTTACAAAGGAGGTTCAGGATTTCAAATCTGGAAAAATCAGATTATGCATATTCTGGAAGTAGAAGATCTTTGGGAACTTGTAGATCCCAATGAATGTGAGGATAATGCAGGTGATACATCTGCCACAAGTGATGCTGGTGCAAGTTCAACAGCAAGTTAGAGGAGGGGGCCAGTCTGCTAATTCAGGATTAAATCCTAGTGGTGAAGGAAGCTCAGCAAATGCAACACGAATTGCCAAAATAAAGGAGGCCAAAGGCATTATTTGCAGCAAAGTTGGTCCAACTATCATGCTCAAGCTGAGAGGTAAGACACCTAGGCAGATGTGGAGCTATTTGCTTAAAAATTATGAGGCCAAAACATCTTCACAAATTGATGTTTTGGAAACTGAATTAAGGAACCTAAGGTTTCAAGAGGATGATGATGTGTCAGATAATAAATTTGACAACATCATAGCTGATTTAGATGGAGCTGGAGTTGTCATAAATGAAAGGTATCAAGTGCTATCCATAGCCCGAGCTGTTTCTTCTAATGAGCATCTGTCAGTCTTAATCAGAAATGTTGCTAAGACAAGGAATAAAGCTGAAAATATGCTCAGGACAGAAGTAGAGCAAAGGAAAGTAAAAAAGGAGAGTGATGAAAATAATGAAATACTTTATGCTGGGGGTAGAGGCCGAATAGGTCCATGCTTTTATTGCAATCTAGAAGGCCACATTAAGCTAATTGTCCTAAACTGTCAAAGGAGAATATATGCTTTAATTGCCAAGGCTATGGTCATGTAGCTGCTAACTGTTCCAGGCCAAGGGATCAAGAAAAGGGTAGAGGAAGAGGGATGAATGCTAGGGGCAGAGGGTATAATACCCGAGATAATAACTCAAGGGGAAGAGGAAATTTTAGAAACAAAGGAAAAGGAAGAGCATCTGCTGTAAACATAACCAGAGAAGCAGAAGAAGAGGAGGGTGAAGATGAAATGGGCCCGAAAATCACGGGTAAGCAATTCAAAAATATTTTACGTTTTGAAAGAACTTCTAAGGATGATGATAATCTATTTGTCATAGATAGTGGAGCTGAAAGAAGCGTGATAAAATCAAGTCTTGAGGCTAAAGGAAGACTAGCAAAATTTCCAACTTTGTTTCAATGGGAGATGGGAAACTAGAAAAGGTTGAAGAAGGGACTTTTGGAATCGTATGACTTGGAGGGAAAGATTGTGATGTTAGATAAAGTATTTTGTGTTCCTAATATAGTGAAGAACCTTATTTCTGTCACTTAATTAGTGGATCTTGGTTATCAAGTAGTATTTGAAAAACTATTTTGTAAAGTGATGTTGCATAATAAAATCAAGTTTCTTGGGAAACGTATTGGCAAACTCTTTGGTTTCTATAATGATATGGCTGATGCAATCAATACAGTAAGAATACCTACCCTGAAATTGTGGCATGAGAGACTCGGCCATACTCATGCAAATAATATTAACTATATGATCAAAAGGGGTCTGATCATTGGGGAAGAAGATAAGGTTGAAAATCTTAAATGTGAGGGCTGTTTGTTGGGAAAAAACAGTAGATTACCATTTCCCAAGAAAGCAAAAAGGGCAAAAGAAATCTTGGAAATTGTGCATAGTGATCTATGTGGACCACTAAATGTAAGGAGCATTCATGGGAGAAAGTACTTTATTACTTTTATAGATGACCTAACTAGGAAAACAAAATGCTATACATTGAGGACCAAGGATCAAGCCTTTGAAGCATTCAAAATATTTCAAGCTGAAGCAGAAAGGCAAAATGGTAAAAAAATTAAATGCTTGAGAACTGACAGAGGAGGGGAGTTTGTTTCTTACAGGTTTAACAAATACTGTCAAAGTCTTGGGATTAAAAGGCAACTTACATGCTCACACACTCCTCAACAAAATGGAGTAGCAGAGAGGAAGAATAGATCACTGCTTAATGCAGTGAAATCTATGATCAAGCATCTTTGACTGCCAAACTTTACGTGGGAGGAAGCTCAAATCAGCAACAAACATTCAAAACAAATTGCCTACTAGAAGTACAAATGGAGAAGTACCTGACAAACTATGGTATGGGACTGAACCCTCTTTTGAACATTATAGAGTGTATGGATGTGTAGCATATGCTCATATACCAAAAGAAGTTAGGAAGAAATTAGATGACAGAGCTTGCCTATGCTATCTCATAGGTTATGACGAGCATTCAAAGGGGTATCAGTTATATGAGCCAGCTAAAAGAAGAATTATAGTAAGTCGTGATGTAACGTTTGATGAAAGTATGCTGTTCAAACATAGAGAGAAGGAGAAATCAAAAGAAGTAGCAAATACAAACTGTGAAGATAAAATTAAGGATGTGAATAAGGAGTCTGAAAAACCAGAAATATGTGATGATGAGGATATCAATGGAGAATTTGCTGGAAATTCAATAAATATCAGAGATGTGGACAATGAAAAGAATCAGGCAGATATAGAACATGGAGATTATGTGTTGAAAACCAAAAGAGGGAAGACTGAAGCAGAAAAACTCAAGAATGATTTAGACATTGACACAAATAAAAATGGAAGAAGTGATGAGGGAAAAAGTAGGAGATTTGCAGAGGAGGAACCCGAGCTTGAACAAATTCTAGCCATTCTTGAACCTAATGTACCCTGCAGCTATGAAGAATCTATGATTGCAAATGATTCATTATGTTGGAAGAAAGCCATGGAAGAGGAAATGAATGCATTTCAAAGGACACAAACTTATGAGCTGGTTGAAAGACCTAGTGGGAAAAATATTGTAAAAAACAAATGGATATTTAAACTCAAACCAGAGTCAGATGGGAAAGGGCAGAAATATAAGGCCAGATTAGTTGCAAAAGGATTATCTCAAAGAAAAGGGCTGGATTATGATGAGACTTTCTCACCAATAGTCAAATTGGCAAGTATTAGAATGCTATTGGCATATGCAAATGCAAAAACCTTGAGGTATATCATATGGATGTCGGTCTCTTGCCTTTTTGAATGCTCGATTAGATGAGGAAATCTTCATGGAACAACCACGGGGCTTTGAGGTTGGATCCAACATGGTATGGAAATTAAAGAGAAGCGATCTATGGACTTAAACAAGCTCCCGAACAATGGTATATTTGCGTGGATGATTACCTCGAGAAAAAAGGGCTTGATAGAATTGCAAAGTGATGCTAATATTTATGTTTTGAAACAAAATGGCAACTATTGCATCATTGCACTATATGTGGATGATTGCATCATGATTTCAAATACTATGGAATGTCTCAATTGCGGACAAAGCCATGCTAAAGGAGAAATTCAAAATGGCCCGACCTAGGTGAATTAAAAAGAAGTTCTTGGGGATTTAAGTGCAAAGAAACAAAGCAAGCAGGGAAACTCACACTCACAAAAGCTGCAAATATTCAAAGCATATTAGACAGATTTGGTATGAGTGAATGCAAGATTGTGGACACACCTTTGGTTCCTGGTCATTCTATATCAGCGGACATGTGTCCTAAATCCTTTGAAGAAATGAAAAAAATGGAGGGGATACCATACAGAGAACTGCTTGGTTGTTTACTATACATCAGCAATTGCACACGACCTGATATTGCCTTCTCTATTAGCCTCCTAAGCAGGTACACAAACAATCCAGGAAAACAACACTGGATAGCAGCTAAAAGAATTCTAAGATTCCTCAAGGGAACTCAAGATCAGGGCATATGCTATTCCAGTGATGATTTGATACTCAAAGGGTACTGTGATGCAGACTGGGGCTCAGATTTAGACAGCAGGAAGTCTACATCAGGGTTTCCTTTGATGCTTGGAGGAGCTGCCATAATATGGAAATCAAAGAAACAATCTAGTACTGCCATGTCTTCAGCTGAGGCTGAATATGCAGCCACTACTCTTGCAGCCAAAGAAGTTGTCTGGGCCAGGAGGCTACTCAATGAACTAGGCATAATGCAAATAAGGGCAACCATCTTACTATGTGATAGCCAAAGCTGCATTGCTATTACAAAAAATCCTGTCTTACATCAAAGGACTAAGCACATTGAGCTACATATGCATTTCATCAGAGAAATGGTTGCAAAAAAGTACGTATCAGTTGAATTTATAAGCACACAAGATCAGGCTGCAGACATGTTTACAAAGGCTCTCACACAAGCCAAGTTCTGGAAGTGCAAACAATTACTTGGTGTTACAGGTTTTAACATTTCAGAGCTGCAATCTGCTTAAGTTCAATTCAGCCTATAAATTACAGAATATTATCTGATGGGGGAATGTTGTATGTCAGACAATATTCTTGATGGGGGAACTTCTTTGAGATCCCGCACCGCATTTGGTTAAGGGTATTAGCGGTGAGCTACATTAAACCTTAACCTTTACTATCAATAGTTGCATGAGGAGTGGTCGAATACCTATGGTTAAAAAGCCTAAGGTTAAAAGGTAAAGGTTAAATTCAAAGATATCGATTGCTTGGAGGGAAAGTTGCATTGCCTATCTGAGCTAACGAATAAAATAGTAGCAGCTAAGTATTCAGTGATCGGTGAAGCCCAAAACCGTCGGAAGAGAAGCCACGGTTGCTTAACCGCCGGACCTAGTGTTCTATAAACATGTGTGAACTGTAGATCTAACTCTACGTGAGCCGGATCTACATAATACAGTTCAACAAGTAAGGTTAAAGTGCTACTGATATTGTGATCATTCCCAAAGCTTCTGATGAAATTCCGTAATTTGAATTCAATGGTTTAAAGGGTATTATCTAGTTAAGGATAAAGATGAATACCTATGTATTATTGAATTGCTTAGTTGATTGAGTAGTGGTTTTCTTAAGAGAAATTGCTAGTGCATTTGCTTTAAATTGTTGAACTGACCACACTATGGAGATGATGAATCTTTGTATTGTGCATTGCCTTGATCTGATAGATTGAGCTTGGAGTGTTGGTTTTTCATCCTTCTGGCAAGGTTAGAGTTCAGGCTCTAACAATTTGCGACCACAGTGCTCGACATACCATTGATTGGCAAGAATTTCCATTGAAAAAGGAGTTGTTACCATTGGTATTGGTGATCGTCGGTAAAGAACGACACCATTGAGGAAGGAGCAATTTCTTGGGTGAAGGGGATTTTGCCGTAATTGATTTGTGTGGTACAATTTGACAAAGGGAGCATAGTTTTATGCCCAAGAGAAGTAAGAAGGATATACCACCAAGCTCCATCATAACAAGAAGGGGACCGGTGACTCAATCTTTGGACTCAAAATTACATCAAGATTCAATTTCGTTTTTAGATTTGGGAGCAGATCTGGGGTCTAATTCTCAGATCCAGAAGGTTCTGATTCCATTTACCGATCTAGAAGGTAATCCAATTTCGTTTTTCAAATTGAAGGGAGATTCCATTTCGTTTTTTCAATTACAAGAAATCCAAGAAGCGGCAGAGATGGCTGTATTACCACCTATGGTATGGGGTTTTCAGACAATGGGGATTCTAAAGTTTGATGATCTGGCGATCGGGATCCTTTAAAGCATATTGTGAAGTTTGAGAGGTATTGCTAGCAATGTAAGTTACCGGCTGCTGATTACTTGCTTTGGTTTCATAGTTCTTTGCAAGATTAAGTGGAGGAATGGGCACAAACCCAGCCAGATACCATGACATATCAGGAATTAAAGGAAGCATTCATTGCTAATTATCAAGAAGTCCATGGTAAGGATAAGACTATGGAACGGTGGACAAATTTCACACAAAAGGAAGATGAATCAATTAGAGAGTATAATCAGAGGTACATTGCGGTTCTCAAAGTCATGGTTCATTGGAAGATTGCAAGGAATGAGGAAATGGATATTCAATGATATGTAAAGGGGCTGAAATGAGCTATTGCTTATAAGGCGAAGGCTAAACAACCTACAACATTGTTAGAGGCACAAAAGTATGCTCTCAAGGCTGAAGATAAGCTGGGATATATTCATGAAGTTGCTGCTCTAGAGCATAAAACAGAGGATATTGCAGCCAAGATTTCTAAGCTTACAATTGGTGAGAAGCCAAGGGAGGTGCAGTTTAGTACTTGTGAGTATTGTGGGTCTATTGGACATTCTGATACTACATGTAGATTGCTGAAATTCTGCTCAAGATGCCAAACAAAGGGCCATAATGATCAAGAATGTAGGGAGAAGAGATTCTTTGAGAGGGCCAATCCGGTATTTGTTGTTATGCAACAAGCACCACCTATTCCTATTCAACCAATGCAAGCAGCACCTATCATACCACAAGTTCCAATGATGCCACAAGCTCCAATTGCCCACCAAGCTCCAATGAGTTCTAAATGGTATCCAAATAAAGCTCATTTGTATTGCAAGTTATGTGATAAATTCAAGCATGATGAGAGTACTTGTTGGAAAATTCATGGGAAACCGGAATGGGCAACCAACAAGTATCCACCAAGGCAGCAAGTGTTTGAATCCGTACCTCTTCCTAATAATGATGTTCGCATTCAAGATGCAAAGTACATTAATAATCCTCAAGTTAAGGCTCTTATTGAGGAGCTTAAGAAGCAAGAGAAGGCAAAATCAGTAGTAAATTGTGGATTTGTTGAGGTGGAGAATGATCCAGTTCAGCAAGAAGAAGAGATTGGAGAAGTAAATGCGGTTACAAGGTCACAAAAGGTGGTTCAAGAACCAAGAGTAGTGCCAATTGCGGAGAAGACTAAGACCTCTTTTTCCAAAGGCTTTGAAGGAACAAGCTTTGAAGGTGTCAGCACCTAAGAAGGTGCAATTCAATGTGCCCCCACAAAAGCAGGTTTTCAGTCTATAGAAGAAAATCAGCCCATAGTGATGCCTCCTATGGTGGATGAGGAAATTCAAAATGAAGATGATGTGATCAGCCAAGTTTTGGCCACTAAAGTTACACTTACTCTTGAGCAATTGATGCATTATTCTCCAAATTTGTTGCAAGAGTTGGGGGGAAGAACAAAATCAGAAATTTCAGTCCAACAAATCATATCAAATAATACCAACAAGCCTAGAATAGAGCCACCAGCCCAGCAATCCAAGGATCCTGGGTCATTTCTTTGCGATGTGAGTATGAGCGGGTATTCAGTCAAAGGAGAAAACATAGATCACAGGCAAATGGAGTGAATATAGATTATCCTTTGAAATCAAGCATGGATCACGACAAATAGAAATCGATTAAATCTAATCCGTCTCACATGGTTGAAGAGTATGAGCACAATTCTACTATATTCCTGTCAATGCTGGGTAAACTCTTTGGCTTGATTAATTATATTTTCAATCTATTTTAAGTGCCTTTCAATTTGCTATTTCTTAGTGGCCATTGGAGCCTTTTCATCCTAGTAACTGATGGCCTAGCCTGTGCTCGGCTTGGGAAGCCCTGCCCTTGCATCCTACACCTTGATTCCTATGATCCCTTGCATGCATCTACCCGAGAATTTGTCACACTGTAAGTATTCCTCTCTATCTCGAACTATTCGATCTTTTGCCTTATGATTTAAGCTAATTTGTTATTGATACTCGCAGATTCCTCACAGATGTGTTTAAGAGGTGGAGGCATGAGGAAAGTGCATTGCATAATGCACCCTGCGTTCCATTAGAAACTCCCCAACAGCACACCCCATGAAATAGATCCTCACGTGGCCTCAAGTGGTCCATGCCCCCACCAATTGTCCCATATTGGGATTCAAGCACACAAAAAAGATCTTGATCCCCATGGTTGCCCAACATTTGCATGACCTTAACACGGGTGCTTACATAAGTTGCCCTTGGCTCCCTAGGGGACGATCCAAGATGCCCGGTTCTTGTGTGCCCCGTTCACAAAGTATGGTCCTTGCCCTAGAGTGCGTTCACTTTGCACTTCTGCCTCACCTTATTCGAAGTTAGTGAATGTGACCTGTTCATCAGCAATCTTCCTTGCACCCAGTATGGCACGCTGTACTATCTCTTCCTGGGAGGTGTTCACCACAAACCCTGCTTCCTTCATGGACCTAGATGACAAGAGAATTATGTACTTGCAAAATCAAAATAGGCTAGAGAAGATGATTAGAAGTTATACCTGATGTATGGCATGTGTGTCTCCACATTGTTGGTTAGAATGTAGAGCAACCAATCAATCCTCCATCCTCGAGTGCTCGTTTTGAAATGCCCAGGCGTCTTTTCAAGGCACAATGCCATGCCTGTATGGCTGCATTATTCTCTTGGTTGGAGTGAGGGTACATCCTCGTAGCCAATACCCATTGGCAAATGTTTTCGGTCCACTCCTTACTCATGTAAGCCGCCAACTTGGGGTATTGAGGATACTTCCTCACTAAGTCTTCCAATTTCTTAGTGGCCTCCCTCCTTACTGCCTCCCTATACTCTTCACCGTAGACATTGTCCCCTAGAGGACCTTCTGTCCTGTACATAATGTAACCAAGTTCCTTGAACAGATCGTTACGTGTCACCTTGTTCTTGATGTTCTTCTGCAACCACTTGATCCAAGCCCTCCTCACGTGCCATATGCAAATTTGCACGGGCACACTAGGAAAAACCTATGGAAATAAACAATGTTAGTACATATGGAATGCTTCCAAGGATTAGAGTTTGACAAGTTACTTTTTTCACGACCTTTATCTCAGCATGGGCATCATCTGTAATGATGCAAGAAGATTGCCAATCAGGATCATCTTGGCATAAGGATTCCTTTAGTGCTTGCATCCACTTTGTTATAGCTCCACTCTTTTGAGAATTGGTAATCATGTAAGCCAATGGTAAACCATTGGAATACTCATCAAAGGCGATAAGTGTGAAAAGATAGAACCTGCATTAAACCATACACAATAATCAAATCAACTCAATGTACGAGGAGCACACACAATAAAAGCTGAGGAAGAACCGCACCTCTTGTCGTTTGTTTTGAAAGTAGAGTCCATGCAAATGGCTCTGTTCTTACCAAATCTCAACATGGACTCCCTTTGGATTGAGTCATAACTCCTAATTGAAACAAGTCTCCGTGCTCATGCATGAACCACGAATCTTGGTGTTGTTGAACCTACATGTGAATGCTAGTGGGAAGATCTTCATGTAGCTTCCATGTGTTACGAACAACTCCCTTTTCAATATTGTACACGTCCAAAATTTTCAACACATCATCCCCACACATGCTTTCCTGTCCATTCACTTCAAGTCTCAACCTCCACCTCTCTTCATGCATGTTCATGACACTACGTGGCGTGTGCCATTGGAAAAGCTTCTCTCTTACCCATTCTTTCAATTCTTGTGAGATCCAGGGTGCTAGCTTTGTGACGTTCCAGCCGCGATTATCACGCTCCCGGGCGTACATTGTCTTGCCATCGCCGTCGCCGTACCGCCACCCGATTGGCGGTAATGCCAAGCGGATAGCGGGTAAGTAGCCCTAGGGGGCAACTTGCTAGGAGTGTTCATATATTATTAATGTGCACATGTGCACATTAATGAGGGCACACCTTTCCATGTTGGCATATTTTGCCACCTAGCCATTAAAGGCAAGTGGGGCCTTTCCAATTATCCCACATGCCAAATTGGGTATTGGAAACCCTAGCCTAAACCCCATGTCTATTTAGGGTAGGAAAACCCTAGCTTGCTAGTTTTTTTCCCTTAGGGGTTTTAGAGCTGGAGGTTTGGCTGCCCTGAGGCCAAAACCGCCTCCCTCGCCGCCAAGCCCAGAATTGCACCATCGGTTCCCCAATTCGCTCAATTCAAAGCGGGATGGTTGAACTCAGTCGGGGAGCCACTCAAGGATCCGGTATTTGGTCAATTTAATAGCTTAAACCGTCTTCTAGTCATAGAATCGGTGGGTTTAGACTATTAAATTGCCCATAGTAGCTATCTAGATCTTAGATCTCGGACACTAACTAAAGAACCTAACTACGTGATTAGATCTAGTTCTTTAGTATTTACGTGATGAAGTTGGATCTTTGTATCTCAGTGAACTCCTTGTATTGGGAAGGGGTAGAGACCTAAAAGCCTTGTAGTTGATGCTCTAGAGTAGCCTCTCTAGCACACACCGAGGTTATGCACTTTTGGCACAAGAGCCACACCTGGTTGTGGGTGAAGGGGCCAGGCGGGCTTATAAGGAGGTTCATGTTACGATTCTTGAACGACCCCTCCGGTGTGTAAAGGCTGGGGGGTCCTTGTGACTAGGCCTAATGGCTTGCCACCGGCGTGTGGGTAAGGCATGGGCTCGACACTCGTGGTGGTGAATATGACCTTCCATTGAGTTCAAGTCGAATCTGGGCAAAGTGGCCCTCTAGTCACCTTGTATCGGCATGGAGATCTCGGAGGGAGTGATCCCTACACGCCCCATCGGGCGGGAGATGCAACCGGGATATAGCCCCCTTGGCTATGCATCCGGCCGGGCTCTGATCGGGTCCCAACACTTTTCAGCCTACTGCGCAAAAGTGTGCACGGGAGGGGCGGATGGAGTGGACAACCCTAGGCCATGTTCTTATGCCGACCAAATCCATTGCCATGAATTACATGCGCAAAAGAACTCCCGGAGACCCAAGCTTGTCGGTCCATCCCCTCGTGTCTCGAGCCTTGGGTAGGATTCCATATGTAATGTGCTGATCTTAGCCTATGCAGTTTATGTGGAGGACCATCCTTCAAGGTGGTCATATGATGTTGATGTATGTGCTCTTGACATGTATGTTTTACGCTTCGCAGCTAGGTAGGCCCTGAGGGCGGGGTAGAATGACACCTTCACTCTTCCCACCGGGACTCGTTAAGATGCGATGATATGTGGAGGGCCCCGTATCAGCATGGAGCTGGTGTGGGGAAGAACTCCGTTTGTATACGGTGAGTGCACCGTATCACAGTAGGGGGCGTCCGGTGGTATCGAGCAATGTTCTTGGAGACCAAGAGCAAAGCAGCGACCATGTTCCCGATAGTACTAACCTGATAGGGGTCCCTCAAGCCTCGAAAAGTGGGAAAATTTTTTTCTCACCTTTGTAGTTCACACTAAGCTAGTAACAATTAAGTGAATTGGAATTTAACAAGATTAAAAAGAATGAGCCAAAATCTTCCAAGTAAAGGTGGTCTCACGGTTCAGCGTGGTGCGAAAACTAACTTTTGTTTTGAAGCGAGGCGCAGCTATGAGACATTGAGCCAAGAACACTAAAACATGATGAATCCGAAAAATAATGTGGTAAGGCTAATTCTAAGGTAGGAATTAGTTAGAATAGCATGTTTTAATTACCTAAAACCCTAGAAATGTATGAGATCTCACACCGCTACCGGGTCGGTGTAAAACTAAACATTAGTATTGGAACGAGGCGCAAGGTATGAACAATGGGTAGAAAAAAAAAAGTCTGAAATAAGTATAAGTTTTAGATAAATTGGTGCCTTAGCATGTTAAACGAGCAACTTGAGTTTTGACCTAAAATTCCCCAAGCTATAAATAGATGTAGAACCCCCCTCATTTTTTAGGTCAAGCCCTAGAAATCCGCTCTTCCCAACTTAGGGCGATCTTTCTACGGCTTTTATCCGATTGACGATCGGTAAGCATGGCCCGAACCAAACGTATCGCCAAGGAAGCGTCACCAGCCAAACCCTCGCTTAATCGGGACCGTAGATCATTCGAAGATGCTGATGGAGAGGCTCGCAAGAGGGGGTCGCCTTCCGGACGAAGAGCAAGACACCTCCCGGACGATGATGTCTTCAACCGGCCAGTGGAGGAGGACGAGGCCACATCACCAAACTCCATGGATCTTAATTTGGACGAGGGAGGTGTATGAAGAAATAGAGCGGAGATCCGGCAAGCAGAACAAGGTACCATTCAGACGCACCCACGAGATCCTCGGCGGGATGAGCAAAGATGTGTCCGGGCCAGCCGGAGGTAGCAGACCTTTGAAGGTTCATCAGAAAGTACGAAGGCTGAGAAGAAAGGGAAGACAAAAGAGGAAAAAGGGAGGAAGAGGAACAAAAGGCGCCAGAAGAAAAGAAGAAAAAGAAAGGGAAGTTCGTAGGCGGCATAAGGAGAACGAAGGACGCCGTAGGAAGAGAGGCCAAACCCAAATATTATCATTAAGGAGCGGCAACTGGCCCCCCAAACCCCCTCGACGACTCTTTTTCCGAGGAGGACTTCAATCTAATGCTGCCGGTGGAAGCTCTTCCAAGCACCCAGTGACGAGCAAGGAAGTACCCGAGCAGCCGACACTGGCAGCAACCCCAAAGAAGACTAAGTGAGAATCCTCCCAAAGTACCCGGCATGGGATAGAAAAGCAAGCCCAAGACCTGCCCTGGGAAGCCCTCGTCACCGGCGGGGTGAAGATCTACGAGGAAGATGAGGGAGCACGAGGCCTACATGAAGAAATGGGAGGCCTATAACCAATATTATGAAGAAAAGTGGTTAGGGTCATCAAGGAGGGCGAATTGGAATCGGCAACAAACCTTAAAGCCGCCACCACGAAGCCCAAGGTTCCCAAGCCACCACCAAAGAAGAAAGCCGATAGAAAGGAGGTGGAGAGAAGAGCCGCTAAGGGAGATTAGACACTTCCAGCGCGCCTTCTGGTCTCTAATCCCAGGTGCCCCCCACCTTCGGTTGGTGCGTGAAGTAATGCAGAGCCTGAAACGCAGACTTTAGAGTCCGCGGACGGTAGGCGCGGCAATGCAAGAAGCGGCTGAGGGGCAAAGATAGTACAACATTTTGAAGATTAGACGGCACTATCCATAAGCGAAGTAACCTTAATGCGACAAGACATGAGTCTTGCGACGCGATAAGGGAGAACGCATATAGAACTTTTGTTGTAAATAATTAAAAATTTTGTAATATAGAGCAATTTTGTGTATCTTGATAATATAAACTTGGGTAATTAGAACAAATTAATAAGTTTTAGCTTTTATTTCAGTGATATAGGACATTTGGGAGCCGAGAGACATGATGTCTCACAGCTCAGCGCCTCGTCATAAAACAAAAAAGTTAGGATTGAAGCGAGCAAGGCTGAGACCTAAATAAGCTTGACCAAAACAGACTCCAAATTGACCAAATAAAGGGGTCGATTCTGCCTAATTTGATGAGCCCATCACCCTTACACCATTAGTTTACCCAAGTTGGACATCTTTGATTAAAATGGGACTGATGTCTCCGCAGCTCAGCGCTGATGTCATAAAACAAAAAAGTTAGTTTTGAAGCGGGCGCAAGCTGTGAACCTCTAAATTCTTCACCGGGACTTGTCAAAGTCACACGCAAACTCTTGCATAGCATCTTTTAGGTAACCTAGCCTTGCTCAAGCATCTCCTATAGTCCTCAAACTCCTATTTTGACCTCGGATAAGTTAGAATTACCCAATCCTAGGAAATTTTCAAGTCATCCAAAATTAGGGTTTCCCCTTTTCTATAAATAGACCCGATCACTTCTCACATAGCACCCTACAAATCTGCTCCTGCCCTTCTAGCCCGATTTCCCAACTCCCCCGAGGTGCTCTTGCAACCGTTTGTTACCCTCTTACGCAATTAATCAATGGCAACTTCTGATTTCGAGGAGATGGTGCGGCGCCCGCTCATCTTTCTTGAGGCCGGCGTCGACCAAATCTTCCGGATCTTCGGGAAGGAGGTAGGCGTCCAAGCAACTGCACCGCCCCCCGCTTATAGTAGAGTCTTGGCCTGAAGTTCCAAGCTAGGGTAGAACCAGCTAGTGCAACTCCCCTCCTTGTGTAGGATATTTTGTTCCTAGACAGGTCCTGCGGCGGCATTAGGCGATGTCGAACATGCCAAATACCTCACAAACAAAGCACACCGCACACGAGCCAATGGTCCTAGCGTCCAACAGGACCAAGTACTTCTCTTTCAACACTGCCACGGCAATCTTTCTCACCCACCGTCGCGAGAACATCGGGGAAACCTCTATTCCCCATGGGCGTGGATCCATTAAGCCGTAGCAGAACAACGGCTCCTCACCCGCAGTATGAACAGGGGAGCAAGAAGGAAGGAAGAAGACTTCGGATGAGCGAGGAATCCGGAGGAGGAGGAAGACGATGTTGAGCTCGACCCGGCGGAGGGAGCAAATGACAAGCCCAGGCGGGAGTGGCAAGACTTGAAAGAAGCCGGGCGGAGACTCTCGGGGCGCCACCCCTCGGGTTAGGCATTACAAGCCCGGCTCCCATTATCGTCGAAGGTGAGGTTTCTACTCACGGCGACATTCAAAACCTCGGTCTGCGGGGAAAGGAGCAGGCACTGAAGAGTTGCTGCACCAACTCCGAAAGAACGGACTTGGGCGACTTCATCGTCCCAGGAGAATCGACTTCCCCCTCCAAGTAAGGGAAGCCGACACTTGCAGGAGAGTTTTACCTCCAGACATCCAAGCCTCATGCAACATCAGAGCGGATCATGGAGGCGGAACAAGGCTGAGAACAAGCTACGAAACGGAGGAAGAGTTCCTTGCTCTCCCGGGGAGCAGATGGGGGATCCGCTATGCGACCTCAAACATCCTAACAGCAAGCTTCGTCCAAGCAGCCACCTCCCGGATAGACAGGCGAATTCGACCTCGGGAGGGCTTCAAAGACCTGATCCCGAGACTTCTGGGGGAGCTCACCACGGTGGAGGTTGATGATTTGAGCGGAACCACGAAAGCCGGATACAGAGTGGCCGAGGACCCATCTCTACAACGACGCCGGTCATTACGCTATTACCGCCATTGCTGATGGATGGAAGAATAGCGGTTATCCACATAAATTCACCCCGAGGCGAGGAAGGAGATCGGCTGATTGCACTCGGGATTCGGCCGGCATGCCGCGGCTACCCTTAACAAAGTATGCAATCCCGGTGAAAAAGAGCGGTAGCACTTCGGCGTCTTCGACTTAGCCATACCTTCTGGGTGGCGAGCAAGATTGTCGACGGCGGCTTATACCTCCCACCCCAGAATAGAAGATTTGGCAAAGGGCATTACAAGGTGGAACTCGGCCAATGTCCTTAGGAACTTGGGCCACTCGGTGGGAACGGCCCAATGTGAAAAAAAGTTCTTGGAGGATAATCCATCTTACAGGCATCAACAGGAAATGATTAGCGTAGTTGCAACTTCTTGTATTAGAGTAATATAAAATATAAATATAACATTCTCTTGCACTATAAATGTTTTGTTGATATATTTTGTGTTCCCTCAACCATGCCAACAAACATAAATAATGCAAAAAAGCAAGGAAAACTAACCATGTAGATATGAACCACTTGTGTATGCGACTAGAGGCCTAAGCGCCAGGAGAACGACAAAATCGGGGAACTTACAGGGGAATGCAGCCAGACCCCCGCCCGGCAAGGAACACAGCTTGAAGAATTTGGACAAATGACCCCGAGAAGAAGAAATATCGCAAATGAGGACGGACCTCGAGCAGATAAAGGCCTTGCCGCCGGCGGGAGAAGCAGGTTCGGTGGGTAACGCTCAAGCGCGCAAGCATCACCGGAGAACGAGAAGAGACAAGAAGAGGCAAGAGAGGAAGGTCCCCGGCTCGGACTCCTCCCGACTCAAGCTCAAGATTCGACCGATTCGAGGAAGAAGAAGAGCGGAATCAAGTCCGGCGGGCTAAAGGCGGAGGAACCACCCGAGGGACGAAAAGGGACACAAGAACCTCCGACTACCGTAAGAAAGTAGACTGCGATTGGGAAATGTTTGGAAGGCCGGGAAGCTCGAAAGCAATTCTCAGCGAAAACATGGTCGCATGGAGGCGAGGCTTGGCTTGACGAGATGAGCGAATCGGCAATGCCTATAGTATGAAGGATAAGGATAAAGGCGGTGGCAACAAAGAACACGAAGGGAGCGAAGACGCATTTGGTGGAAGGGCTATGCCAAGGCTCATGGCTTAAGCGTGGGATGCTGCGTTCAAGAAGTTTGCTAAAGCCTTTGCGCCATTACGTTCCAAGAGAGCACAAGTCCAAGATGATGCGGCGGTTCTAATGGTTCGCGGCAAAGGCAACAAGTCACATCTAAATACACGTAGGAATTTATGAGGCTAAGGTCAATGTGCCAAAGTTAGGTGAGAAGCATGCGATGGAAAGCTACATTGAAGGTCTGAATGAGGAGATCCTTAAACTTGTAAGGGCAATAAACCCTAGAACGGTATCGAAGCGAGTCCAAGGCAATAAGCTTGCAAGGGGCGGGACCCTCGAATAGCGCGGGCAACAAGATACCAAGATAAAGGCAAGGCGTGACGGTTTTTAGCCCGAGGACCCCGGCCAGGACCGGCTAGAGCCCCATATAGTGGCAATCAAGGGAAACAGCGAGAAGAAGCGGGGTGTCCTTCAAAGACAAACAGGGAGGGTCAAACTACTCCAAAGCAAAGGCGATCCTTTCGAGCCATGCCCAAGGAAAAGAGACAGGAGTGCATAGAAAAGCGGCTTTGCTTCAGTGTTTCGGCCAGGCCATAGGGCAATAACCGCCCATATGTCATGAGTGCAGGGCTAGCAGAGTTGGGAGATTGGGACACCCCGGCGACGGCAACGGCGAGGAGGCCCGACTACATTCGGGGGTGAGTGTCATATCTTTGCCGCAATAGATACAGAGCAAGCAGAAAGCCAGTATAAAGTAATTTCCACAGTGGGAAAGGCCAAGGCCAAGTCATTTATAGTCCTGATAGATTCGGGAAGTAGCCATAACTTTGCATCTCCCAGAATGGTTCAAATGTTGAAGTTGAAACCATTAAAGTCAAAGCCAAGGCCCGTTGTCTTAGCAAGTGGAGCAGTAAGGCAGACGGCAGGTAAAAGAATCAACTTTGACATCGACTTGCCGGGGATTAAGATCCAGATGGGGGCGGAGGTAATGGGCATCGGCAAATATGACTTGATAATAGGTATGGAGTACCTTGGACCAGCAGGGGCCATTATTGATTGTGGAAAGCGGAAGGTGACCTTCCCAGCACCCGACGGCAAGATCATTGAGATAACAGGTAAAGAAGTTGTTCCCATCATGCAGTGTATGTCTTCTAAACGACTGTTCAAGTGCTTCAAGAGTGAGCAAGTGGCATACATTTTCAAGCTTGAGATTAGTGAGCCGGAATCGGAAGGAAGCAAAGAAGACAAGATGCTCGACAAAGTTGCCGGGGGCAAATAGCTAAGTTGATCACCGAGTTCCACGATCTCTTTCCGGATGAGATCGGCAGCTCCCTCCTTATAGAGGAGTCGAGTGCGAGATAGCACTTTCGAGCCGGGGACAAAAGCCAACAAGCAAGGCTCCATATAGAATGACAACGGGAGTTGTCGGGGCTGAAAAGCGATTCTGCGGGCTGCTTTCGACCTAGGTTTCATTAGACCTAGTGTCTACCGGCCGTTTGGGCGCCCATTCTTTTGTCAAGAAGAAGGATGGATCTTTGAGAATGTGCATAGACTATAGGCAGTTGAATAAGCACACCATTAAGAACAAATACAGCTCCCAAGATCGGGCGACTTGATGGATCAGCTTCAAGGAGCAAAGATCTTCTCAAAAATCGACTTAAAATTCGGGTTACCATCGAATACGGATAAAGGAGGAGGATATCCACAAGACCGCCCGGGGGCGGTATGGGCATTATGAGTTCCGCGGTGATGCCTTTTCGACATCAAATGCCCATAGCGTTCATGAGGCTCATGAGCGATATCTTCGAGGGAGTTCACGGACACCTTTGTGATTGTTTTCTTTGATGACATTTTGGTATATAGCGAGATCCCTTGAAGAGCACGTGCAACACTTGAGAAGGGTGCTAGAGAAGTTGAAGAGGCACCGGTTATCGCCAAGTTGTCGAAGTGCCACCCGCCTTGAAAAGGTGGAATACCTTGGTCACGTGATTTCGGCGAAGGCATCTCGGCGGACCCCACCAAGATTGAGGCGGTGATCCGATTAGGCGGCGCCGAAAAATGTGCACGCGAGGTCGAAGTTTTCGGGTCTAGCGGTACTACGGGGAAGTTAAGTGAAGAACTTTGCTAAGATAGCAGCCCCGATTAACGGAACCTAACCTAGGGCGAGAAAAGGTGAAAAGATGGGTAAAAGCATTGGCACAAGAAAGCTCAAAAGGGGTTTGAATTGTTGAAAGAAGCTCGGCGACAGCCCGTCTTGACCTTGCGGACCGGAGAAAGATAAGCTTGTAGCAACAGGTCACGAGTAAGATAGCTACAGTGCGGTGCTTATGCAAGAAGAGGCGTGTGGTAGCGTATGATTCGGGAAGATGAGCAGCCCGAGCCTTGCCACCAATGCACGATCGAGGAATTGCTTTTGGTTGTCGGGGCATTAAGAATATGGAGGCACTATCTCTTGGGAAGGAAGTTCCAATTGGATCACAGACCATCGAGCCTCAATATGTATTCCGCGCAACCACACCTCAATCGGCAGAGGAGATGGATGGAATTCCTCGAAGAATATGACTTTGATATAGTCTACAAGCGGGAAGCTCAATGTGGTAGCGGATGCACTTTCAAGGCATCCCGACAACTAGAGTGCATTGCAATGCAATTTCGACGCTCTCCAGCGACTTTGGTAAGAAGATTGAAGAGTCCTTGCCAGCGGATGTGGATTTCGGGGAAGTATGGGCAAGCCTCTCTAAGGAGGCTAGAACAGATAAAGAGCGGGGAGGCCTTCAAGCATTATAAGAAGGAAGGCAACTGTTATACCATAAGAACAAGTTGTGCGTGCAGAATCATCGGGTGTAAGGAAGTTGATCCTCCACGACCGCTGCTTATTAATAGCTGGCCATGCGGGATTCATGAAAACATATTTCAAAGTCTTGCGGCTATTGTGGCGAGGAATGAAGAAGCAAATAGCTTCGCTACATCAAGGAATGCCAGCTATGCCAACGGACGAAGGTAGAGCAGCGAATTCGGGGGCATTAGAGCCATTAAGCGGTGCCAAAGCGCTAAGTGGGAGGTAATCGGCATGGATTTCATCACGGGACTCCCAAAAACGGCGAGGCAAGGATGCCTTAATGGTAGTGGTCGACAAGTTGTCGAAGATGGCACACTTTGTGCCTTGCGAGAACACGATCGACCATGGATCACGGCAAAGCTCTTCACCAAAGAGATCTTAGGGCTTCATGGCATGCCAGGGAAATCATCTCAGAGCGGGGATCCTGTTCATGGCCTTTTTGGCAAGACCTCTTTCTTGACGATCGGCAAAAAGCTATCCATGAGCCGGCATATCATCCTCGGACGGATGGCCGGAGCCGGAAATTTTTCCAACAGAATTTTAGAGGACATGCTCTGAAACTATGTGCGGAATAAGCAAGGTATGTGGGAAAATTTATTCACTTGGTGGAGTTTGCATACAATAGCACCAAGGAATCATCCCAAATGTCGCCGTTTATGATCAATTCACGACTATCGATTACTAACTCGGACACCTTGGCACAACCGGTGTCAAAAGTGGAAGTTCGCTGGCCGAATGTTAGCGATATGCAAAGGCTTGTAGAAGAAGTTCGTGGCTATCACTTCTAGCGGCAAGAAGTTGTCAAAAGAGCATCGCCGACAAGCATCGAGCAGTAAAGAGAGTTCAAAGTGGGAGATGATGTTTGGCTCAAGATTAAGGTGAAAGCGGTGGCTTCGGGATCGGCAATTGCAAGAAGCTTGCTCCAAGGTGGGCTGGACCTTCAGAATAGTAGAAACTAGGCAATCAAGCCTACTGGGCTAGACTTGCCGACACACCTAAAGATTCATAAGGTCTTCCACGTGAGTTTGCTAAAGAAGCATACCCGAATCCGGGGCTTGAAGTCTTGGATTATGCCAACGCTGTTGGAAATGATCGGAGGAACGGGAAATAGTTCGAAATGATTCTTGATAAAGCTTTCAAGAAACGAGGAGATCAAATTCCTCCGGATTTGGTCAAGTGGAAACACTTACCGATGGAAGGCATGCGTGGGTACTTAAGAAAGATTTAGTAAAAAGCGGTACCCACAATTTATGGAGCAATGGGGCCCGGCAAGGTCATCTCCGAAGAAATCGGCTCGAGCATGTCGATTTGTGTAGGTTAATTCTTGTATAGTTAAGATTAATCTCGCATGCCACCTACGCTTAGTATGGGTCGCATCGTTGTCACCGATGATGGGACCACTACGGTGATCTCTAGGAGGCGTGGTGTAATGTCAATGTAGGCATGACCGTTCGCTTTGGGCGAAAGTGGAAGGTAGATTAGAAAGTCTACTTACGTCCCACGGAGTAGGCGACCTCGAAGAAAAAAGAGGTCATTAAGGAATGCATTGATAGGGAAAGCACCTTTAGCCCCATATATGCTTTGATAGGGAGGAATCCATCCTTCCATGCCGAGAAGGATATCCTCCGGGGCAACTAGAGGTGTAGGCATGGTGGCATATAGGCATATAGCCGGGCTGTCTCCGACCATTATGGAAGATTCATCCTCTTCCCTCTGTAGGAGATTAGCCATGCATTCATGTAGATAGGTGGTGGTCACCATATAACCAAAAATTTTAATTAATGGTACTAGCAGTAGTGTCGACTGCTGAGGCGATAAAGCTCAGGAGGGCAAGGAGGTCGGGAAAACTCTGACTGCAACACAAATTTTGTTGGAATGTGTTGCAAGGAATCAAGGCCACTCGACGTTAATTTTTAAATTTTGATAGCTTAATAGTAATGTTAAGGGAATGTTGGAAGTAATCATTGGTAATATTGTGAATTGATAGTTAATTTATAATATAATAATGTGATAAAAAGTACCTTAAAGGTATCATTAATAAGCGTGTAAGTATTATAGTAGTATATGTTATGCATGTGAGGTTGATTGCGGGTTAGGTAAATCCCAGGTGGGAGAACCCGCGATCTTTGTGAGACTGACATCATTTCAAGGTGGGAGAATGGCGTTCGGCCGCAGTATACGCTCGGGGCGTGCATTATGCTTTGCCGTCCGCGGCGTACCGCCACCGGAATTGGCGTGTGCATGGCGGATAGCCGGAGTAAGTAGCCTAGGGGGCAACTTGCTAGGAAGTGTTCATATAATGTTGTGCATGTGCATTAATGAGAGCACCTTTCCCGTGTTGGCGTATTTTGCTTACCCTAGCCATTAAAGGCAAGTGGGGCCTTTCAATTATCCCACATGCCAAATTGGGTGATTGGAAACCTGGCCTAAACCCCATGTGTCTGTTGGGGTAGGAAAACCCTGGCTTGCTAGTTTTTAAAGATCATAGGGTTTTAGAGCTGGGTTTGGTACGCCCAGGGAGCCAAAACCGTACTCTGACAGCCAAGCGAATCGCTCATCGGTTCCACGAATTAAGCTCGGCTCGTGGATGGTTGAACTTCCAGTCGGGAGAGCCACTCAAGGATCGGGTATTTGGTCAATTTAATAGCTTAGTCTTCTAGTCATAGAATCGGTAGGTTTAGACTATTTAAATTGCCCATAGTAACTATCTAGATCATAGATCTGGGATGCCCTA
>JAJEKV010000016.1:11530424-11734873 GCA_021234155.1 Isoetes taiwanensis | reverse complement strand
CCTAGTTACGTATTGCTAGAGTGGGCTTGGGAAAATGGGATAGATTAGCCCAAAATTTAACACCAATGTATGTACCAACTTTAAGAAATTTCAAAGGTTTATATTTTTCTTTTTCTTTTCACTTTCTTTCTTGTTCCAAGTACAAAATTGAAGCATTAAAGGAAAAGGAACAATGTAGGCCTTTTTTTTTTTAGGTTTTTTGAACATGTTCATGTATGTTTGTGTCTTGATTTATGTATTTATGTCTTGGTTTTGTTAGGTTTGCTATCGTGCTAGGGGCCAGATTTAGGTCTCACTGCTTTTGATTTCGCCAATTTATAAGAGGGATGAGGAAGACAGTATATGGTTCCAAAGATCTAAGGCAAATGTACAAAACGGCGGGAGTCTATCACCACTTGATGATACGTGATCCCCAGCTAAGGCGCTAAAAAAGAGTGTAAATAATTTAGTTGAAAGTTCTTTTCCTTCATGCTGGCTACTCCAAAGGGTTCTTGAAGAAAGGGATTTTCTCCTTGCAAGGCGCCGCGAAAAGGGAGCTGAAGTTAATGGGAACTTGCATCCACCAAGTATGTATTCCAAATTCTAATGTAGTTCCTCACCGCAAATAATAGTGCTTGAAATCTATTCCATCTTGCTACAAAAGTTTCATATCAAAAGATTTAGCGATTGGTTGTAAGGATATATCTAGTGCATCTAGAAAGGCAAGGGTAAGTGCCGCTTTATTGTGTATTGTCTCAAGGAAGTAAGGATGAGTTGTCGTAATCTTGGACACATTGAAAGTCCGGCTGCATTCAACCTGCACAACAATTGCCTCCTCGATGACATATTTTACCGCCCCCATTGTCAATGTGGTTCGCTTTCTCTGGTATTCCCGTGGTTGAGGCGACCTCATCGCTTCATATATACAAGCGTGTTTGAGAACTTATTTTCTTGTGCGCCTCTTGGGTATTTTATCGGGTGGCTATTTAGATTTTTCTACTGCCTGCGGTTTGGTTGTTCTGCCGAGACGCTTCTTCAACTTCGGCCCTTTCCAAATTCCATCAAGTTGTTGGCAAAAACTTGTTCTCATTATGTTTGAAAGTAGTGGGATATAGTGGACTCTTGGTATCAAGAGGGATTGATCCACTTGGTGGGAATATATAATGTACCAAGATATTTCCCGCTTTACACTGCATACGCTTCAGGCATTAAAGATGCCTTTGCCGGGTTCTCGCTACCTAATCTTCCTCCCGACCTAATGGCTCATCAATTTCTAGTTGCAATTGCAACTGGACTTAGTTCATGACCTCACACTCCATCATGAATGGTCCAAGGATTTGTGCTTATGCCTGACTCGCTTTGCCGATTGTGTAGTTGTGAAGAGCGGGCCTTGTATAAGAAGTTGATCTTAAGCTCAATGGTCCGCACTAGCCCGCTTGTTTCCTCGATAAGGAGGCTTTTGCTGGGGCTTTCAGCCGAGGTACTGCATCCGCAGACTGCTCAACATCTCTTCTCGTGTTCAAGCTCCCACCTTATTTCTTCATCTATTCATGATCAATCCCGCCGGGCCGCTTGCCTCTGCGATTCCTACTTATGGAAGATGCTCTGGCTACCACGCCCAATGGTGTCGCCCTTAGCAACTTGGCCTCCCTCAAGTAGCCTATACTCCCCGCTGTTGCTTCTCGCTGGGCTTCTCATGTTTGTGAGGTTGTTATGGCTGATGGTCCTAATCTTCGCGGCGCTTAAAGAGTCATGGCAAATGTGTCAATTGAAGAAGGCGCCGAGAAAGAAGTTGGTTATGTGAAATCGATAGGTGGGGACATTTCCTTTGTCGTATACACATAGTGCTTTTAGGGGTGCTTGAGCCATTTTCCAAATTTTGGGGCCTCACAAGAAATAAAGTAGTGACGGCTTGGTTTGAATTGCTAGGTCTTCGACGCTTTCAATCGTATTGTAGTTGGTTGTGCCATGCCATCAATCTAGAAGTAGAAGGATTCGCTTTCTCCGGCCCCACTAGTTTTGATTGCGCTAAATGTGAATAGAATTTTGAAATGGAATTGTGGTTCAATTTTGTGTTTTCTCGCCGCTTCATGCAGCTTGTTGTGTCATGGATTTGCTTGCTCAATATGCTGCTGAATTTGCAGTACCATTTGGAAATTAAAGATCCGTGAGGACATTGCAAAGATCCTTGGGAATTAATATTACATTGCAGAATCTCTTGCAAGATTTGAAGTGCATGAAGATACGTAATGTAGAAAATGAGAAAAGAAGGAAGATGGTGAATGAAAATGAGATGGCGTATATGATGGAACCAAATTTGCCTCGAGGTATTGTCTTCTCCAAAGCCTTCTTAACAAGAATTTGAAAATATAGAAGCATGTTTGGAAAAATGTAGTAAGCTTTGCAATTGTATATCCCCTAATATCAAGATAGTCGTGAGGAATCTTGGCCGCTAGAAGGAGAATATAGAGAGCCAAGAAGAGTGGGAAGAGGCAAACTTAAATTTTGATGGTAAGAGAAGATCAAGGCAAAGACAAGGAGAAACCTTCTACTAGAAAAAACAAAAAGATGCTGCTTAATTGTGGATTTTGTAAATAAGATATGCCAAAAATTATGATTCAAAATGATAGGAGGAGGTCATATCCGTGAGTCGGGTGAACAGCCTTCCGTAATTTGGTTTTATTGGCACAAGACCAAACGTGTACAAACATGTAGTTGGAGAATGTGAAGAATACTTTTGATAACAAGAAACGAGTAAGGTGATAATAAGACATTAACTATGCAAGAGCATCTACCTTGATGATGGTCAGAAATGAACAGAGCAATAGGGCGCTAGCTTTTTGCAAAAGTATTGAATTTGAGGAGAAAGGTTGTCTATGCTGCTCTAAATGAAAAAGTAAAGATTTTGTTGACTTTGGAGGATCATGGTCCATGTTCAAGAATGGGCGCCGATCCGGCGTTAAGTGATGAAGACCGCGTAGTGCGTATACAATTTTTGGGTGTCTCAAACAAGAGTGTCTCCAAACAAAAGGCAAGTCATTAAAATTGAGACTTGCACAATGGTGCTAAACTGTTTAAGCCTTATAACATGCAACCAATCCACTATCCGGAAGAGGACTCGTGTATGCTAATGCTTGTTGTTTATTACAAAGACAAAAGCTTAATACTAATTGCTTATCAGACAGTGTGTCATGTTCTTTAGGAGATTCAAGCTGAACATCCTAATATGAAGATAGGGCCGAGGCTTTCAAAGTTTAAAACCCTAAATTTGTGAGAAGACTTAAAGAGAGGGAAACATGTTGTTGTATATATCACATGAAAATGGAATCTTAGTGTGCAATCAATAAAATAAGATTTAGATTCTAACATTCATTGTGCAAGTTGTGATGCAAATGTAAGTTATTTGTGGACCAGTCCAATTTGTGAAGGCAAAGAATAAGACATTCAAGAGTGTCGCTGATATGTGGAAAACTATGGTTTGCCCAAGAATGAAGATGCCGACAAGTACAAGCCACTCATGTTTGGCAATGGAATGCAAACTACCGTGGGCTAAAAATCTTTCAATAAATGCCCCAAAGAAAAGAGCAAAGGGATGACAGTTTGAATGAAGAACTTCGAAAAGATGAGTAAATGTAATTTGCTTTCATTCTTCTCGTATTGAGAAGTCGATTTGGTACGTTTTGCATGGTTTTGTTTTACATGTTTTGGCCTTCTTACATAGGCCGCTGGATTGTATTAGGAGATTTGTAAATGCTTTTGGCAGAATTTCTAAAATGCATATGGCTTCTCTTTCCATACATTTCTCATGGCATATGTCGATTCTTTATTTCTTTCAGTCAAAGAAAACCTTCATCATGGTAGGCCGGGCATAGGTGGTAAAACCAATTGTCAAAACCAAGGGATCGCTATGAGGCTGGCTATTTATAGCCATTGCACGAGTTCATGGTGTACATGCGGATAAGGTGTGACTGCTAATTATCTTCACAATTACACTCAAGTAAGGTGGCAAGGTATCAGCTTCAAATTGTGTTTGCAACATTTCCCCGAAGGTACCATTGTTTCCGCCATAGACTCTCGTAAAATTACACATTTAAAATTCAGCAGAGGTTCAGTCCATGCATTGGCACAATGATCAATGTTCCATACTAGTTCACATCACCTGCTGTGCATGCAAATAAAGAAGAGACTAATATTTGTGTGTTAGTGACCTAGTTGGTTAAAGAAACACACTTCTATATTTCTCGATGACCGAGAACACGACATTCCTCATTTAGGCAAAGATTGCCTCTTCAAGCATGTCAATTTTGAGAAGTAAAGTGTAAAACATCTTCAAGCATGGTATTCTGTCGACGTTGCGCCATATAGCTCAAATCTTCCGTGTATTTCTATTACTTAAGTGTGCCTTTTTTTCAATCCAATCGTTCAAAGATAGAATGGAATTTTTTTGCATCGTGTCACAGGTGGGGGAATATGATGCAAATAGCCAGGATCGGGCTATAAAGAGAATACTAACCAAATGAGATGTTAGAAGAAAGAAAAAGCACGCTTTTAAGGAATGTCGAGGATGCGTGCAATTTTAAAATTGGTACTTTAAAGTGAAGGGCAAAGAAAGAAGCATACAATATCTGGTGGTATGAATTTTTCTTGTGAACTTTATGCAGAGCATCGCCTTTGGGTTCTTGCTAATGTGCTATGTTTATATGTAGGTATTTTTGGCTTGTGAAGGTGGGAGTATGTGTAGAACAACAAGATTTCACCGTGAACGTCAAGGAGCCGGCACCATTGTGAGGTATTATTTGGTTTGTGGAAGGTGGGAGAAGTGTGTAGAACAATGATTGATCGTGAAACTGAACGGACTTAAGAAAAATATTATTACTATAAGACCCTTCGCTAAAATGTGCCCGGCAATGGTTGCTCACAAATTTGTCTTGTTTTGTGCTAATGTTAGTTGGGTGTGGAATAGATGTAAGCTGCAAAAAGATTGGGACGCTTACACATATTCAGAGTTGAATCCGTGAGACATTGTACAAGCAAACATCTATCAACCATGTTCAATATGAAGGGGATAACCAAGTGGAAGGCGGAGCTTGTAGAGGTTGGTAACAATTTTGTAATCACGCAAGCCAAATAAATGAAGAAAAAGCTGACTTTTGATCACAAATGTTCTAAACTAAAGCACGCTGTGCAAAGCGCCGCTCAAAGATTTTGGGGCTCTAAGTTCAAGATATGTGAAGTCATTTTGATACGTAAGTACTCTATAAGTGCATCGGGCTAAGGTAAGTATGAGCTTCTAGACTCATATGCCGTGATGTTAATTGCTATTCACATCTTGTTGTATATGTGCAAAGATTGAATTGATTGGCCGATGCAAATGATTATGTAATTGTACCATTTAATTTTGAAGCACAATTTAGTACATCATTGATTCAAGGCCACAAACACTCCAAACATTGGGCAAGCGGCATTGAGCAAATGAGGAAGAAGACCATCCTAAAAGGAGCATCTTAATGGTCGTTAGGAAGAAGGTTGCTAAGTGAGGAGGCAGCTCCAATGGCAAGAAAAGGCATATGGTTGAAAAGAAAGGGATTGCGGTGTGATAAGCTGCAAAGAGGGCGAAATCATATTTGGAACCGGCTACTAATTATGTTTCATGTCTTTGTGTCAGAAGTATTGTCGCACTTGCGCAGCCAAATAAATCAAGGTACATGTGATATTCTTCCATTTCGTGAAACCTATACGTATTGAGCATTGCTGTCAAATCCATAGCATATCCGATCCATAATGGTAATGCTTTTCCATCTCGCTGTTTGTCTTAATGCTTTGAAAATGGCACATTATAAAATGCTTTTGTGTAACTGTGATTAAAGTTATATTATTTTGATAAAAGACATATTTCTCGTGTAAAACATTATGCAAGAATAGACAAGTACTGTCTTGAAACCCAGTATTGATGCAATTTTGGCTTTTAAATGCTTGAATGATAACTTGAGTTTGATTAAAAGATCAAGTATATATGATGTAAAAACAGGTGAATATAGCAAGCATTTATACTGTTTGTATGTCGCTGTGAGAATATGCTTATGATTCTACTTAAAATAATAAATATGATAGGATGGTTCTCCAGCTGAAGATGCATGTACAAATGCAAGCAAAAGTGTATATGCTTAGAGAATAAGTCTGCTCACCAATTCATGCCTCATATTTTATAGGTAGGCGGCAAAAGATAGGTCTTATTTGCACACTTCTATGTCTTGTTCATTAAATTATCTGATCCTATTCGTGATCATGATATTGCTCTCAAGTGGAAAAATCCAGCTTGGCCATGTGGTTAAAAAGCAAAGTATACCTTACATCGAAAGCGCTTACTTATGCTTACACCGCCATACCGCAATCTAAACTCATGAACATTGTGCTACGTGTGATTGGGGTGCATGGAGTAAATGGGTCATTGATGGCCCCATCAATAATCAAAATTGCTTGTGCATATTATTTCAGTTGATTTTAGCCATATTGCGGGTTAAAATAAAAGCATTGTAGTGTATTACGACATTTAATTCTATTGTATAAAATGAAATGCCTTTTAATGTTCAATATTGATAAAAGTCTTTAAGTTCTTAAATTGGATCGCTGAGCAAAGAAATCGATGGTTTTGATGTTTGGAAAAGAGACCGCATAGAGAGGAATTATGGTCCTCCATTTTATGCAAGGGATTTCAATGCTTTTGGAGAAATTGAAATTGAGCATATTTGTGTGCTTATTGCGCATAATTTGCCGGGCGCGTTGATCGTGATCAAACTCAAGTTAACCATGGATCTGTTTACCCCTGCATCGCTTTTGAGAAATCCATACATCTTTGGAGACCTCAGATTCATATATCTTAACTTTGGAAGAAAAGGGCTGGTGTTTTTGAAGAAAAGGGTTGGTGTTTTTGTATATGATCTTACTTACATGATATATGTAAAAGCCCTCGCAAAGTAATTTCTAGGGCTATATCATTTCTTTGTATTTGGCAAATTAAACGCATATGCTTGTGCTTCAAAGTTTAAACCCTAAATTTCAACGCTTATTTTGCATTATTTGACATCGTATGGGCTCAAGGTCCCGGATCAATCTAACAGAATATTGGAAGTATCTGCTCAAACAAAATGTAGCATATCGGGCTTGTTGCATGGAACCTTAAATTTGTTTTGATGTCGCATTGATTGAACATAGGATTGAAGCTACTCGAGGGAAACCAAAGGTTTTGCACCACTTGAATTCCATGATTCAAAGAAGTTGTTTTTGATGTTTCCGTTAAGTTGACATAGGATTGAAACTCTTGGAGGAAACCAAAGGTTTTGCGCGACTTGAATTCCCGCCGATTACGGCATTCAAACTTGACAAACTGCACAAAAGAAAACTATTGGAATCTGAGAATTAAAGAAAATTAATTTATAGAATCAAGCAATGCACACCTTGTTCATTTGATGGAATATCTTCATCGACACCTTATTTTCTTGATCACATTTGGGAAACCTGGGTGCACTAAAACATCTTCAACCACTTTCTTTGCAACATGTCCCTTGGATTTTGCTGGGTAGCCCTTCTGCTTTCGGTCCTTGGCTTTGGCTTTCGTTTCATTGGACTCCGCGGTGGAAACATTTGGGTTTCTAGGTTTTTCCTTCCAACTTTGGTAGCCTTTGGTGGTTTCTGCGGATTGTATTGGTTCCTCTTCACTTGGCGTAGCTGGTTCCTCTCGTTCTTTCACACTCTTGTGCGATAAATAAAACCGGTTGTGTTAAGCATAGAGTATGAATCAAATTCTTATCATATGTACCTAAAAAGTGACGGTCGATCCATATGACGAGCATTTTCTTCTCTTTGCTACAACTCAGATTGTCTTCTTTTTTTTATCTTGACAACAACAAATACAAATACAAAATACATTGAAAGCCAACAACAACAACAACAAAATACAAATACAAAATACATTAGAAGCCAACAAATACCAAACAACAACAAATACAAATAACAAATGCATTAGAAGCCAATAAACAAACCACAAGGAATTTGATTTAAAATTATTACCTGTTTTTGGGAAACCTTGGAGCGCGTGTTAGTGGCACCTTTCTAACTTCCAACTTTGCAGGTAATTTGAACTTCCGAATCTTGGTCTTCATTATTTGTCAACATCGACATCATCGCTATTTTTAAAGGGCACATAATTCATGTACCCTAACTCTAGAAACATATTTTCAGGCATATTGGCCTTGCACACATGACATTACCAACTTCTCAATGCACAATTGGAAGCAAATAAGTGGAACTTGTGCCCTAAAAGCAAGCACATCACGGTTCATAATCTGAACAAAATGCCATTCCACAAACCAAGCAACCACTCACACACATCAACAAAAAGGCCAATTACGCACATGGATTAATGAAACTTGCCCCATCATAATTGTCTCGAAGATGTTTCAAGTTAATACATTTTACATTTCAGATCAATTTGGGCCTCTTTTTTAATGTTTATCGGCATGTTCAACCTATTTATTTCTGTTATATTGCAACTCGTCATCAGCCTCTTCTTTCCCTTTTGTGAGGGGTTAGCAAAGAAAGGCCTAACCTATTTTCTTCATCACTCAATTGCTTCAAGGCAACTTCTTCTTCTAGAAACTGGCGTAAGATCTTCTATTTTTATCTTTTACCTCTTTTATATCCTTGTATAGATGCAAGATGCAGATAGATCAAGACCCAATAAAACACCATTGGTAGTAATTACGTGTGTTTCTTTTGTTTTTAGCTTTGTTCCTCTAACACGTCATTTCGTCACTAAACATTTACATATCGCCTCCAAACAAGATAAAAGCCTGAAATGTATGCTTCACACTAGACTCATAACATTTGCTTCTTTTATGGTTTGTTCTTCTTTTTAGAATCTTTGCAAAATTTTGGCGACAAATGGGTGCCCAATAATTTTAAAACTACTGGAGTGCGCAAGTGCCCTTTTAATTATCTTTGCCATCACGAAGCCCTTTGGCAAAATTATGTCCTTGCCTCTTTGTTTTTAAACCATCTTGATAGATTTTTTAGTTACCAATTCATAAGCTCATCGCAAATTGAGGGGCGGTTGATGGAGCTTTATCTTTCCCTCTTCGGTCGGCGCCACACACTTAAAAATCATCGTGGTGCATTCATCTTTCCTCAAGAAGGCGGATCCCTTCCTTCATTGGGCAAACCACGTACATTGGTCTTCTTCTACGGGAATTTGCAAAAGCATCATCGATGCAAAAAAAAATAAAGCAATCGATTAATGTGAACCTATCTAAAGTTAATGGAAATTTATGGGCTAATATTCACAAGCAAAATAGGCAAAAGTAAGACAAGGCCAAACTTTAAGCCATGTAGCTCTCTTGAAAATGCAAAGGCAATGTATAATCCATAGGGCTCAAAACCATGTCCAAATTTTTTTGAAGCATCAATGATGGAAATGCATCACTAAGGACAGCCATGATAAGGATCATCGCTTTCGTTCGCGAGAGTTGAAGCCCCACAAAAAAAGCGTGCTCAGGAGGGCTTGAGATACCCTAAAATTGAGTCGGCGGGCTGACTAAAAAAAAACCCATGTTCAAAATTGAGTTCGAGGGGTGCTTAGGGGGTGCTTGGTTTGGCAAAATATGCCCCCCACCTACCGCTTTGATCCTTATGTCATCCCGCGAGGCTATCACGCCTCATTCTATTGATGGCATGATAACTTGATATCTGGTGATGATCATCCAGATGTTGCGAAACATGTTGATTGTGATGAGGCCATTAAATGCCTCAAGGTGGCACAAGGAGTATGATTATGTCTTGTGTTTGGGTGGTTTTGCTTAGTGGACCATCTAGTCCTCTAGGTTTTGAGTCCCATGTCCGCGTCCCTTGTATGTATCTTGATATTCCTTGATAATAGATTGTCATCCTTCAAAAAAAAAAAAAATTCAATGTCTTTTCCAAAATGCTTGGATTTTTTTTAAATTACTATAAGCGTGATGGCTAATATTTGCCTCTCCATTTTGTGAAAGTTTGGCCAAAAGCTAGAAATTGTGATGGAGAAAAACCATTTAGTTTAGTTTAGCTAAACATATTTTGGCTACACTAAAATATAGGAGTAGTAATTTATTCCATGTGGTCCATTACATATTTACTTACACTAAAACTTTATTATATAAGAAGATGTGACAATGATATTTGTCACATCTTCCCAAAACTCAAACGGAAGGAAAATAGAAGAGCACATAAGATAAAGATCTTTCAAACTCAAAATAACCTCTAGCAACAAGATTAAGCAGAAACACTAAAAAACTCCTCCATTTTAAGCAAACAGCCACTCCATAGGTAGCTCCAAGTTCCAGTAGCACAAAAAAGTAAAAAAGTTAACAAAAGCGCCTCGATGGCGGAGATGAGATGTCCTCGTAGAAACTCAGGAAGTTAAGCCATAGCTAAGCTTCGAAAAGGAAAGAAAAAATGGCGACAAAAGGAAAAATACTATTTTTTTTTTTTTTTTATGTCGAAATTTTGCCTTACGGCAATACGTGAGGGACCTGCCGGTTGTCAAGGTTTCGACGTAAACGCCGACAACCGGCAGGTTCTTTACGATAAATATCTTTAATGAAGATTCTCCACGTTGAAGCTTTTGTGAAGTAAAGGATGAGAATAAGAAAAGCTTAGATTCCCATATGGAATCTTGAAAATACAATATACACTCCACTGACAAAATAACAACAATTTGTCATCATTGCAAAAGAAGGGCCAAAGTGCGAAAGACACCACCGAAGAATTTCAAAATTGGACTAAAATACCAGATTTTAAAAAGTTATCATCATCGACAAATATATTTACAAGTATCTGTGACAGGACAAGACTGGAAAAGAAGATGCAGTATTTTCACTCTTTTTTGCACAGGTAAAATGGGCCTCCTTTCGTTTTTGTTTGTATAGGTATTTTTTGAATTACTCATTTCCAATGTGCAGATGTAATCTTGTTTCACTGTCCCTGCTGTCCTCAGCCTCTGTAACATCGCCATCCCCACTATCATCATCTGTTGTAAATTCGCTCTTCAAATGATTGACAGATTTGGAATTATCTGCAGGTGTGGGTGCCTTTGGATTTGCAGAATCATAAGGCAAAGATGGATGAACACGAAGCTGAGCAGAGGGCTTCAATTGTGTGAAAAAATCTTGATGATTTTGATTCTGCTGGGCAGTAGCAGCACATTGAGGAGGCATCCAAATGGCTTCCAATACAACAAGTTGGGGGGGGTGTTGCGTTGCTCCTGCTGGACTGGGTCTCCTTGTATGGAGCCTATATTTCTGGAACAGGAGAGCACCCAATTAATTAATATACGCCTCAGCCTCAAACGCCTAGGCATTTAGCAACTTGCTTACCTGAAGGTGGCTCTTCACTTCGTCATTAGTGAGCCCATCCACTTTCATTAATTCGCGAATTTGCTTTGGGGTAGCAACTGTTGGAAGAAGAAGTTAGGGGTATACTGTGAATTTTGCAAAAGTTCGGGGTATATTGTAGTTTTCCTCTAGTTTAGTTTTTACTACCTTGAGAACCACCGAGCTGCTGAAGAGCACTCACAAATCTGCGGTGCAATTCTGGAGACCAGCAGCGTCGTGCCTTTCTCTGGCTCTGGCTGCTGCCTTGAATTTGATTATCAACAATAGCCTCATGTTCAGATTGATCCTTGGACCTTTCTTCACTGCTTGAGGCTTTCTCTGCATTCAAATTCTTTTCTTCACATCCGGAACCGAGAGTCAAATCCGCTGCCCTTTCCCACTTTATAAATGGTGCAAATGCACCACTACTGCTTTGCTTGATGGATTTGGGAGCAGAATTATTGCCCGATTCCCATTGCCTCTGCAAACAACCATTGCCATCTCACTGTAAACAATTGTGCTCTTCTTTTATTTGCATTCTCTCGAGACCGCCCAGAATCGCACTCGGTACTGTTGGGGGTCAAATCCCAACAGACGCAATGTAAGGTGGTTGGGGGCAGGGCCCAACCGAGCAATGTAGTGTGGTGTGTGGTCACATGTCATGTCCAGTTGGATGCTGCCTAGTGGCGTGCCGTTAAAACTACTATCTAACTAAGATCTATCTATCTAAATTCTAAACTCACCTCCATTCCTGCTTGCGGTGATTTGCACCAGAGCTGGATCCAATTGGCCGATCTTGTGTGTTCTTGATCTTCGTCCACATCTTGTTCCATTTTCAGATTCTCGCAAATTGCTTTGCTTGGCATCAGCTCTGCCAAAACAAGCTTCTCCTCTGCGCCTGCATCATAGCTGCTGCAGTTGAGCTTAAGGCCTTCAAATTCCGTTAACTGCACCCTTGATGCCTCAATGGCTGTGCCATAAAACAGAGGTTTTTAGTGTCGCTCTAAAATCTTACAATTTTTACTAATAACTTACCATCATTTAGCAATTGCATGCAAAAAGGCAGCTCCCGTTTAAATGCTTCAATCTTGCTCCTCTCCTCTTCCAATCGTTTCACATAATCTTGGACTTTCTCAATGCCAGCAGCTTGCATCGATCTCAAGAAAGACGGCCCCAAATTCGTTTCTTTCATTTCCATCTATCTAGAATGATTATTACTCTGAATCAGAATCATATAAATGACAGCTTTATTTCCTTAATTTAGGCCAACTTCTCAGACATTTCTAGTACGAAAATGGATCTTGGCCTACTGTTGATGACACGCTAGCATCTCAGGTCTATTTCAAAGCGTTTTATACTCACATGAACAAATCAAAACGGGATTTAATCTTTGCATATGCTTTGCTCGAGATTCAAAATCCAGAAAGAGACACATTGCTTACCTCACAAAAAACTTTATGGCGATTCCTTTGCTTTCCAGCCAATTGCCGGTTGCTTGCTAGCAGAAAGAACTTAGTTCGCACATACATAATCAACCTAAATGAAACCCCGTTTCCTTGCTAATAACTCCATCTTTAAATGCTATGGACCAACAGTGGATGCAATGAACTTAGACATGAAAACAGACAGCATCAACAGTGGTGCCATGAACTTACTTACACATGGAAAACTATAAACATACTAAAGACCCGGCATGAAATAAAACGTGGGAGGGATATACTAGAGACATCCTTGTTGAGCGCAAGACATGGTCAAATTTTCAAAGAAATTTGGATCATATTTTAGAAAATGAATCGGTATTTTTCTGCTTAAAGAAATAGAGCAGGATTCCCGGTGGATAAGATGAAATGCGATGGTTTTGAGATGTCTGGCAGGCTCATCGAAGGGCAGCAAAGTTTATGCCAAAAAAACTCACGCTGCAAGATGCCGGAGCAAGTGTTGCAATTCTAACTGCCATAGCCATAGCCATAGCCATAGCCATAGCCATAGCCATAGCCAAAAGAGCTTGAATACAGTGTTTGGGAAAGTTTTTAGGTACCACCAGAAAATTTATTATGGTTATTTGATCAGTCATATTTTATGTTTAGAGTTGGAAATTTCTATTGTCTTAATAGAAAATCTTAAGAAAATTTGCCGGAAAAATTTCTACGACACACTAACCAAATCTGAAAATTTGCAATATCAACCAGTTCGTTTATAGTGTTCTCCGGACTTTGCCCAAACATTGCTTGAATATAAGCCTTCAGCTTTAATTAGAACGTTTAACTAGAAATTTACGCTACAGATAAGGTATTTTTTATTGGGAAAAGACGCCATGAAAAAGCAAGGAATATTCTCTTGACGGTCTAAAAAGAAGAAAAGCATATCCTAGTGGATCGGACACAAAGATATATTTTAACACAAAAGAGGCGCCGCATCCCATCTTTTCTACGTGGGCACAGATGATTGGGTATCTATAAGACCATTTGTGACATGGTGAAATAAATAGATAGATGATATTTTAACGTCCACGAAGAAGTCATCAAACATATGGTATATGCGAAACATATGTGAAGAGAATCTAATGGGCTGGCCCATCCCAATGTACGTGCTGTCTTATTTGCATATGCCAACAGGGATTGCTTTCTTATTCTTGGATATACCCTTGCCCAAGAATCTTATCTATCATAGATACGCATGTGTTTATACATGGAAAATATATTGAATTATGAACTAAGCTTCAGTTTGTTTGTCGGATTGTCAATGTAAGAAGAAAATATTAGGTGGAGCTTATTGCTTCCACACTAGAGGGACTTACGAGGTGACTCTTGAATAAATAAAAGGTTGGTTCTTAGGATCATAATTGCCTTAAAGGTGGGATCTAGCACCGAAATTTTAACCACCATCAAATTCGTCATTATTTGTGACTTTTTAAAAGCGAAAAACTGTTGATGTTCTGTCCATTTTTTTGGGCGCCCTCCTCCCACTTTTTTCAGCCGCTCCATACTCTGTTTCTTCCCAGCCCATCCGCCTTGAATCGGCGACCACAATGTGCCTTTTCTTCCATGCTCCATCTTGAAACCCTTAAGTGCAAAAACAGCGGATCTATGTGTTCGCATGACTCAACACATGCATGCCATGTAAGTAGCACAATGTTGAGAGCCAAAAGGGGTGGCCGCATAACAATATGTTAAGTATGATAGAGCATGGCAACCATTGGGCAAACTGGCGTATTGTACTAATGGTATAATACCACCAATAGCCCTTAGGTATATTATATTGGACACATAATATATTCCATAGGGGCAAATACTTTAACATGTTACAAAGAATTTATCGGCTGGCCAAGGCGCCGCTGGCATTCTCTTCTTGATTCATTCTGAGAGGTGGATTTGTGTAAGTTATAGCTTGGGGTTAGTTCAAAGCCAAAACGACTTGAAGTCAAGCAGGCCCTAGCCGACAATGTTTGTTTTATGAACCAACTTATTGTGAAGTATGAATTCAAGCTAATAATTCATTTGCAAAGAGTCTAAACCCCAAGGTCCATGTGGATAATAATTCAATTACCAAGGTTAACATGGCTAAATATTCGATTGCATGGAGTATTCAATACCTAACGTTAACATGGCTAAGAACTCAATTCCTAAGGTTTTTGTGGATAATTAGGCATTAAATACTTCCGGTATATATTGTTGGTATTAGGGTCCATATAGAATTATGATGAATTCTAACAATTGTGTTTATGGAATTAAACACCTAGGAAATGAAGTCACAATAGCACACAATTTCTAATTAAATTCTATGCCTAGCAACAAGCGCACATAATTCATAATTCTAGGTAATGTGTGGATAAGGGAAAGTATTTAATATTGTGAAAAAATGAAGTTTTAATCGAAGGCCATGATGGCGGCTGACAAAATAAGCTTGACCATTTGCTTGCCCCAATAAACAACAATGAGTTTGCCTTCCCACCACGTCCTATTCTTAGCTCCCATTCTTCTATCTTACTCCCAATTCCGGTTAATCTTAAGCCACTGCATTGTTTTGATCCTTATCCCAATCGCCTTTTAGACATCTCCACTTGCATTTGAATCTTCCTCCCTTTTGGCCTCATTCTCCACCGGATTTTTCCTAAATGTTCCATTGTTTCCTTAGATAGTTCTTACGGATTTGGGTTTTCGATTCGGTCGAATTCCGGATGTTTGATTACAATTGTGCATTGGGATGCCCTTCCATAGCTTGTTCATGATCGATGTTGTTTTTTTTTCTTCCATTCTTCCATGTTCTAGTCGGGAATCAGCGGCATTTCTTGAAGATTTGCTCTAAAAGTAGCTCTTTTCTACCTTTCTCAAGCCTCTCTAGCGGCCGATTACTGTGTCTTTCTTTAGCAATTTGAAACTTTTCTTGTTGAATCAAGTGGAATAAGCTTCTTCCACTGGATTGCTCGATTTTTAAACAAAATATAAGGCTGAAAAAACTGCGCAACCTAGAATTCTTCAAATCCTATTGATCACGCCATATCGACATTAGATAAACAAAATCTTTTAATTTTAAAACAACTCTGCGACCTAGAATTCTTGATTCTAAAAATATCAACGAACTTGGTGTTCTTGAAAAACAATGCGCTGGCATTTGTGGAGATACTTTTTCAAGCCCATGCGAGATTATCTGCGTCGGAATGAATTGATCTTGCTCGCTTGCAAGCGATGAGCAATTTGCCCAAATAAAGCAACATTATCTTGGCCCGAACCACTTGATTAAACCGAAATTTTTTTATGTACATGCATTTCTTTGTGAGGATTCTTGTCTTCTTGAGGATTTAGTTGAGCAAATGCCATAGTAAAATGGATTAATGAAAAGAGGTGGAGTATGTCGCATGTCAAATGATCTTGGCCCAGAGAATGTGAAGGTTGTGAATCACATTAGTTATGCGTCTCGAATCCGTGATCTGATTCGATGAAGAGTCCCATAGGTTGGCCCAACTAACTAGAAAAGAAAGAAATGTTCTGGTAGATCCGGAAAAAGTAGACGTCCACCAAACAAAAAGGTGAAAAGCTAGATCTTGCCAAGTTACGGGAGGCGAGAATAAATTATTTAAGCGGCTAGTGCCGTTGATCAGAGCAGCAAGTAGAAGCGGGATGGTCGAGACTCTACCATAAGCTTCCAACAAATTCATCTGTTTTGTTCAGGCATAAACCAAGTCCTTAATTCCCATTATAAATTAAACTACTGGACATCGAGTGATTGGCTAGACACGGAAGCAAAACAAAGTGATTTGGGCGGAATTAAGAACACATTGATTTTGAGAACCTTGGTGGTGGATCCTTGGTACCGATTTTGTCCATTACACTCCTCAGGAAATTTTTACGCAAATCGTACCCGGGAAAAAAGATACTGCGATGTCGACAAAAAGAGATAGAATATAGGAATCAATTTAAGGAGGAATGAATTATATATGTGTAGATATTAACATGGTAAGTGTGTGGTCCATTAAAGCTATGCATGTATGACACATGTCTAGATAGTTACATTTAGTCACAAATATCTACTTAAAAGTATTTGTGATAAAGGTGTTATTGGGACCCATTTTCCAAGTGGCAGGGTGCCACTGGGTCAAGTGGCCCAATCGCATGGTACGAGCATCAATTTCGAGGCTTTACAAGGAGGTACTCACAAACCCTAAAACCTTTTAAGTTTTGGGCTAGTAGTGGGTTGATGCACTTCCCAAGGGGAGCTTTAGAGCTCAAATAGGATGTTGCATAATGCGACGATCCAATGCCTTAGTTCTTGAGGGAGACCGCTATGTCGGGGGTCTCCGCGGTGGCATATACGAGAAGGATCGGGTCGGTCTTAGTTTAGCTCATCAATCCTAGCTTAACAGTAGGAGTTAAGTAAAAGGCATCTTTGTTTTAATTAGTGTTAGATGTCTTAGACCAGTAACCCTAAAACCAGAAGGAACACTAACCCTTGTATTCCTTAGGATTAGATGTGATATATTAGAACTGTTGTTTCATTGTTAAAATGTTAGTTGATCATGGCATGATACTCTGTTTTGCACCTAGGAACCATGCGTAATATGATCCCAATAGTTAGACCTTTGTAATTCTCATTACAATGTGACCTGCGCATTGAGAGTCTGCTTGATCGTGGGCCTAGGGCCCCTGGCTTAGAATAGGGGACTTGTTCCGATTGAAGAGCGCTCAATGGTATGCATTGTCTACCCAAGATCTATAGCAAACTAGACCTAATATCTTGCCGCTACGAGAGGGCAAGATATGGGTTTGACACCTTCTCCCTTCCCCCCCACCAGGTGATGCATCACCTCAGGGAGGTTAGATTGAGTACGAGCGGGGGAGACCACATCTCTCTAGCTCCCTGCAGTGGCAAGATGCCTCTTAGAAGGAGCAGCCTTTTTGCCTCATCGGACCAAGGGAGATGTAATCCTGGAGTAGCCTTAGAATTGCGTCTGTAGCAGGCTACAGTCGAGATTCGAAGCTTTTCGATCTATCTGCAAAGTATGCACAGGAGGGGTGGATGGATTGGATTGGATTGCCCTTGTCATTGTTCTATGCTAGCCAACTCTAGTGTTACAACTTCCCTCTGCTGATATCTTGAGACCCAGACTGTCAGTCATACCGCACAGAGTCGGAGCTTGGGTTAGAATCTCCTTTGTTTAGGTAGATGCTATGTTTATGATGATGTTGACGTAGTGATGATGGTGCCTCATCCTTTGTAGTGAATAGTTATTTGAGTTATGTGATTGATACTTGTGCTTACATTGTCTGGCTTAGAGGCTGGATTGATTCAAAATAAAACCAAGTTTGAAGTAATAAGATTATATATAGCAGCAGAGGGCAGAACATAAGGAATCAAGATTGATATTTGATGCTTGGACTGTCGGGGTTTGTTTTGTGGTCAATCAATGAATAGTGTATTAGTCAATACACTTGTTACACTATAGCATTTCCATAGTGAAGTATTTTTTTAGACATTGCATTGTTGACATTACACTTATTTAAAACTTAAAAAGTGCCAAGGAGGTTTGTGTGTCTCAAATACTGTTTCTTGCTTATTCAATATAGATATTTCCCATCATGATGACCGTTTAAGCTTTAAATTAAAGACATGTATATGCATCTGCGGTGAAGGTCGATAGATCAGAGTCCAACTTACCAGTTGACAATTTGTTCAAAACCAAGAGAATTGTTATGATGGCCAATAAAATGGGTGTTAAAAAAATAAAGTGTTTTACATTTCCTAGTGAAGGTGGAAAGAATTTACATTGTTTCCTAGTGGCTCTTCATGTCGGAGAAAGGCGGTTTTCGGCGAACCTATGTCAATGGAAGCACATTACAAATGATAAATATCATAAAAGTAAGCGCATTACAAAGACACCGTGCACTATATAATGGCCAGAACAACATTGTGGCATTCCTCAGCGTATAGTGGTGACAACAAAATAGAAGTTGGGTCACTTTTTTTCGATGGCGTGTATTTTTTATCTTTTGCCACGTGGCATTCCCTTCATCGCAGAATGGAAATAGGGATGCCCATTCTGCTCAGCATGTACAACAGCCGGTCAGGCTCTGTATTAGGTCTATTTTTTGTCGGTAACGAGCAGAATAGGTTAGATTTCTTGAAGCCGTCTGGTTCAACTCCAACGCTTTAAAATCGGATCTGAAGTAAAAAGCTCTTTGCACGATTTGAAGTGAATCCATCGCCATCTTAAGCTTTCCACAAAGATTGAAGCTGCTGGAAGCCCTCTGCCAGATTCAAAGCTGAAAACTCTGAAGCTTTTGAAATCTGAAGGCGAAAACTCTCAAGCTTTCTGAATGCTTTCCACAAACAAAAACTACCAGATCTTGCAAACTCTTTGAAATGCTCTGCCAGATCTTTGCAAACTCTTTGAAATGCTCTGCCAAATCTTTGCGAAAAAAAGTTCCCCTACTTCTATTTTGAGGGGATTGGCAATTTGTCTGCCGTTCCGGCACACAGGAGACCCGCTCCCAGCTAGTGCCAGTTGCGGGGCCCCTCCTTTGGTGTCGGAATGGCAGACAAACTGCCATTCCCCTATACATTGTGGTTAGGCGCCTCGTTTTTGGGCTGGGTTGTGCTGCCCGTGGCTATAGCCACCAAAGTAGCTGAAGAGATTATCAGAATGTTGAATCAGAGATGGACCATGGAAGATCAGAGATGGGCTATTCAAGAGGAGGATAAGAAAATAAAATCAAGAAATGCTGGTTGCCTTGGAATCAGAAATCAAGCAGTTAAAAGGACAAGTTGCCTCATTCAAAGAAGAAGTATCATTCCTAAAACATGATCTCACGAATGTGAGAGAATCTATTATGGACACAATGCGCATCGGGTGATCTGAGAAAATGAATCAAAGAGAGAAGAAGAAGGAGAAGCTCTAGACAAATTAGTAGATCAAGTAGAGGAAAGGGTGTCATCTTTGCTAATAGAGAAGCAACTCCGTGCACAAAAGAAATTAAATGTCAAGCTTTCACGGCTGAGTGAAGAAGAAGGACAACGAGATGGGAAAAAAAGCTATAGCAGAATTTTTCTCTGAAACCATGAGGCTGCATGAACCTAGAGTAGTGAATTGTTTTTGTTGTAGGGCCGAAGAGCGGAGGGAAAACCTAGGCCCATCATCATTGATTCAAAGGCGTGCCCGGCCGGGATAGAATCATGCACAACAAAGGGGGTCCTTAAGGGGCAAAATTACGGTTGAGCGATGATCTTACATCATCATGACAACAAATATTCCGTGATCAATTGAGCGGTGAAAGCATCCCGAAGCGGGAAGGAAGTATGCATATATTCATAGAAGCAAAGCCTAGTTTAAAAATGGAAACAAAGCAGAAGGCATTGTCATGACCTCACGCCGCCCTCAAGTGCATGAGTGCGGAATGTAAGCGGACTAAGCGCCGCGAAGGTGAGAAAGCAGTTACCGGACTTCTTGATGAAATAGACTTATTGATTTGTTACGAAACACAGGAATATGAGGCAGCTCTGTTGGATACCTTTGGAGGATTTAGCATGGTGCAACAATATGGAATGAGAAAAAAAAATAAAATGGGCGGAGGATTTGGTGGTATTCGTGCTTTGTGCACAATGGATGGCTGAAAGCGGTCGAGGCGATCAAGGCTGCCTATACAATCAATACACACGTGGATTAAGATTAGAGGACAAGAATCAATTTTCATTCTTGCGAGTATATTTTGATAAAGAAAAGCAGTCTCTATTGATTGTAGAAGCGAAAGTACAACGAGATCAATCGGCTAACATGCAGATTGAGAGGGCGAATCCGCAGTTACAAAGCGTCACGAGAGAACAAGAAAAGAGGCGCTACTTATACAAAAGATCTAAGAGCGACTAGTCCTAAATATGGAATTGCGGTTCCACGTTGAAGGTGCATCTTGATGTGTCTCCAGCGGTTGAGGATTTACTCGACATTGTTAGGTAGCCAGGGCAACCCATAGTCGCGATATCACCACCTTCTTTTTTGTTGATTGTTGTGGATATTTTGGAGGCTCTTGGAAGGATATATCGTTCATGTTAGAGCAAAACACTATCAGTCCACCAAATTGAGCCCTTTGCCGGACCACCTGTTTGTCCACCAAATTGAGCTTGAAATGGCCAATTGGATGGCTGCCAAAATGAGAGATTAGATAATTTGAAGATGCGCCAAACCAGAGATGCAAAACCGTCGAATGCCCACCAAATTGATCTTAGACCATCGAATGTCCACCAAATTAAGCTTGGCCTAGATCGAATGTCCATAAATTGAGTTTGAAATGGCCAATAGCATGAATATTCACCAAATTGACCTTGAAATGGGCAATCGGATGAAATCTTGCTAATAGGAAAGAAAAACCACGAAAATGCTACATTACATGACTTGAGGATGCACTAATGTTACGTTCTATGGAATGGCAAGAGGGAGGCCATTCCATGATGTCAAGGAAAGAAGGAAGACTATGGCTTCAAGAAAAGCTTGGAAAGTTCTTCTAATTAAATAGGTTTTTATTTGTTTTATACAAGATTGAAGAAAGCATGAGATAACCAATAAAAAAATCGCATGCAGCAGTGGTGAGCTTGCAAGGGTTTAGCGATGCCTGGACATCCATCAAAATGCCTGACCCTCTGTTGCTTTCGGATTTGCCGTCATGATTATTTGCCATGCAGTGTAAATCACTCTAATTTCTGATGTTTTATGCTCCATTACCTCAATCTTTCTATTGATATCAGTTTTCCTATCATCGTTTGCTTGCATCTATCAAACCTAGCTGATGTTGTAGCCAACCATTCCTTCACAAACTGTCATAGTCATACAAAATAAAACCTCCATATATATCACCTCTAATATAATAAACCATATCTTGATGGAAGACCACAATCACACACCACACAACACAAGGTACTCTCAACACACCACACAACACAGTATATACCACACAACACGCTGCATACACCACACAACATAAGTTGCACTATCACCACTATTGGCGGCACAATAATTACACCACACCACACAACACAATACACACCACATAACATTTTGCATACACCACACAACATAGGTTGCACTATCACCACTATTGGCGGCACAATAACTTACACAACCGGTACACACCACACAACATCTTTGCACACCATACAACATAGGTTGCATTATCACCACTATTGGCGACACAATAATCTACACTACACCACACACCATACAACATCTTTGTATACACCACACAACGTTCACCACTATTGGCGGCACAATAACCCACCACACCACACAGCATACACAAGGCCCCCAAAATTGAACCATTGTGCTTTTTTTTCAATGGTTTGTTGGTAAAAACCAATTCCATAAATCAGTACATGTTAGTGGGTTCAAAAGTTTACAAACCATGTCTAGTTCTCTAAGATGATTCATCAACATATTTTCTAAGATGATAAAAACGGCATTGTTTTATGATATGGTCTTGAAACATGATAATTTTGATTGGTCTCAAGTAACAACTTAAATGATAGGGTTCATCAACATATTTTTTCTAAAGTGATAAAACAACACGGTTTTATGGCATGGTATTGAAACATAGCAAGTTTAATTGGTTTCTATAATAACTTAAATTATATGATACGTACTAGTGTTTAGTACATCAAGTTTATTAGACTAGTGTTTGATCACATCTATCTTCTTCAATATATTGACATGGTAATTTTAAAGCATAATTCTCGTGATGTTTTTCTTTGTGATTAATCACCAATACACAATGTGGTAAATGATCTTGGTTTACATATGCTAATATGATTTTTTTAATCCTATTTTTCTCCATGGTACTAAAACGTAATTATCTCAGTTAGTTTTTTCTAACAACTTAAAATGTTAATGTTTGTTATGTTTGTTATCGCATCTATCTTCTATATATTGTCTTGATAAATTATTTAGATATTTTGTTACAATTGTAACAAATTAATATAGTTCAAATTTGTTAATGTGATTTTTTTCCCACGATTTGAATAGTCAATCGATATTAGCACAAAAACTTCAAATGCTTTAAAACATGTTTGATCACAAAGTATGATATTTATATGTAAGATTATTGATTGATATTTAAGTTATTAGTTAGCTGTTTTATAAAACAATCTTAGATATTTATCATTGTTCTTATTTTGGAAGACAAAAGAAGACAACATTTAGAAATAATCATTTCCATGTTCTCATATTACTAAAAATTATGAGTACAATTCTAAATTGTAAAAGCCAGTTATATAGATAAGCAGCTCTTTCACACACAAGGATTCTCCCACTCATTTGAATTGTCAAGAGCATTTTATTACATGCCTCTACACCAAAAGCTTTGGTGGATCTGCATACACTCAAGCAAAAAGATTAGCACAACTAAAAATAGACTGAGCAACAAACACATCAAATTTTGTGTTGTGCAGGCTTCTTGATTCACATGCATTGGAGGTGCAAATTGGTGGCCGGATATTGATGAATTCATTGCTGGTACATGCTTATATACTTTGGGTGCAGGTTTCTTGCAATGCCCATTCTTTGCCTCTGATATGAGAAGAGTAGGTGGATCTGCCAGGGGTTTAAAGATCTCTACTGTTGTAGTATAGTGGAAGCTAAAGCAGCTTCCTGCTCTAGCTCCAAAACTCACTGATGGAGCCATGGCCTCTATTAAGACTTGAGACTTGACTATCTTTGGCATTCACTGAAAAAAAGTTAAAAGAAGGGCACGTGTTTAAATGTAATGTAACATTGGAAGGAAAAAAATGAGATCCCAACACATGAACAATTTAAAATTTAACTCTCTTGGGTGTAACTTCTGAACATGTCAAAATGCATAAGTTGAAGGGACAATTGTACAATTGCAAACATGCACAACTCTCAAATTTCAAGCTAGACAAGCTAGTATAGAAAGGTTTTTTTCAGAATCAAATGTAATTACTCCTCAGGTTTTGGATTTAGAGAACTCTTTATAAATGCCAACATACCCAGTCCCTTTTCTTCCTTAGCCCCTCAATTCCACAAGTCAATCTCATATAAGCTTCAACGAAGTATCCTGCATGTTCAACAAGTATCTCTTTAAAAAGTAAAAAAATTACTCATACAAAGAAATATTACCGCCATTTGAATTCGCCAATATAATTTTGCCTCAAAAATGGAAAATGAGCATGGTCAATCTTAGCCATTTAATAAGGACTGCAGTTTCTGTCATTTTATCACAAAGTCACCACATAGAAAGATGGGCGACTACATGATGTCCTAAATCAGAAACATGTCAACTACTAATTATATGCTCAATCCAACAACATGCAATACTTGCTGCCATTGGCTAGTCAAATGACTTAAGGAAAGCAGGATAACAACGGAAAATCATGTTTTAACAGCGTATTTGCCATGGAATGTAGACAGTATTTCACAAGCAACAGAGAAGCCTTGGTGCTCTATGCCATATCACCCTAAGCAGCTGAAAAGCTTCCTAATTTGAAACTGCAATGAGTGCTGTCACACCACAAAGAATGTGGTCTTCTTGTTGCATTTCAAGTGCAATAGAAAAGGATCAAAGCTTAGACACCAACAAAACTAAGAAAATATCTAAAAAGTCCAAGACTAAAAGAACAACAAACTTACATAATGCCTCTGAGCTCTAGCATTTTGCTAGAAAAGAAAAAGTAGCAAGACTATTTTGAGAGCCTGAGAAAAGGCCCCAAGATGCCCCGCATCTCTGAAAACCTGAGCAACACTAGTATCTTGCCTAACTAGCTTAAATCTGAACTGGGGAGCTGAGGCATAGAAGGCGTTCTTAGCAGTCAAATCTTAGGCTCCACTTGTCCCTTTGCATCACTAATTTAGGTATCAATGGATATAATGGCAAATAGCCTTCTAGCGGCAGGTGCCGTTCGGCAATGGTGTATGCTATTGAAGAGATAAGCGAACTTATAGCTGCTGCTAATTGATTGTGTATCAATATCGGAACCTTGTCCCCAATGGATTTTTGCAATGAAAGCGGTACTGCAACGCAAGCTAATGCTCTTCGAAACCATGGGTGTTGGACCCGTGTGGGATACGAAGCAAGTGATTTCAGAACCACTAAATTAGAGTTGATTGACTTGGCTCCTTACATTATCAGAGAATGCATCAGAAATAATGGCCATTCACAGGAACCCGGTTATGCCTACCAAGGGGAGTGGATAGTTTGCACACATCGGCGGATGCACTGGAAGCGATGAAGGAATTAGCCGTGTATCTCGGTCAATAGTGGTTGTGGCGGGGCGATTGATCTTGTGACAGATGGTAACAGAATGCGGAAGTGCACAATGGAGTTCCAATGATGCAACAAGTAACTGCAACTGGATGTGCGATAGCGGCATTTTAACAGTTCAATCTGCACAATATCTAGAAGTTGCGGCTTATGCACTTGCGATCTTTGGTCTCACTTGGGGAGATTGGCTCGGGAAAAAGGCTAATGGGCCTGGTTCACTCCGTTATCGTCTTTTGGACGCATTGCATTACTTGGACGAGGCATCTGTAATTTCTCGAGTAAGAATTGCACAAATTTGATCTGTTACCAATTCGCAATACAATTGATGACGTAAACCTAGGGGCTATCAGTTTCTCGCATCTCATTGCTAATCTGCATGTGTCATATTTCAGGATTGATGCAGATAAATATTTATTAGTGTATGAGGATGTGGATGGCGAGTGTATGTCTGATAGGTTGATGCTTGTAAATCTAATTAAGCAAGGAAGAGACAGCCTATATATTGAAATAACTTATAACTAGTTTAAATCTTGTCGCAGAGCAACAGGCAGAAGTGCTTACCAGTCTTGATCTGCTGCAGTAAGAGAGAGGCATTGTAAGTGGCGGTCATACTCCAAAACCGCATCCTTGCTACACCAGATTGCATGAAGACAAGAAGGAGATTCGGCAATGGCCCTGCAGCCACGGCTTCAAGCAACAGGCCGCAGCGTAGCTGCTCTTCCAACCACACATCTCCACCGGAGAGAGATGCATGGCAACGGGAGGCTGCCGCCGTTGCCCTAGGCGATCAATCAAAACCCTAACATCGATCGTGTTCTTCCTAGCAAGGTTAGGGTTGCAGTACAGGCAACTCGAAAAAATCATAACAGGGAATATTTTCTATAAGGTAATTAACCTATTATTTCGGTCGACCTGATTAAATCTCCATTAGGGTCTTCTGCCATTTCTTGCCATATGGCACTCACTCCACCTTGTTTTTGTTCCCATTGCTTCCACGGACTCAATATGAGTGACATGGACTTTATCCGGTAGAGTTTTTTGGATGCCCATCATCTTTGCATCGAAAAACTGAAGATTACCACAGTTTGTCGTTTAGGGCATATTCAAACCGGCTTCCGGTTCTCCCTCATTATCCAAACCGGCTTATCTCAAATCTTCTCGGGCGTTTCTTTGCTCTTGTCACGGGAATCAAAAAGGTAAATTATCACGATTGCAAAATGGAAATGAGTGCGCATTTGCTTTCCACTTTAATTGCCTACATGGCGGGTATCAAACACGAGTGTGATGCTAATGGGGATCGCTCTTAAAGCATTATTTTGCCATTTACGCCAATGGTCACCAGCCTTGTTTTTTTTATTCATGGTGGAGTGCATGTATCGGATGCTTGGATCTAAAAGATGTGTTTCTTGTTTTCTAAGTGTTCCCATTCTCATATAAATCAAAACTTTGACTACCTTCTCAAAATAATACTAACCTTTACACTTGTATTTCTAATCTTGCTTCCACCTATATTTGCAATTACCCCATCAAGTCATAAATGCGTTGCCATGTTGGTTTCCCAACCAACAGGTCTGTTATTCCATGTCATGGGTTTTGATAGCCAAAACAGTCAACCAAAATGTTATTTTGGTGCCCCCATGGTGTCTTGCATGTCCTAGTTTTTGTTGAAGCCTGTGTGTTATTGTTCACTTCTTTCAACCTGGTATTCCCATTTTTATTCATTATTACACTTTCAAACTAATCTGAGCCTTTGTGCTTAGAAGATGGACTTTCTTGCCCCTAAAATGCTTGTTTTTACAATTGCCCTTCCATGTCTTGAACTATCTTCTGTGTTGGTGTCCTGCTCCCCACCTTTTTGCTATTTCTAATCTAGTCAAAATTTGAGGGCACGCCTTTTACCATCTTAAATAGGCATCTTAGTGCATTACCATGGGTTTTGCTAGCACAAAAAGCGACTCCAATAGTCCATCATTTTCGATTACTTAATACAACAACCAATATAGCTTTATCTTGACAAATATTTAATTTTTTCCTTTCCCCTTTGGCTTCTATGTCTTTATATCTTGCTCCTAAATTCAAAAAATTGCTTTGATAACCATACCTTTGCACATAACCTCATGTGCACTCTCCGTCCGTGAGTATCTTTGCAAACCATAAATCTGGATGGGAAAGCTTGCCTTCATGGGCATAAAACAATATTTTGATGCCCCAATTGATTTTAGGGGTTTAGGCAAGTTAAATGTCAATTGATTTTTACAATATTGGGTGTTGTTTTATGAAACTTAGAATGATGTGTCTTCTATTATATCTAGGTAAAAGCTAGTAAGCGTGTGCTGGGTTTTTGGGCATGCAAGTTTAGGTGCACATAAGTTTGAAATGTTTATCACATTTGGGGTGTATTATCACATCACGGGTCCAGAGAATCCGGATGATGGCACAAGCGGAGAATGTGCATTGAACCCGGATCCCAACCTCAATTCGAGGTCAATATGTGGTCAAATTGACCCCATTATAGGGCCTCGGTTGCAAAATAACCATTGGGGCAAGTAATCTAAATACACTATACCCAATAGAACCCGATTATTACAAACAATATTAGACATCAAGCACATCCAATAGAACCCGATTATCCCTTCGGCAATATTAGAACACACACCCTGAGCTCTTGACCCCTTGAGGCGGCGAGGGAAGTGCACTAAAAATCTAAACCCACCCGTTTACTAGGGTTTTAGGTATTAGGGCAATAAAAATAGCTCCATTTGTTAATCTCACCATTCAAATAGTAGCTCATGTTCCAAGAAATGTTCTCAAAAAGAAAAATGGACATCCACCCTTGCGGATGTCCCAACCTAAATTTTCCCCTTCATGGACATAGGACATGAGGGGAAATGATGTGCCACTCTAGTTCGGCCATTCTGCCCATTTCGAATGTGGTTTTGACTTTGGGCATGAGTCCAAAGAATCCAGTTTACTGTAGGGAACAATGATTATGACCAACAGAGCCAAACTCGATTTGGTACAAGCAACTAGTCTATCTTTCACTCGATGCACTCCTAGCCTAGTGCTATAGTTAAATGCTAGCATGTACTTGGCAGTCCGGGTGTTTGATCGATTCCCTACTCCTTAGACATGTGTCATAGGATAACTCTGACCTTTTGGATGCAATCGCACAGTCGAAATGTCATTGCATGCCAACCGGCATGCTCCGGTCACCTGATGTCGAGTTCGCGAGCCATCACAACGGAGCAAGTTTGGAACTGGCACTTGGGGAGGGTTTTTTGTTCTCCTTCTTAAGGTCTCTCTTCGAACCCTCGAAGGAACCCTGCACACAAGCTCTCGATCCCTTTAGAGGCAGGGAAGGCTGCCAAAACCTAAACCCTACAAATTTACTAGGTTTAGGTATCGGGCAATAAAACAGCTCCATTTGTTAATTCCACTGTTCAAATAGTAGCTCATGTTCTAGGAAACGTTCTCAAAAATAAAAAATGAACATCCGCCGCACGGATGTCCCAACCCCCAAATTTTCCCCTTCACCGGCATAGGACACGAAGGGGAAATGATGTCTCGATTCGGCCATTCTGCCCATTTCGAATGTGGTTTTGACTTTGAGCATGAGTCCAAAGAATCCAGTTTACTGTAGGGACCAGCGATTATGACCAACAGAGCCAAACTCGATTTGGTACAAGCAACTAGTCTATCTTTCACTCGACGCACTCCTAGCCTAGTGCTATATAGCACATACTTGGCAGTCCGGGCGTTTGATCAATTCCCTACTCCTTAGACATGTGTCATAGGATAACTCTGGCCTTTTGGATGCAACTGCACAGTCGAAATGTCGTTGCATGCCAACCGGCATGCTCCGGTCATAAGATATTAACCTTGACATTGTAGTAGTTTTTTGAGCTACGCGCTATAAAATTGTTATTTAAGATGGTGTCGATGGTATCTCTATATTTACATATGAATGGTCATTATTCCTGCGCTAAACTTCACAAAACAATTGTCAATTTCTTGGCTAAATGACATTATAAGGTTTCTTACAATATTAAGTAACGGAGGCAAAGCATTCACCTTTGGTTTTTGACGTTGCAGTAATCACAAGTTTCTAATCACAAGTTTCTAATATTGCGACGAAGTTACAAGCTAGATATCAATTCATTACAAGGTTTCTTTTTTTGCAAAGCAACACATTGATTTTAATCTATGTCATTAGTGGCATGTTGTTTATTTTTCTTTTGTAAAATTTATTGATAAGGCTCATTTGATTCTACGAAGCCTTACATGCGTGTGCTTCCTATATATTTAGAAGCTTTGCATCTTTATTAAGGCTCAAAACAGTTGCATTTGGAAAAATGCAAGACTAACAACACGATTAACACAAGAATAAGCTAACTAATAAGAAGAACGTGGTAGAATACAAATTTGTGACAACTAGCATGTAAACGCATCTGAAATTATGATACTAAAAATGTATATAGAAAAATCATTCCATTAAATTAATGATGATTTTCAAAGACCATCATAAACTCTAGAATTCATAAGTTAAATATAGTACGAACTAGGAATGGTTTTGCAAAATCAATATGTGCCTAAAACACATCTTCTAAACTATTGATGATTTCAGAAAATTATTGTACGATTGTAGAATTCATGTAAGTAAACATGATATGAACTAGCAAAGATTTTGCTAAAAAACTATACACTTAAAAACAATCTCACAAACTAATTATGATTTCCGTAAATCTTTGAATTGGTACAAAAAATACGATATGAAGCACTATTGGTCTTGCAAAATCAATATATGCTTAAAATACATCTTCTAAACTATGGATGATTTCAAAAAACTATTATACGATTCTAGAATTCAGGTAATTAAACATGATATAAACTATTAGTGATTTTGCTAAATCAATCTACACTTAAAAACAACCTTAAGAACTAATAATGATTCCTAGAAACTAGTGTAAAATTTTGAATTAGCACAAAAAAAAAACGATATGAGCCACTATTGGTTTTTCAAAATCATCATATGCTTAAAACACCTCTTCTAAACTATTAATGATTTCAAAAACCTATTGTACAATCGTAGAAATCATGTAATTAAACAAGATATGATTTTGCTAAATCGTTGTACATTAAAAAACAATCATACAAACTAATGATGATTTCTAGAAACTACTGTAAATCTATAAATTAGTACAAATAATATGATATCAACCACTATTGATTTTGCAAAACTAGGAAGAACACATGATTTTTCTTTACATTTTGTATTGTCGTATAAAAAAATCACATATATACTGGTTTTCATGCTAATTTTTTATACAAGTTCATTTTTGGGGGCCTTGTGATAGTACATACCACACAACACGCTGCATACACCACACAATATAGACTGCAATATCACTACTATTGGCGGCATAATAACCTACACCACACCACATTGGTACACCACACCTCACTTGCTACTACTATCACCCCACATATGCCACGCACCACAATGTAGCAGCACTATTAGCACCATTAGCGGCTGGCATCCCCTGCTCCCACCACGACGGAGATACATCACACCATAAATGCTAGCATTATTCTCATCACTAGACCACAAACAACATGCCAACAACTCACCACTTACCAGACCATACATAACTCATCTATCCTTGTGGCAGCCATTGCACGAAATGCTGCACAGTAGCACAGAACACATGCATAGATGGCATCATAGAGGCACAACATGACAATACAACCAACATGATGCAAAATGGTAGTAGACATACTTGATTCTTGAACTGGATTTGAGGTTACCTTTTCTGTGTTGATAGAAACAATCTAGGTCAAGACTCAAGTTTGAGATTCTTTTCTATTATAATACAACTAATAATTAAACATACCTGCAATGGCATATTTTGGTCTCAGAATATTGCCCTACTTTTTTGTTTTGATTGTGAGTTCAGATTGAATGTGTGGTCTAGAGGAACTTGATTTGGTTTGTTCCCTATCATCTTCATCATCCCTGTCACTTTTACTGTTTTCTTCCTGCTCAGGTTGGATTTGCTTATGCTTTTACTTGGATCTAGAAGAATTGGCCTCAGCTTTCTCATCGAGAGTTCTATAATAATCCAAGAAGCTCTTCCAATTAATAGCCTCCTGTTTTATATGCAGATAATAAGCCATTGACCAGGTTCCAGGAGCCATTCCACCCCATGTATGTGGCTTCCCTCTAATTCTTTTGTAAATTTGCATGAACTCCTTATATTGTTCATTGCTTAGATTCTTCAACCTGTACAAGAAAGGAAGGAAGGAAGGAAGGAAGTATATTTTAACGTCCGCGGAGGCCAAACATGACCTATGAGGCGGTACATCACGATTACACAAAGCGAGACAAAACCACACCAAAAAGACAAATGCTACTATACAATGTGCCCCTACTACTTTGGGATGAAAAAAAACCCACATGGGAGGAAAAACCACAGTAGTAGGATCTCTCCCTTGTCACGTAAAGGGATTCTCAGACAGTAGAGACTTGCAAATGTAGGATCACGAGGCGTGCAACCATTGGCGATGCCGACCAATTGATCTTGGCGGTGCCGCAGGCATCTAAGATCGGCATGTGTTGCTTTCCGGATATGCGTATATGCGGACACTCTTGCGAACATGGTGCTCATCCTCTCTTGTCGGCATGTGGCAACAACGGCATATTCTCTCATGCCGGGGGATTCTCGCCCTCCATCACGTAGTCCAGCGACTGTCTCAGTGCGAGATGATGGGACCCGTCCTCACCGGAGGCAATAGCTCTTCGTTTCTTCATAGATATATGCACTTTCAAGTCTTGGGTGTGGGCCATGTTCGGTGTTGGATTAACTGCGTGTGGTAGTGCTCTGTTTTTGGGCTTTGCAGTGGCTGCATCCTGGCGTGGTGGCAAAGCGTTCATTCAGTGTGCAGCTTGTCCACGGGCATCGGGCATAGCCACAATCTGCTGATAGTCTAGACCGCGTTGCGAACCACCCACGGCGGTGCTCCTGCCATACCCTCTTGGTCATTGTGGCTCTTGTGCCAATAACAAAGCCCTCGAGGGGGAAGGCGTTGTGCATCCATCTTTGGTGACCTTGTGAAAATATGCAAGATGTCTGCGCGCCAGCGGAATATTCGCGAGGGGCGAACCAGTCTCATATAGCAAAATCTGATAAGGCCGTGTCCTTGATACCTAAAAGGCGTATGTTAAGAAGGCCTTACGCACCCTCTCTAGCTTATCCCGGTGTTCTTGCTAATTCTTTGGACCCCGGACCTCTACCCCATACAACAATTTTTGGTTCAGCAGTGCTTTCTGAGCAGGTGTGCTCTCGTGCCCGATCCACATGGGTCTAATACATGGCCCTATTACGCATAGCATCTGGGGCTTTCCATCCCTTGGCCGACCCGTCTTTCCACCGCAGTCATCCCATAACATGCTAGCGCCAAAAGTCGATTCCCGGATACTTGAAGATCCTTACAACATCCACCTTACATCCTCGTAATAGAGATCTGGGATATCATCATGCGAGGAGACGACTGCCAGGAGCTTAGTTTTCTGCAGGTTCACCGTCATTCCTATTGTGTCACAGAACCCACTAAGAGCATCCAAATGCTGCTGCATACTCCTGGCTGTATGGGATAGCAAGCCTTAAGTTTTCAGTTTTAAACAAACATTTGGGGGAAAATACCTGTAGCTAGATTTATTTGGAACTTTGTCATCTAGGAACCACGCGTAATATGATCCCAGTAGTTAGACCTTTGTAATTCCCATTACAATGCAACCTGCGCATTGAGAGTCTGCTTGATCGTGGGCCTAGGGCCCCTGGCTTAGAACAGGGGACTTGTTCCGATTGAAGAGCGCTCAATGGTATGCATTGTCTACCCAAGATCTATAGCAAACTATTCCAATTAATAGCCTCCTGTTTTATATGCAGATAATAAGCCATTGACCAGGTTCCAGGAGCCATTCCACCCCATGTATGTGGCTTCCCTCTAATTCTTTTGTAAATTTGCATGAACTCCTTATATTGTTCATTGCTTAGATTCTTCAACCTGTACAAGAAAATATATGCCTTAAGTTTTTACCGGTTTTTAAACAAACATTTGGGGAAAAATACCTGTAGCTAGATTTATTTGGAACTTTGTTACCTTAAAGCTTCTTTAGATCTTCATGGAACACAATCTCTTCTTTGAGGAGAGATTTCATCATGTAACCAGTTGCATTCAACTCTGACTCCTTTAGGGTTCAATTGGCAAGCGACAAAAAAAAGAAGAAAGAGGTGATTATTTCTCTAATTCGAAATGAGGGCCAATGGCGTGGCATAAAATTCAAAATAACCAATGCTCATTAATTACCGCACTCTCGCGGTCTTAAACCGGTATGCGATTATGTATGCCCACCCGATTCTACCACCAACAAGTTACAAAATGTGGCGTCAAAATCGCGTTTTGATACACTAGCGTGCCTTTACCCTCACCATAAGTGATCGGAGGTTCTAATCGGTCACGAGCTAAAACTTCGGATTGGCTTCTTGTGGTTTAGCACTTAAAGCGGGTTGAGGTCAGGGGTATAGATTTGGGAAGAGCCTAAGCCCTTAGGTATCCATGAAACACAGGGAATCACGATGGTTTACAAGCTTTATGCTTGCTAGGTACAAGAGGAGATCACAATATAAAACTATCCAGATGGGCGACTCCCATGAATGTGAAGGCTGTGAAATAATTCTTACTCCACACTGCATGAATCGGCATAAGCCCTCGGTTCAGAAGAAAAAATGAAGTTCAAGCTATCGGACCATAGGGTTTGCCCATATGCATATGGAGCACGATTACCAATAAAATTTTTACCTAGTTAAAATTTTCGACTTGCCTAGTTTTTGACCTACTACATTTTTACTATGGCCATGTTTTTTCTTTGTTTCTTTTTTTTTTTTTTTCCGAAAGAATAGGAAACATCGACCATGCACACTACTTAGAACAAAAAAGAAAGAAAGAATACACTGAGCTAGACCCTCAAATAAAATAGTATATTCTACATTGCTATGCTGTACACACATAGGCAAATAACTAAAAAAAAAAAAAAAAAGTGCTATGCTGGCTCATAATAGGCAAAGACCTCAAATCAAAATTAGCATGCTATATGCACATGACAAAATCCTAAAAAAAATCGCTATACTATTACCCGCATAGATAAAGACCAAGTAAATACAAGATCAAGATGCTGCAAAGTCATTAGTAGTATTTAGGACATTTTATTTAGGATCAAGAGTTAGGTCCTATGTCCACTGGCTCTAAACCTCAGCCTCCTTTAACAAGGAATGCAAATGACCCTACTAAATTTGTTGAGCTTGTTCTGTTTGAAGAGCTTAAGAAAATAGAAGATCAATCTCATGTTGATGTTGATCTTTACGATCCAGTTTTATAATTATTGACATAAACAAAAACTCAAGCATAAGCAGGTTCGAATGGATATATGATGATCATTGTGAAAAGACTATGAAAGTTTATTTTTTATTTGACCGCTTTTTTCATACACTACTTTTTTTACTATTCACTCGTAATTTTTGTGTTTTTAGCAGGCCCCACACCCCAAAAAAAAAAAAAACATTTGCTGCAATTCTAACCTATCCACGTGTATAGCCACGTAGGCCAAATTGATTTCAAGCCATTGGATCGCTCTAATTTCGCATCTACAGTCATGAAAATTAGAAAAAACCCTATAATATCTCTTTGCCTTTTTCGATTTGTCCCTTTGTTTTTTTTTTCCTTCCGAATTATCGCGAGCTCGAGCCACCAAAGCTTTCCCTCTTTTTTCCCTCTCTTCACTGATGCTTAGACCAGGCAAACGATGGTAACCTTTTTATTTTGTGGAAGCGGGCAAGACTGGGGCTAGCTTGTGGAAAACCCTAGCCATGTGCGGGAATCTAATTATGAGAAAATTCCCGGTTGCCTGTAGGCGTCTTTGGGTTGTGGCATGGCCTTTTAACCAATTTTTCTGATGTATTCACACTCTATGTGCAAGTTGGCTTATGTGGGCATAATGACTAAAGGATCCAGGTAACTAACTTCATGCCTTTGCTTAAATTTTCTTATAAACCAAGCACGGATTAGGTTTTATGGATCTAAATAATGCAGAATGCATAAAGGTTCATTTAGGTCTATAGTACATCTAAAAATTAAAAGATAGAGCTTTGTATTCATCATTCCAATTTAGTCATTAGGAGAAATGGTTTAGAGCATGGTAGCACCCAGCCAACTAGCACATATACAAGAAGAATGGACTTGATTCTAACAAGGACAAACAAGAACGACTCTGGCATCAAAAATTCATGCCAGGGCCTGTACAAAAGCAACAAAGTTTCAAAGGGTTAGATACATGTACCAGCAATATTGATGTTGTACCTTTGTCTAATGAAGAAGATGACAGTCTTACATAGCTAAGTTAAAATATGATTTAAACTCTGTTTGGTTTTTTGAAACCCAATTTGTTTATCCTATTGAAGATTTGTTCCCTATCTGTTTCCTTTATGGCATGATCTGTAGCTGTTAGTGGGCTGGATAATTTGCATACACATTCCGTTAAGTAGTTAGTGCTACCCTTGTAATGTCTTCTTTGATTGAAGTTTTACCAGCCTGTTAAAGTCCTAGGCTCTATGTTGCTTTAATTGTTGCATTATTTCTAGCATTCAGTACTCAAGTTTACATTATTGTATGCAGTTTAATTTTTTATGACTATGGCATATGCATTTTTCCTTCTTAGGCTAACAAATGCTTTTTTAGCTACAGGGAATCAAACTCCTTCTCCATGCATTTTGGATTTAGCGTGTTGTTTTCTTGTGGATCAGATCTACAAGTTTATGAACACACTTGTTTTAAAATTTTGAAATATGGTAAGCATTTCATTCTTATTTTTGATAAACAGCTCATGTGGTATTATGCTTTATTAAACTCTTAAAAAGAATTCTATGAATATTTTGTGTTATGGTAAATTTTTATTCAGCAGTTGAGCGATATGTGATGACATTAACGTTTGGATAATTAAGGTAAAACAGAGGGAAAAGATTAGCAGATGAAGAAGACTTGGAGCTTACAACAGTGTCTGTTATGTGGCAAGCTCAAGCCAGCTGAGTATATTTTGCTCTAAATAAATGGCCACCATAGGCAAAAGATAGACCATAAAATCACAAGATAGCAAATATCATATCTTGCAAGTATCATGGCCTTTGGGAATGGAGTGGTGTATTGCAACAACGCATAGGTAAGGCCATGCCTATTCGATATAGCATGCACATATTATGAACTCTATATGATTAAATCCTTCTATTCTTTGCAGGTTGAATCATGACTGTTGCATGTCCCACAATTGGTGACAAAACAATCAAAGTGGACTTTTGTTCAACATCAGCTAATACAATTAATGTTTACTTTCATATTAATGTTTCCTTTTTCATCCAATTATATTAGCAGGACTACAGCCTCTAACTTGCAACTAGATGCAAAATTTTTAAATCATAGCACCTTATATACAAGGTCCATCAACTAGAGAAAGGAACACAAATCTGGCTGGGGAAGGAACCACATATCTGGCTGTGGAAGGAACCACAAATCTAGCTGGGGAAGGAAGCCGCAAATCTTTTTTCTTTTGTACCAGCATCAGTGTTGTTGATGTTCCTATGATCAAGAAAAGCTCTAAAATATCCTTTTATAGACCAGTATCACTTTAACATTACGTTGATGAAGCCAAAATTATAAGAACGGAAATAACAATACTCACAAATAAGCATACAAAAAGATGTGTAAAGGATATTGAATATAGGGAATTGAATATAATGGTGGTATCTTCCAATTGTCAATTGTCAAATTGTCCTTTGTTCATGATTTTTAAAATATCTACAATAAGGCCATCAATCATTTCTAAATTGACAGATCATTTTACTCATCATTGGAATTCAAATGCACAGTACAGTTTGATTTTGTGACAAATTTCTAAATGGTTTAGATGTCGCAATGTCCAACTTTAACAAGATCAACGTCCAACTTCAACAAAACCAACGGTTTGAACTTGTGAAAACTTCTAAATGGCTTAAATGCCTCAATGTCCGACTTTAACAAAATCAATGGTTTGATTCCGTGACAAACTTCTAAATGGTTTAGATGCCACAATGTCCAACTTTAATAAAATCAACGTCCAACTTTAACAAAACCAACGGTTTGAATTTGTGAAAACTTCTAAATGGCTTAGATGCCTCAACTCCGACTTTAACAAAATCAATGATGTAGACAATCTGCCTTGGCCATGGGAAGAGTAAAGGAATCACTCACTATGTTATCCCGATGGTAGCATTCTTTGTAGCATTATTAGAAGGCTTGCCTAACCCCTCCTACAACACTTCTTGCATTGGTAGCCTATCCACTTGCCATGCACATCATCAAAAACCATTCTGCACTATGGGATTTACAAATTTTAGATCTAACGATTAGGGAAAATCGAAAATGCCAGTAAAATGTCTGCACATATGGTTGTGAGAGCACGAATAATGTACACACATCTTTCACTATCTTTTAGATGATGTTTTAATTCATCTATATAAAACTCATGAAAACTTTTGAGACAAAATCAAGCATAGGAAACTATTCTAGTCCTAAGCATTTGTATATGGAGCTCAAATTTGAGCTCATTTCAACCTTGACCAAAGGTAATTACATACTTAGATTGCGTCTTAAAACACAAGTAGAAAGTTCGGTAGCTTCTTTGTTGCAAGTAGTTATACGTAAATGAAGATCATTCCACGTGTTATAGCTAAAACGTTTTTTGCTAACTTAATCTCCTTTCAAGTTTTTTAGGGCCACATATTTTATATCTTATGGTGTTGCAACCATGAACCAAACCCTATGGTTAGATATATCTCTCATATATTAGAATCTATATCTAGAAAACTATTGGAAGGATTGATGGTTTTTAGATTCTATGTTCAATCAAAAGGTATTGAACTTTTGATATCAAGTAGGTAGAAACATGAGAATGGACTGAGCATGCATTATATCAAACAACTTGGTGGTGCTAGTTTGGGTCATCGTCTATACCATTTTTTATTGAAAATCGAGATGGACTAGTTGACTTTGTAGGTTTGCCCAAGAGTTTGGTGTTCCTTAAAGCGCAGAACTTTGTGCACGTAATTTAATAATTATGCCCTAATGACATGGTTGTCGATCGTTGAATGAGATTTTGACTATGATTTCTTCCTCAATATTTAGCCCCCATCCAACACACTTGTAGTGAATTGGCCTAAGTACACACTAAAATAGCACAACTTAAACACAACTACAATTCCATGCCTTCAATCTTTTTAACCATTCCTAATCCCTTGCCCAAGCCTACCCCTCTTTGCTAGTTACTCTGTAATATGGTGTTTTATTGTTTTCTCCTGCTTAAACCATGTGGTTGTTTTCTAAAAAAGTCGCTTTTTTAAATTGTGTTTGTGATTCTAACCCTTAAAAAAAACACACACACATAAAATATGCAATTTTTTAAAGAAGTGCTTTTTGCACTCTGGTCATTCTTGCAATTGCTCCGTCACCTTGTTTTCCGTTTCTCCATGTATGCACACATTGCTCTTGCACATTCCATCGGAGAACCAGGGAGGTAGCTTCTGGTTCCAATAGGCTTTGAGGCCCGGGCCCATGGCCCGCAGTATAAACCAAGTTGGGGAGAGGCGATTGTTGCCCATACCAACTACCTTCTAGAAGTAGATAATCACGGTGGTCAGTCTTTGCCCATTGCAAGGTAAGAAACCGATCTCTTGCAAAAGGATTTGGTAGGGTTGTGAATTTTACTCGGGTTGCTTTCGAGCTAGAAGGCCTTTTGTACCTGCTCCAGTTCATTCCATGGGTCAAGGATATGGCCGGGCCCCAAACATCGACCCTAAAATAACTATTACACATTTGTAAAATCATATAGATCTAATACTACATGCATGTAATTTCAACATAAGGCCAATTTAGGGTTTATAAAATGCCCTTTTGGGTGATGGGGAGGTGTTCTACCCTTATGCAGCCGACCAACACCCGAAAGGGCATTTTATATAACATCTAGCGATAAGAAAAATGGGGCCATGTAGTTTTACATTGAGCAAAAGTATGAATATGGAATGAGGCCCTTTTTCCACGGCCGCGCTTATTATATGCACGCCATATTTTTTAAGACACCCTTTTAGGCTTCATGTCGGTATACATGTCATAATAGGACACGTCTTAAACAAATCGAGTTTTCCATTACTTCAGAATAAGACAAAGAGATTTACTATTATAATAAGACATACCTTATAATCTTGGTTTCCGCGAAGCATCGAGGGAAAGGCTGAACAAAGGAAAAGCATCGAGCGAGGGAAAGCGGTTGAAGCATCGAGCGGAAAGCATCTCCTTCATACTGCTTGACTCTTCATTCCCAATGTTTCTACTATTGTTTTCATTGTTGCATCGGGGCATGGAACATCGGAGGCGAGCGAGCTAACATCGGGCATGCAACCGCAGAAGCGAGAACACGGCTCAAAATGAAACAGGCGCGAAGCGAAAAAAGCTGTACACAGCGAAGCTGCTGGAGCGAAAACCTTTGAAAACAAAGCGTACTCTTTGAGCACAGGTTGCGCTTTGACCCATCGGCCAATTTCATCTCCACGTCCGGCACACGGCTAAAAGCGGCGCAAATGCTTGATTCGGGGTGCTCAAGTTTGAGATGGAGGCCATCCACGGTCCGGCTCCAATTGGTGTGTTTTGCAAGCATCCATTGTGTTAAAAGCCAAAAACTTTGGCGGTCGAGGCTGGCGGACTGCAAATCTGTGAATCTGCAACTTATTTTTGGGTTAGATCCTAAGATTTCGGCCAAGAAGGCACAGGATTAGCCAAGTTTGGTTGTCGTATTTTGTGTGGCAGGGGTTTCCCCAAGAAGAAAATGCGACATCATGATTGTACGGACTTCAAATGAGACATGTCTGAAAAGATACCGTGGAAAAGCCCTGGTGTCTTATCTGATGATGTGGCCCAAGCATAGTTCTATAATTATAAGACAGCAGGGTTGTGGAAAAAGGGCCTGAGCAGCTGGTTTCCTATCATGCTAGTTGGAATAAGAAATGGAAGACGTGCTTCAAGCGGCCTGAAGACGTGCAATTACAGGTCATCAAGGGCATAACGAACATTATGCTCCCATTCTTCTAAGAATGCAGTTGAGGAATTCTGTTGTGCGAGGATCATTTTTGAATGGAGGAGTGAGGAATTTTCTTGTGAGGAAAATTTTTCCTGCAGTTGAAGGATTTCCAGAGTGATGATGCTGTTGCGATGGTTTAACTGGGGCAGAGATATGGCAGCACTTGCGTTTAGCATAGCCGTTGCACTAGCAGTAACAGCAGCATGTAATAATGGGCCAATCTCAGTACATGCGTTTGGAAACATGAATACCTTGGCGGCAATGTTCGGGGACATATATCCAACAGATGGCTACTATGGGCTATGTGCAATCCAGCCAAAAACGCTACTGTTGGAGTGCAGAGGAAACCATTACAACTACACAGATCCACCCAGGAAAACACCCATGTGGGCGGTTTCAGGGGGAGGCTATTTCAGCTGCGGGCTAACATATCCAGCCCAAAATCCAGTCTGCTGGGGTGCTAAAGACCTGGATAATTCTACACGAGATGCAATAACAATTCCGGTAGCGTATCAGGGGGTGAGATACTCGAGCATCAGCTCAGGAGGATGGCATACCTGTGCAATCAGAGACGACGGATCAGGCAGAGTAGACTGCTGGGGTGTTTTATCATCGCCTGGTGTAGCCATGAAGGCTGTTAGCGCTGGTGCAGACGTGATGTATGGTTTGAAACTAGACAACAGTTCCTACACTTGGGGCATAAACTGGAAAGGCCGTGCCAGGATCTGGAAGAACGATCCTCAGTCCCACTACTCTGCAATATACTCAGGCTGGTACCATGTATGTGGAATAGAATTGATCACAAATTCAACTCTGTGCTGGGGCATAAACGAAGATAGCCAGTGTGATGCCCCTACAAATTACACATTCTCTGCCCTCACTTTGGGGAAGAATCATACCTGCGGTCTCAGAGAAGACAACCATACTGCAGTATGCTGGGGAGATAACACCTATGGCCAGTGTGATGCTCCTATAGGTATTCCTTTCTCTTTGATCTCTGCAGCAGATTGGTTTACCTGTGGTGTGAGAAGAGACTTGCTTAATCAAGTCCTTTGCTGGGGCACTGTCCAAGGTAATGTTAACCAGTTGGCTTCTAGTGAGGGACCTTGCCTAGGGTTTTGCAAAAGTGACCAATACTACATTGGAGGTAAGTGCCCTAGTGCCACTGATATTATTTGCTTGGATTGCTCATCTTGTTCATCTGGTATGGTACTGTCTTCTCCGTGTGGAAGTACTAATGATACTATTTGTGTACCTCAACCATCCCCCTCTCCTCCACATGTCGAACCACGACCAACTCCACTGCCATCGTCATCGTCATCCTCCTCAAGTTCAAACTACATCATAGTGGGCGTCAGTGTTGGGGGTTTTCTAGTCCTAGTTGCACTTGTTGGTACTATCTTCTTTGTCATTAGAAGAAGAAGGGCTAATCCATCAATTCAAGAGCCAACTGGTCTTCCTTCCCCAATATCAAGTCAAGGTATTCAAGAATTTAGCAGTTCAACAATTCAGGAGGCAACGTCAAGTTATTCTGAGGATGCAGTGCTGGGAAGAGGAGCATCTTGTCGTGTATACAAGGGAGTGTTTAGAAGTGGAGAAGAAGTTGCTGTTAAGAAGCCCATTGATACACCAAATGATAGGCTCTTTGAACAAGAATTGCAATTACTAAAACGCCTCAATCACATTTGCCTTGTAAATCTCATCGGATACTGTCGGCACGAAAAACTTCTTATTTTTGAGTTCATGGCAAATGGTTCGTTATATGACTGCCTATTCCAGAAAAAAAAGCCCTGAATTGGATTGGAGAACAAGGATAAAGGTAGCAGCTCAAGCAGCCAGAGGACTAGTGTACTTGCACAATGATGTGCGCCCATCAATTATACATAGAGATGTGAAATCTGCTAATGTGTTATTAGATAAAAATTGGGATGCCCATGTTTCTGATTTTGGCATCTCTCTTTTTGGACCTAATGCTGGGGACACACATATTATAGGGACATCAATAGTCGGAACACCTGGGTATCTTGATCCAGAATATACACAAACCTTGATACTTACAGCCAAAAGTGATGTTTATAGTTTTGGAGTTGTACTCTTGGAGCTACTTTTTGGAAGACCAGCATGCATGAAGGGGCAAGAATTTACTATTGTAAATTGGGCATCTAATGTTTTTCAGAGCGGAAACATTAGGTTGGATCCATCACTTGCAGTGTCTATAGATACCTCCATCCTCCATGAATTATTAGAGTTGGCTATGGAATGTATCAAGCCAAAACGCCAGGATCGCCCTGACATGGTGCATGTCTCACGAAAATTGGAGGGATTTCTAGAAAGAGCCAAAATGTAGCTATACTTGAAGCATGCGCATTGTACCTTTCATTGTATTTTTAGTTTGATAAATATGCAATAATTGTGCTTCTTTTTGGGTTGCCAGTAGGGCAATCCCATGTTTATGGTGGTATTAAAATATTCTGTTATATGCTTGAAGTTAGGCATGTGATTGCATGTTGTTTGCTATTTGACTAAGCTTTTACTTATTATTGCACACTTTTTAGTTTACACTAGCATCTTTGTATTATTTTGGCCTTTGATATGTATGTGTTGTATTGAACCTATTGAGTATTCACCCTCTTTTGAAAGTTTGACCAAGGGCATCGGGATCAACATTATCAAAGTTTGTTGCTTGAGTCTTCGACTAATCTGACAACAAGTTATGATGTCTCGAGTTGTGCAGCTTCTGGCTGTGCTATAATATCTCATCCACATTCTCAATAGCTAGAACTAATCATGTATCAAGATCTAGCTTGATCATGTTCAAAAGCAATTGTGTACCTTTTATTTTAAAGAGCTGCTCTAGCTAGAGTGCCAGCAGAAAAGTAATTAAGCACGAGATAACCTAGAGGTAGAGTTTAGATACAAGATAAGATGTTGTAGCAGCTCCAACAACTTATCCCCTTCCATACATTAGCGACTGAATCCCCTTCCATACATTAGCGACTGAATTTAAACTTCTTTGTGAGAAGTTCAAATTCAGTCACTAAGAAATCCCCTTTCATACATTAGCGACTGAATTTAAACTTCTTTGTGAGAAGTTGGGTCAAAGCATGGAGTTAGGGGGCATTTTTGCGCCAGTCTAGCTAGCACCACCCAAGACTGAAAAAAGTTATTTGTTTTTATCTTTTTTTTAATAAAACCTGATTTTTTTTTTTAATTCCAAGACGTAAGATTAATGCATTTCAGGGGAAAATATCAAACTAGCAGTAGGGCAGGCTTGGGAAAGGGCATGGATGGGAGTGAAAGAGTGCAACAAGGGTGTCTTGTAGTTTTGTTTCCTAGGTGTTCGAATGATATGTTCTTAATTATACATCTGCTATACCAACAAACACTTTCTATTAAGCTTGATATATCTGTTCATATGGTAGAAAGGATGGCGTTGCATGATTTGATCTAAATTGTGCATCTGTATGATTTAGCATACTATTTGGGAGCTTGAATAAGGCCATAAATTTTGATGTGCGAAACCTCTTTCACGGTAGATTGCATGGTGCATTGACCATAAAGTTTAGAGTTTTGATCATCATTCTTGATTACCTTAGATTGTCCAATTGTAACGTTCCTAACCAACATGCCCTTAACCAACTGGGCAAAACCGTCTAGACGTTTATAGTAGTCGCTTCTACCCATTTATGCCGGTGTCTCGGGAACGCACACCAAGATCCACTCGAGCGGTCTCCCATGGATCCGTTACAATCTCTCCCACAAGAACTATGCTCGTCCTCGAGCACCACGGACCAAGTCATGACCTACCGTCCAACGGTATTCCGGGTCATACTTGCCCCCATGGAGACTCGAACTTCGCCACGCTCGATACCAAATGTAACATTCCCTAACCGATATACCCTTAACCAAGCTGGGCAAACCGTCTAGGCGTTTATGAGTAGTCGCTTCTACCTATTTATGCGGTGTGGGGGAACGCTTTTTTTCCAAGATCTACTATTTGGTCTCCCATGGGTCCGTTACAATCTCTCTTACTAGACTATGCAGACCAAGTCATGACCTACCGTCCAACGATATTCCGGGTCATACTTGCCCCCATGGATACTCGAACTCGAGCCATGTGATACCAAATATAACGTTCCTAACCGACATGCCCTTAACCAACTAGGCAAAACTGTCTAGATGTTTATGAGTAGTCGGTTCTACACATTTATGTCAGTGTCTCGGGAACGCGACACCCAGATCTACTCGAGCGGCCTCCATGGGTCCGTTACAATCTCTCCCACTAGACTATGCTCATCCTCGAGCATCCAAGGCTATACCATGTCTGTCATACCATGTGAATGATTACCAAGTCTTTGCAAATTACCCATGCATATAGGCACCCATGGAGACTGTGACGAGCCTGCCGAGTTAACCGTCCTGGCAACTCGAGACCTTGTCAATCTTGCACTAATTCTAGGTTGGTTTGACAAACAATTTGATATGGTGAAGAATTGAATCTTCCTTGCATTTGAAATTGGCCCATTCTTATATATGAAATATCCATCATATGCAACAACAATATCTACAGGAAACAATATCCTCAGTACATTCATAATATCTAACGCAATATATGATCCAGAATTCTCCCTTAAACATGATCCACAGCTGTAATGCTGCCATCCGCCTGACCACCGCCTTGCTCATTCACTGCACATGCACTTACTGGGGTTAGTCCTCGTGACTAAGTGGGGATCCATGGCTGCCTCTGCATGCATGGAAATACTCTGCAAATTTTGGATAAACATAAACACAGACGAAAAATCCTACGTGAGTACAGTGCTAAGACAATGACAACATAATCCAAGGAAATACCAAACAGCAAAAGTGGTCTAGGTTTAGGGTTTGGCCTTTTATGTGTTAAGGTTCACATGAGGGCCACTTGGCTCCAATAGAATGCGTCCATGTGGCGGGTCACCTATAGAGTGAAGCCACGTGGAAATGGGTCACCTTCTAAGGTTGGCTAAATTATGTAAATAACTTGGCCATGCCCCCACACTTGGTGCATACAATGTAGATTTGTATAGTGACGTGGGCCTAGGATATACGTATTTATATCGTATATTCTAAGGGAACATCACATCGAGCATCACAAACCAAGTCACGACCTACCCTCCAACGGTATTTCGGGTCATACTTACCCCCATGGAGACTCGAACTCGAGCCCTGCTCTGATACCAAATGTAACGTTCCTATCTGACACGCCTTTAACCAACTGGGCAAAACCGTCTAGATGTTTATGAGTAGTCGGTTGATTCTACCCATTTATGACGGTGTCTCGGGAACGCAACACCCAGATCTACTCGAGCGGCCTCCATGGGTCCATTACACCAATCCAAGGACGTTCATCCTTAAATGGCGCCAAGGGAGGTTCATCTTGTGGAATGTGTAACCCCGTGCATGAACTAGAGGGGTTGGAGTTTTTACCCCTTTCCATATACTAGGGGTAATAGGGGTTTTGGATGTTGCTCTAGTTAAAAATCCATATATGGAAAGGGGTCAAATCTGCCTAATAGAAATGTGCATACTACATGTTTTTTGGCACGCAGGTGACATGTGTTGTATAAGAAAGGTGGATCCCCTAGAAATGATGTGGCTACATCATGTCAGATTAATTGGCACAACAACGTTGTTTCAATCATATGAGCAAATAGCATGACATTTAATATGCATACAAATGGCACCACTGCGCTATTCACTTGAAATCACACAGCGGTGCTATTTCACTGAAGTAGCACAATGCCTTTATTTCATCAATCTTTGAGAGTTGTCGAGGCTTTGTTAAGTAGGACAACTACTCGTGAAACTTGCTAGAATTAATGATAATAGAAAGTACTTGCATGCAATTCCACATATGTTGAAATTGAAATTGTTACTATTTCTACATTTCATGTTGATGGAAGAATTTCAAGTTAATGGAATTGAGGTCCATAAAGTTTTATGCAGCAAGAAGTCGTTGATTGACCTTCTCAACTCAGAAATGAAAAAACAGTCAGAGTAGAAAAGCTTTCCTTTAAAGTTTGAAAGTTTGCATGTCAAGAGGCCGAAAGAAGAAGTTGAAAAGGTAAAATAGACATGCATACGAGATGACGTCCATGTTAGAGGCCAGCTAATTGGAATATAAACATAGGCAATGTAATGTTTGATGTCGTGGAGCAGGAACAGAGCTCCGTTTGGTGTGTGGAGACCAAGAGGAGAGCTTCTTTTTGGGTTTGTAGTGCCTGATTCATTCTAGCTAAATTTCAAAGTCTGATTTCTGAATAGGCTTTGCCTCTCTCTATGACCCAGATACGAAGCCATTGCCCAGATTCGTAGTCATAGCCCAAGGATGAAGGCGAAAACTGCCATTTCATAGCTTTGCCAGAGTTGAGTTAGATATAGATGTTATGATGTTTTCTGCATCTTCACAGTGACTAAATAATGAAGCAAGGTTCATCCAAATTCAGGTTGGACTTGCTTATTTATTCAGTTTCAAATGAAGATCATTTCAATGGTCTTCGTTTGATGTCATGGAGCAGGAGCAGAGCTCCGTTTGGTGTGTGGAGACCAAAATCAGAATAGGCTTTGCCTTTCTCTATGACCCAGATACGAAGCCATTGCCCAAATTCGTAGCCATGGCCCAACAAGATTAAGTTCAATACAGCCTTTGGAGAAGTGGAGATATTTCGACTAAACCTCTATCTTCTTCAGCCGGATTTGAAGCGCCACCCTTGCTAAGGTAAGCTAAGAAATATTCGGCTTTAGTAGAATGGTTTATGAATGGTAGAAAATTGAAATAGGGTAATTTTAGGGCTCCGAAGCAAACATGGTAGGCTATGGCATAGCATGTCAAAACTGCAAAAGCGATCTTTTTGAGTAAAAAAGATAAGCAGGACTCCCTTCGCTCTGAGGGGATAGCATCACACCATCACCAGAGGAGAATTCTCTGTATCGTTTCCACATCAGACCATTATCGAAGCAGACTTTTCTGCATCAGGCCATCACCTGAGCAGAGAACTGCACTATCATGGTCTACAAATGCAGGAACATCTGGAGCCATTGTGCATACAGCAGGGTTGCCCTTAAGGCCAAATTTGTCTAAGCATAATTTAGAAGGTCGGGCGAATAATAGAGTTGCAAGATTAGTTATGCTGGCGAATGTTTTTTTAGACATGAATGTTTTTTATAGAAATCTAGGAGAATCATGGCCAATATTATTTTGCCAAGATCTAAATAGTGCAATTTCTGTCGTGAAATTTTATTCACTGGCATCTATATTTAATCAAGGATACAAACACATTATATTTATGGTTGCATGATGCAATACCACAACTTAACCTTTGCAAATGAGAACGTGGCTTATCCTTGTAGATAAAACAAATCTATTAAAAGGGAGGTCTGTAAAAAAAAATGCTCTCTAGTGCATCCTTAGAAGTATTTGAAACACAATAGCTACAAAAAATAACTCTTAAAATTATCATATGTACATGGATGGATATGGGGAATGGATTAGGTTATGAAGAAAGCCTAGAATATTAGGCGATTCCATAAGAAACCTTCGAGAAGGAGGGTAGAGGATAAGGCGAATCCATAGTTATGACGCTTAGTGGATGTGGCGAATTTTCAAGTGGAGTGAGATTTGTTTGTAGAAAAGTTGGCTAATTTTATTTTTTTCATCTATAACGGGCCCTACTAAACCATAGCATCAAAATTTATCGATACCCTTAAAAAATAGCCTTTTGGCGAACTTTCATCCTTAAGGGCTACCCTGGCATACAGGCCTCTGAACGATTGCTCTGGCTTAGATTCTTGAGATCTTTCTACAAGTTTTTGCATAAACAGTGGAAATTGGCTGCGGACAGGTATGTTTTTGTAGTCAAGCTTCATTTATTTGTTTGAATGACAGTGACATTCCATGTTTTTGTAATCAAGCTTCATTTGTTCGTTTGAATTGCAGTGAAATTCTATGTTTATTGTAGGCCTTTAAATTCGCATTTTGTGCTCCTTTTTTGAAATATTTGCTGGCTTCTAAGTAGAAAGTAAAGGCATCTGTGCAAAATTTAGCTTTGGTGGCTTAATTAGATAAGATGGTTTGGCAACATAGCCTATGCGCATAGGATCGGATCTGTTAGCATCTGCTTATGCTCATAGGCTCCACTATTTGTGAGTTTGGATTGTTCATGTCTGCAATGGCTGAGCTTAGCTTGGCTCTGCATTCTCTATGCGTGCATAAGCTCTTGGCTTTATAACCTTCGTAGAATGCGCCCTTTGCTCTGCATTCTCTATGCTTCCATGTGCTTCCGCTCTGCATTCTTTATTCATGTTTTATTTTTCAGACAGAGTTGCCTTGATAGCTTGATCCCACTCTTACAATCTTACAATCTTGACTGCACATTCAAGTTGAGTTGCTCAATACATTTGACGTAGCTAGAAGTTTTTCTGCCCAGTGCAGATTCATTTTATATTTTACTTCGTATTCTACTTAATTTTTCATGTTATCTTTGTCATGTTGACTACATTCCAACATGCTGATAGCATTTCCAACATATTCACACCTCCGGCATAAGCTGCGGTTAGCGAAAAGGCTGCTGGGACCTATTTAGAAAGATACAAGATTCTACTTGCAAACTTGCTTTGAATATGCTTCCAAAAGAGTTGTATTTTTATGCCGATTACTAGAATCGCGATGTGTTTGTGCTAGATGCACCCGGGGGTTATTTTTCACGAAGCTCACGGAAGAATGGATGCTACGTTTGCTTCTGGAGTTATTAGGTCGGGCATCGAGCGACTCATATTTTTGTGCATGATGTAGAGGCGATTCGAGGATTTTTTGCTAGGAACTTTGTGCTCCAAATATCTGGCTGAGAAGGCTCCTACTGATAGGTTATGGCATTTTCATATATACCCAAGCTCTAATCCGAAGTCAAAAGAGTTTTGCTGAATTTTTGTCTGCTGAATGGTGCTTGGATTTTGCTGATTTTTTGTCTACTGAATAGTGCTTGGTCGACCTGTTAAAGGTAATAATATGTTAAATAAATCTGTTTGTTCTTATGCAAAATAAATCCGTTTGTTCCCATGATAAATAAATCCATTTGTCCTAGCTCATATAAAGGATTCTTTTCAAAGTATTGAACATATCTGCTGCACCCATTTCTTTCCCAGTTCATGGTCCACTTTTATGTTACATATGGTCCAGTATTGTGTTACAAGAATGCACAACATCTGGGTTGCAAATGCAATTCTGCAAAAAATAAAGCTAGCATAATTACAACCTGCATAACTCTCCATGCCATTAGTTGTCTAATAATGCTTGTGGAATAGATTCTTGTGCTCAATGGTACAATGGAGAGCAATTAGTCAGTTGGGCAGAATTTCAGGTACGTTTTGCCTTAAAGGACGCAGACAAAATAATATGGGAATGTGTGGCCACAGTACTTCCAAACACTATAACTATAGGAGATCAAAATCCATGGGTTTTGCACCCCGCGATTCTGCCAAATAAGTTTGTGAAATCAAGTTACAGAAGCTTGAGGACTAAGGGTTTACTTCCAATACCAACCAAATGGGAACTTCGTAATCCGCGGAGAAAACCTCAAAAACATGCGGAGATCGTTGGCGAAATATCTTCCCCTCGGATAAATGCTTTCCTCGGCAAGTGATACCGCGAGGGGTTCCAAGGGTCAATCAACTAGTCTCAAAATGGGACAATAACGTCCCCCCGATATGCCCTTGTGCGAGGCGAAAAGGAATCCATAGAACATTGTCCGGTGGAATGTGAGAAGGCGCAAGTAGTATGGGCATGGAGTCCGGATAGCTTTGAATGCAGATTAGGTACCAAGGAATTATTGTTGGGAATCCTTCCCCCAGAATGGTGCACCATGAAGAAGGTGGCCTTTCACATAGCTAGGGCATGGACAATCTGGTCAATATGGAAAAGGAGAAACGCCTTCATCTTCAATGAAAATCAAGAAGACATATCACCACATCAGCTTCTACATATAGTACTTGAAAGGCTGAAAAAATTCAGGCTAGCCTTCGAGGGTGAAGAAGAAGTAAAGGTCGAAATATGGGGAACCTACCTAAGCTTACACTAAGAAGTACAAGGGAATAGTGCAAGAAGGCGCCATGTAGCTATCCTCATCTCAGTTTTGCAAATGAGTACACCCCTGCCATGTGGCTTTGTACCATTCCTTTAAAGTAAATAAAGTACTTTTTATCCCTCAAAAAAAAAAATTTAGTTGTCTAATAAATCTTGGTGCGAAACAAAGTACAAGCACAGATTTTGGAGGATAGGTAGCACCAAACAGGTTCTCAATTTATGCTCTTCAACGTAGGGCATTCTAACTATCTATTATTGCAACTATCCATTTTATTGCAATCAATAACAATAGCTTCAATTATGAATCAATTACAATCAATTGCATGGGGTTGCAAATGCAATTCTACAAAAAATAAAGTTGGCATGATTACAACCTGCATAACTCTCCATGCCATTAGTTGTCCTATAAATCTTGGTGCGAAACAAAGTACAAGCACAGATTTTGGAGGATAGGCAGCACCAAACTAGGTTCTCAATTTATGCTCACCAACGTTGGACATTGTAACTATCCATTATTGCAACTATCCATTTTATTGCAATCAATAACAATAGCTTCAATTATGAATCATTTACAATAATTATACTATCTCATTCTGTGCTCAAGAGATGGGTCATGCATCTTGGAAAAATGGCAAGCAAAGCATTAAACCTGGTAAATGTCATGAGGTTTTATATTATTGTCTTCTTTGGTTATTGGTCAAAAACATGCCGTATTATTTGATATTTATTTGATGGTTCTCAAACTGGGCACCGTAACTAGTGCAAATAGAATATGCCAATTAGCCAAGAGATACCATCAACTCTAAAAGTACACCAGCCCTGTCGAACGTAAAAAATGTATTCAATTCAATATGCCATGCCAAACCCTTGGATAAGCAATCCAATAAAAAAGGGACATTCATTATACTCTTGTGATTTCTTTTTCATCTAAGAAATGGATCATTTCTGTCCAACCATAAATAGAGCATGGTACCCAATCATGTTCTTGAAACTTTCTTCATATTCCTTAAGATGATTCATTTATGTCCAACTATCAAAACATATATAACTCTCTTACAAATATGCTTTTAGAATATTCTTCATTGATGCTTTCTTTTAAAACTCACACGTACTTTTTTGAGGACAAAATAAAGCTTTAAAAAAATATGAAAAAGGGGGGAGGGGGAACTGATTTGGCGAGCACCACTGCTCTTGCCATTCCGCCGGATTAGAACAGATGCTTGCTCTGGAGCTCCGGCTAAGCTATGATTCTTTATCGCCTTTATAGCTTATAAATTTTATTGCTTTCATTTTCTTTGAAGCAGCGGTTCTTCAGCAGCTAGGCTTGCGATTGTTCAGTGCAGCTCACAATTTTTTTGGGTAACATAATACTAGAAGGAAGGAAGGGGATATACTTACCCAAAGATAATACTAGAAAACATAATACTAGAAAGGGGAAGGAAGGGGAAGAAAACATAATACTAGAAGGAAGGAAGGGGATATACTTACCCAAAGATTATTCCCAAAAGTTTTCAGGCTGTGTAATTATCATATGCCTACAACTGAAAACGATGTCCCATCAAGTAGCATCCCTTTTGCGCTACAGAGTCTCTTTTACAAGCTACAGTATAGCGATTTCAGTGTTGCAACCAAAGATTTGACTAAATCATTTGGCTGGGATACATACGATTCTTTCATGCAACCATTCGTACGATTTGGGTTTGTGATTGGCAGTTATTATCATTGTGCAGGGAACAGCTGTTGAAGCAACCATTCAGCAATTATTTGAAGGGCATCACATGAATTATATTGAGTGCATAAATGTGGACTTCCAGTCAACCAGGAGGGAATCTTTTTATGGTAAAATATAACAACGTTAGCTACTAGAATGGTAGAACAAAGGGGGCCATGAATATCAAGTTGTGAGACTTAGATCCAAGCTGCAAGTTTAATGTTCTAGAGACTTGGATCCAGGCATCATTAATGTAAGGGCATAAAATCTACTTGGAAACAATAGTTTTTGGCTTGGATTTTGGTATGGTTGTGAAGGCATATATCTGTCAAACATTCCTGTTTGCTTCTGGATATTCTATCACTTTTACATTTATGCCTGCTTCTGGATATTCTATCACATATGGAGGTTAAGATTTTCCAATATGGATACCAGGATTTTGATGGCTCATAACTTACATCATTCTCATTTAACACAAGTCTGATTAAACAAAATGTTGGTTAAAGAGAAATGTTCGTGGCGGCCGCCGCGATAAATTTCTTGTATAGATAATGGTACCCGATCGTGTTGTTTAATCTTATCTTATCTTATCTTATCCTATTCCTACCCTCTGCTCTTTTGTGTGATTTACTGTTGACATATCCCATAGCTTCAATTTTGGACATAGTTTCATGAGTATTAAATTAGTTATTATTCTACCTTGCCATGCAAGTTGAAATTAAAATATTGCTAAATTTAGGTGCAAGTTGCAAGGAAGGTTCAATTGTAGGCAAGGCCATGGTACAAGGATATGAAAAAATGCAATTACCATGTGATACATGCCAAGAGTCAACGGCGAACATTTCTGGTCTATTGAAAAACAAGAAACAAGGTTAAGCTACTAGTGGCTCTAAGCTACTAGTGGCTCTGTGATTTCTTCTGGACTTCTCTTGATGGCATATGAATAGATGAAAAGATATGGATAGGGCAGTAGACATGGAATGAGAGTGGTAATGAAATAGGCGAGACCCAATGGGACAACGAGAGAAACTATCAATAAGACCAGCCCAAATAGAATAAGCACTCCAGCTGCACCAAAATAAAACAATCATGTAATTAACAAAAACAAATAATTACAAGAAAAACGTTTGTAACAGGAACAGCAAACTTACTTGCATGAGTTTGAGTTTGTTTCCACACTCCTCCATCACTGACAGTCCATGGTGTCAATATCCCAATGGTGGAGTTCAATTGTACGTACTGAGTATAAACATCATATCCATAACTTCGTCATATCCTTGGCTCCATATCTAATTACAAATTGCCTTATATAAGATTACATACCTGGACATTGTAACCGAGCCAAATAAACAACCAAAGCGCAATGGATGAAGTGAAGATGCGAGAATTAAAATATTGTGTATGGCTTGTTGCAGCTTCTAGGACAATAAATATATGGACAAAGAATAGGAAAAGTCCTGGGAGTACAATGATATGAGCAGCTGCATGTTTGGCTTCAGGCCTATGGTAAGTAAAAGCATTGGATTAGTAAATAGACTTTTTGAGCACCTTATCTTTAAGAATGCAGACTGTTACTATCTCTACATAGAACTTGCATATCACTCTCCCTGCATAGAATTTTTGGGCATACTATCTTAAGAATGGAGACTTTTATTATTCCCTGGCACTTTTGTATCATGTTGAAGTATGTTACTGCTTGTCTGGTGATAAACAACACTTACTTAAAATAATAACAAAAACATTGAATTGACATTTTAAACATCGATTGAAAGAAAACATACCCTTGTTTCTCTAGCTTGGCATCGCGAGCAGCGAACTGATAAATGATATAAGGAACAATGAAAACAAGAAGAGGCAAGGCAAAGAGGCCAAGCCATTTGGGGGCCAAAAGAATTGGCTGCTCTGTTAAGAATGAAAGAATTGCTAGATTAGAGAAATACTCTTTATGATATCAGAGAAATAACAAAATGAAGAAGAACCATTTTTGACACAGGAAAAATTGGGAAGAAACAAACCCTGCAAAGATAGGAAAATTGGACAGAAACAAACCGTGCAAGTTCCAGAAGACGGGAATCTGGTCTGCTGCAAGTTTCCATTGAAGAGCCGAGACAATGATGCTGGCGATGGAGAGCACAACAGCCAAGCCTATTGGATTGCCCATGTCCGAAAGTCGGAAGCGAATGCTAGGGAAGAAATTTTCGGAAATGTTTAGAGCTTTTAGTCCTGCGTATTCATTGCCCTGCCAGCTCATCCCAGCCGTCGACCCATTAATGCACGTTTTTCTGACTTATTATATTTGTATGTGTGAGCTGTTCATTCGGGCATCACCATATGCGTTGGCATGAATATGGTGCAAAATTTAAGTAGCCATTGACCAGATATTAGATAGTTTATTAGTTAGGTTCGCTTCACATTGGCCGTTTATGTCCTACTCGCTTTTTTTTAGGCCGTCCAACAAACCCATTGAGTCCCAACAAAAAGTTAGTGCCGTACACCTGGCATGCAGGGCAGAACGGCCCCGACAAAGGAAGAGAAGGGAAATTTTATTTGCTGCAAGTGTGGCTCTGCCGGAATGGAGAACTTACAGCTGAGAACTTACAGCTACAGCGGGCTGCAGGCAGAGAGAAAAATATGAATCACATAAACATTCCCAAAAAACAATCCCAGGAGTACAAAGAACAATCTCAAAAGAATATGAAGCACAGATAAGTACAAAGAGAAGGTTGTGCAAGGCACTGATCCACCACGCACACAAAGCAACAATCTATTCATAACTATAGAGATTTGACTGTAAAACTAGCCCCAAATTCAAGACTGCCATGCCAAATTGAACTGGTTTGCTCTGCACCGTAAATCCAGTCCAAAACCAGACTGTGCTTTGTCAAGTAGCCGATCTAGTTTAAGGCACAATCTATGCCTTATTTTACTGTTTTGCTATTTTCAATATTTTCTTCTGTTATTCAAAGGTTCGAACCTCATCAATTTACTCAGTTCATTTCCTGCATCAAAATGGTACAAATACAGATACAGAAGTAAAACAGATACAGATACATTTCATGGTGCTTCAGTCTGGAAGTATTGCATCAAAATGTATCTGTTGGCTGCAAGTCTCTGGAAGTTCATCGATGGGACAGAGCCCGAGCCTGTTCCCAGTGCAGATGAAGCTGCAAAAATGAAATGGTCTGAAAAAGATGCAAGGGCACATAACCATGATTCCTCATTTTGAAATTATTCCACTGTTCATTTTTTTACCTCGGGTTTTTTCCCTACGTTTTGAGCAAGAAATTGCGTCCTATATATTTTTTTTAATATGAATTGGTGGCGATATTGCACCATTTATTGAGTGTGCTAGAAATTGGTGACAACAAAACCAAGGTAAAAAGTAGAGTTTAGACTAGAAAGAGCTAAGACGAAACTAGTTTTGCATAAAAAAAAACGTCCTGTACATTCATATAAGTTATGTACATGTACAAGATATATTACAAATATGAGTACATTTTCATTGACAGTAATTTTTTACAACCAGATCATAGTTTGTAGGGTTCGCTTTTCCTTGCAAATTTGGTCTACTACTTAGGAAAGCAGGCACTGTAGGAGCTGATATCAAAGAGTCAAACATCTGTAGTGTTTCTGCTGACACCCAATTCTCTTCATTTACATTATTTGGGTGTTATATTGGAGTATTTATGCTGATGTTCACGTTCAAGCAACACTTAATGGGGTCGTCGTCCACCAAACATATATGTTCTTCTTGAAGTCCTTCTATCACCTCCAAGGCCTCATGTATATTTTTGATGAAGATATTCTTTGCACCATGTTGTGGTCGACGAATAATCCCACAATTACCTTGATCTAAAATAATATAGAAATCAAAGTTCTTCAGCTCTGAAACAACTTCTTTAATTTCTAATATACGGTTTCTCAAATGGATGACCATATATCAATCTTTGGCTCACATCCTTCGTGATGGCTCAACAATTTGCCAATACCAGGTCTTGGATACACCCATTTGGTCTTTGTCTCTAGAACCCCTCCAGGAAAAGGAGGTGCAGCACGGTACTCTGCTTTGGAGAAGGACTTGATAAGAACTCCATTCAGGTCGAAGAGGATAAGTTTGTTGTTGCTTGAAGTAGTCTCTTCTCTGCAAAATGCATATTTTTAGTTAACAATTTTTTTTGAAATTCAAGAACAATACACTCGCATTACGCGCGCGACATGCAACTAAATGATCAATATAATAAAGAACCTGCGCTGCCCGCGAGATGACTTACTCTTTTGTGGGTGAAGTTGCCTTTTCTCCCTTCCTGGATATCCTATCTTCTTCTTCAGCTCTGATAGGACTAGTGTCAGTTTGTTCAGGAAGAACAGAAGCATTCTGTATAGCTGGTTCCTGTGGATTTACCTTAGGAATTCTCTCTTCTTCTGATAAGGCCTTCGCCAACTTTTCCTGAGTTAGTGGATCTATGATTAGTGACGATTTTGGTGGTGGACTTCCTGATTTAGTTTCATTTCTCAGAAGCAGATTCTTCATCAGAGACTGAAGTGCCATCCCCTGCATCCTCCTCATCAGACTCTTGCTCTGCCTCCTTCTTTCTCTCCTTCTCTGCATCCTTTTGACCTTGTCAATTCTCCCTCTGTGCTTGCTTCCCTTGATATATCTGATGATGCTTCTCCATATCGAAATAATATCTGACTCACGAAACTCTTTTTGATGCTTAGTGGCAACCCAGCTTTGAACTTTTCTGCCATTGGCTAGAGCTTCACGCCATTGACAAAGTAGTCAGAGACTAAGCCTCCCTTGGGTACCAATGTATCCACGAGGCAGAAAGCCAAGTCCGAGCTTAGACTGTACTTGTTTATTGTGCCTCCCTTCAGGCCAACCTACTTGTACTCTAATTCCTTCTCACAATCCTCCGCGGTCAGGTTTGGACGAAGCTCATCTGTCTAGTAGTAATTATCCAAGCTCTCCTTCTCTATAAATCTGAGTATCGGCTCATGAAGCTTTTGGGGACCACTCTTGTGTGCATTGTAAACTGTATCTGCTACTTTATTTATGATCACATAAGTGATCATTGTTATACCATGAGTGACATAATCGTTTAGCAAAAGGTCCCATCTATCAACACCACCACGTGGCGCATTACACTCATATTGGCCTCAATTTGAGTGGTGGCCTCCAAGATCTTTAGATATTCCTCTGCAAGTTCAGACAGGAACACAATTGTGATGTATTCTTCGGTTTGTATTCTATTCTAAATGTGGGCCTGAACAAACATGGCAAGCGAAGCAAGGAGGAAGCCACCATTAGGGCGGATTTGGGGTCTGAAAATGGCCCTTATCTTGGGCTAAAGATTTCCACGCCGATTCGCCAGGTCAATCAGGTTTGGCTTTTTCGAAAAGTCGTATTACTTGGCGGTGTAGAAGGATGAGCGTGCTTACTTGGCATCCACATGGCGTATTTTCATAGGGGATGTCTCAGCGCTTTTATTGCAACCATTTTAATGGCGTATTTTTTAGGGAGTCGCCGCCGCCCAAAATAATGGTGACTTTGACCGCCTCTTGCCGGCGTCACCAACTCCCTTTGTCAAATTTTGGCGCCAAACTTCAGACCGTCACTCCGGCGCCTCACGCATCCTCTCCGCCTTCACTCCTCATCCGCAATCCATGTCTCCCCGTCTTTCTGTGTTCTTGCCCCATTTGGCGAAACTCCCAAGGTCAAGAAGTGGGAGGTTTTGTCTCAATAGGTTCAGGGTGAGTATGCTGCCATCAACGAGGGGCGAGCATAGAGTTAAGCGACAAAGGCGCGATCAGACGTCTTGGACACATTGATAGGTAGGATAAAAGAGTTCAAGTTGAATTCTAGCGGCCGAAAGTGGAAAGTATAACAATACGACATGCATATACCCCTTCGATATGGCCAAAGAGCTAATCTCCACCAAAAAACGAATTTCCCAAAATTGCCCGCCAAATGGTAACCACCTTAAATCGGATCACACGACGCCGGCTAGTCACATCGACTACTTAACTGGCGTAGAGATAGTTTCGTGGGCGTGTGATCTTCTTATCTTTTCATTTCTTTTCGTTGACACGTGTTTACAAACAAATTTATTGTGCAGTTTATGTTTATCGGGGCGTCGTGGATGTCATTCCGGCCGAAGTATTAGTAGTGTACTTGTCGTGGTATCACATAGACATCGGAATTGTCCTTTTTCAAGGTATGGATGCCGTGACCTTGCGGGTATAGGCATCCGGTTTTACTGACATGATTATAACGTAAAGGTCGTGAAACCGAGCTTGAGGCCGGGTTGAATTGCCCCTTTGAGTGAACTTTGTAAGCCACGCACTAATGAGAACAATGTAATTGCAATGAAGAAATGCATCTTTGACGAGGTGCAAGCGGGAATGTCTAAAAACGGAGGCGTGAGGATGAGTTTCAAAATCTTCACACCGTTTGAGGTATTTGCTAACATATTCCAAATGGCGCAGGAAGTTCGAAAAGCTCCGAAGACATATACGTGCTTTCTCCCCCCTGTCGATTTTGTGGATGGCTTATTTTTTGTTCCGACCTGGGATGTTCGATTCCACGAATCATCCGGTCAACTAACAGAGGTCCGCGTAGTTAAGTCCTCCTTTAAGTTCAGATACTTTCTTCCAAAACAATATTTATACGTTAATTGTCAACTAGAACGAAGGAAACAGAAAAAGAGAGGCTGCACAACTTTTTGGGAGCCGTTTGAGGACCATAATAGACACTCCGATGCGGTGGATATTCGAGTATGGAGAGGGGAGGAAGTCATTTATACGGCCACCATGGAAAGCGAATGGCCATTATCAGAGCTAAGAGTGCTAATGGAGCAGAGAGGAAATTGGTCGATTTACTTCCATTATTTTATTGATGGCATTAGGGTTGGTTACGGGCAAGAGGGAAATGTAAAGTTTAGTGAGTTCACATCAACAAGAAATTGTCTATCGGGCTAGCTTTGAATCTCGGTTTTTATTTGTGTTTTTGTCTCGATGTTTTTTTAGGGTTCCGTATTTTGTCCGATATTTTTAGGGTTCCGTATAATTATTTAAAAAACGTTACCATCATATTTTACTTTTTAACTTCTGCTTTTTACTATTTATCTCCCGCCAGCTTGTCTATTTTTGTCGTTGTTCGTAGTATAAAAGCGCCATCCGCCGAGAAGCCATGGCAAGAACTAAGCAAACCGCAAGGATCCATCCAGTGGTGTAAGGCCGGTGATTACATTAGTCCGCCTTCTTCATCCTCACTCGGGTTCGAGCAGAGACTTCTCCTCCTCGCATTCATGCCTACCGTAATAAGACCCGAAGTGAACTGCATGACAGTAATCGGGCGGAGAAGCAGCTCGAGTAGGAGGTGCACTGCTCTGGAGACGAGGATGAAAATGTAGAGAGACCCATGAGCGTAATATGATGCCTGACACTATTGGGCAGCCGCCTTCTTCTTGCTCTTCCTCGCTTCCTCCTCGCTCCTCCTCGTGGGAGGTGCCAGACCAAATCGAGGAGGAGGCCCAACGCCAAAAGGGGAAGGCTGCACTGTGAATGTGAGGAGACTACGTAAGAGTCGGCCGAGGAAACGTACTGGTGAGGAGGCGGGCCGGAAGAGTCGGCCGAAAGCAAATGCTCCAAATGCCGGGTGGGTGAGGGTAGAGGCCGAAGCGAAGACTAAGCCCTCGTATTAAAGAGCCACAGATTAAGAAGTATCGTAAGAGCATCGGTGATGGTCATTCCGCTGCCTCCCATTTGCCGTGCTCGTGGAGAGAGATTCTGCAAGAGTGTGGTGCGATACATCATACCATTCTGTAATTCAAGCAACTGCCTTTAAATGCTCTTCAAATGGCTTCAAAGCGCTTGGTGCTTGGCCTGCTTTAGAGGACTCGCAGACTTTGCGAAGAATACATGCTGCCAAGTGTGACCTGTTATGCCCAAGGACATGCGCCTCGTCTTACGCATAAGGGATCCCGAAAGTACTATGGTCAAAATTTTATGGTCAAATACAACAAGAAGAAAGACCCACGGAAAAGGCCGTGAAGTGCCTTTGTGTTTTTTTTCATATGTATAATATTTAATGCAATGGCTTTATAAGCTTAATCTCTTAGTCCATTTCTTTCTTTAGAAGCCTAGCTTCGCACTTTGTATTTTTTTTTTTTTTTTAATGTTATACGTGAGGATCACACCACGGTAGCGAAGCATTGTGCTTTTTGTTGCACATAGTAGTCTTCGGCGTGTGATCCAACCCTAACCCTAACCCTAACCCTAAAATGTACGGACAAATCTCCCCACAACGGCCGTGGTCCCCTTTCATAATCGACATACGGCTACTTGAGTTCAAAAGTGATAAATATACCGCGCCCTAAACATCTTCTTGTTTTCGCCGCTTTGCTTCGCCATGGATTGTTATGTGAAGTTCCGAATGGTATGCATCCGCCCCTCATGACAACGAGGAAGTTCGTGCGCCGATCATGATTTATCCGTTTCTATTGCAAGGAGTTGGACATCATGGCAAACAAAGAAGAGCTTGATGCTATCAGCGAGGTTGCTTTAGCTTTCACCCGCACCGCTTGGTCTCGCCAAGACGCCCTTTGCGGATGTCCTCGGCTCGTGGATTCCAAAACCAGCTCTAGAGGAGGCGGCTTCCCATTTGCAAACAGGGAAGATGTTTTTCAAGAATGCTGCGCACGGGCTCCTCCTCCCAAGGCCCCTTGTGCTTAAGAAGGTATCTTATTTCTCTTTTGCCGCTTGCATTTGCTAGTTATTGCATTCTCGCTTTCGGCCAAACCAAAGATACACTGAAACAATGAAATCTTTAAGCCAAGGGGGGGTCGGGTTATGTGTGATGATGTTGACTATGACGAGAAATGGAGATAGATCTACAAGAAGAAGAGCAAGAATGTAGGAGTTTTAGCTTCGGCCCTTAGACCGGCCTTGGGTGAACCAGAGGAGGGAGATGATTCTCAAGGTGATGAGGATGGGGATGAGGATGAAAAGAAGTTGTCCACATAACGCCAATTTTAGTGGAAGGCAAAGAATACTTATTGCTAAGTGATATAATCGAGGAACCCGCCTATGTTACTTAATGTGTGCTAGGGAAGACGAGCTTATCGTTACCTTTGGCCGAATGGGTAAACTTAGGCCTAGATTTTGAAGAGGATTTGGACAAAGAGATGTTTGAAGTATCTAATTATACCGGCAATGCTATAAAGCTTAAAGAAGCATATGAGAGGTCTGGAGTCTCGATTTGCTCAAGATGAGGCTTAATCTACCAACTAAGAAGAATTCCATCGTCTCCATGCAAAGTCGCCAACAGGATCTACTGTGTTTGGCGTGCCCTTCACCAATCACAAAAGATAAACTGTAGTAGATGAGGATAAATGTGAAGAAGATAATCTTGAGGGTTCTTATTTGTGGAAGTAGATGATTTTTCTTTCGCCGACATGCACGCTGGGGACAGGAAAGATTGAAGGACTCTACATTGTTAAGATATATCTCAAGATTCGTTAATGGGGAGATAATCGTCTTCGCCAGTAACTTTCACCAAAGGGTGCGTAGTTTGTCTATTACCTCCGCGGCATTATGCATGTTCGAACCATTCCCAATTGGCATCAAACACCGAAAGGGTGATAGCAATTCGGCGGGATGTTGTGTTACAATATTTTGACGACCAAGCCGGTTCATGGGCGAGCAATATGTTAAATTTTTAGTCACTGGCTTGACTCACCCAAGGTTGGAAGTCGGGTCGATAACATGGAAGTCATTGCCTTGTTGGATCAGTCTGGGGGATTGAAAGAGCATGAAATTGATTTATTTAAGCTTGAGAAATTGGAAGTTATATGTTTTCCAACTTGTATCGGTAAAATTATTTATGTACAGATTGTCCTTCCGAAATTCCTAATAAAAATTATTTTATTTGTATTTATTCACATCACGCTTTACATCACCTGATTTTTACGTATATCTAGGTTTTCGCGTGCGTGTGATATCTATCTCGAAGAAATGAAATATTATTGGAAAAGACAAGTTAATTTATTTATTCCTCACACGATGCGAGAAGCAACTCGCGTGACTCATGTTATAAATAGAAGACCGAAAGTTACCGTCACCACAAAATCGGGACTAAACTTGAAACGTCCCAAATGGCGGTTTCACGCCACTCAACGGATCCAATGGATATAAACCGCCATCCGCCTGATGTCGATACTTTTTGAGCTTCAAAAGCAACATGTCGAGGTCTAAGTTCTTATTTTTAGACCTCTTTTTTTTTCTTGAAGACTGGAGCATATTCCTCGAGTCGGTTGGATCCTTATCCACACATCATTTGAGCTTCCATACACGTGGATCGCAGCCTTGAAATGAATGTGTACAATTTGTATGCCCCAAAGACACCCGCTTCGCTTGAGGCTCAAATCAGGTACTAACCTCGTTTTTGAAATTTGCAACGTGCATATGGAAAAATCCATTCTCCTATAATCCATGCTTTTATACAAAAGCAAATTCAAAATTGAATTGTAGGGGGCTGGAAGCCCGTGATTGGGATGAAGTAAAGATCCCTATTCATTTAACTTTTAAAATCAATCGCCAAAAAACGAAAGTCTAATACAAAGCTTCAACCTACACATTCAAATTTTGAAATGTAGAAGGCGGAATGGACTCTAAATGAAAATAGGGCAAGACAAGAATCGGTGATGCGCATGATTGGTATCTGACAAACCAAGAGACACCGTCATGAGTTGCCGGTATGCTATAATGCAAGTGGCTTTTTAGAAGCGCCACGTGTTGCGTCAATCTGTCTGACAACAAGAGAATTAAATACATATGGCGCCATAGATATGCGATTCCCCTTATTCCGGGAGAATATTCCAAGCAAATCTGACGGGAAAAAAGGGGCGGAAATATGACGTGGAATGGCTGATAGGAGGCCATTTTAGTTCATAAAACATAATATAACTTGGAATGATAGATATTTTATATGCAAATGGGAGACTATTGATTTAGGACTTGTGTTTAGTTTTAATTTGACAACAAATAAGAAAGTGGATCACACGATGCGAATTTAGTGTGTTCCATTTTTGTTGCATATGTACTATTCGCTTGGTGTGATCCTTGAAAAATAATATGCTCTTTGAAAAGGGATGATGACTTATGTACTTAAGAGTGGTAACACATGTACAGTAAAAAAAAAGTTAGGTATTCAAATGGAATTAGAAGCAAAAACTTTTTACATTCAAAATTTTTTATGGCCGTATGGCTTTACATCATTTTGTAAATTTAAATGCCCGGAGGCTTCAACTATTCACAACAAAAAAGCTCGGAGGCTTGCAGGCATATGGTAAGAAGCTGGAGGCAAGCTCGACTAAGAACAAGGAAAAAAAAAAAGAAAGAGGTGCTCGCCCTAACAAATTTCATTCATCTGCTTCATCATCTGCAAAAAAAATAAGAAATAACCGTTAGTTGAATGCTTAAGAAAAGAAAGAAAACATGCATGTACCATGAACTAACGCCATGAGCTCCTCGAAGTCAGCAGATTCGTCTTCAACTTCTTCATCTTCTTCATCATCTTGGGCTTCTTCTCCGTCGGTAGACCACTCATTTTCTGAAGAATCTCCTATCCAGCCTTCAAGAACACACATGATGAACTCCTCAAGCCCGAAATTTCCTCGATTCCTCATTCTCGATTCCTCGTCAAAGGAATCGAGGAATCGAGGAATCGAGGCATTCGTGAGCAAGAACCGTGGGCGCGGAGGGAACTACGGAGGGAACACCTCTTCCAGCCCGTAATAGGCCTCTTGGAGGACACCTCCGGCTCTTAAAGTAGCTGATCTCTTCATGGCGATGGACTAGAGAAATTGGGCGGAGGATCTAGCAAAGATTGGGCGGAGATTGGGGAGAATGGGCTTCCAATCTAGGCTGGAATAGATATAGGCTGGATTAGACGTGAAAATCGTAGGAATGATTCGTATTCCAGTCCTATCAACCATCATTACATGCCATTATGTGCATATCTCAAAATTTGAGTCATATCTAATATCTTCCTTTTTTAACCTTATACCTAAATATCCAATATCTTCCTTTTTAACCTTATTCCTAAATAGCCAATATCTTCCTTTTTAACCTTATTCCTAAACCTATATGATTTGAGTTTAACCAGAAAATGAACACCGATATAATTGAATTTAACATACTATTTAATACCAAGATGCTACGTCACACTATGTCGATAATTGGGATTTAAAAAAAAAACTCCAAACCCTCCTCGAGAAAACCACGTAAGTGCCGACCTCACTTGTGTTTAAGTTTAATTTGACAACAAGCAACTTCCATATCGTGTAGATCGCACGTGCGAAATCAAGGTGTGGTATTTTTATGCCCCAACACAATTAAACCCGTGTGAGCCGAACGTCCGCACTAACCGCTTTTGAAATTTGCAACGTGCATATGGAAATCGAAAAGTCCATTCTCCTACAATCCATGCTTTTATACATTAAGCAAATTCAAATTTGGAATTGTAGGGGGCGGAAGCTTTGTATTAGGGATGAAGTGAAGATCGGTTAAAGCCGGCCCATGGCCCTCGAAATGAAAGTCGACTGATACAAAGCTTCAACCTACACATTCAACTTTTGAAATGTAGAAGGCGGTGGACGCCGCACGCTTACCAAGAGACACCGTCATGAGTTGCCGGTATGCTATAATGCAAGTGGCATTTTAGAAGCGCCACGTGTTGCATCGGTCCGTCGACAACCAACGTAAATTAAATACATATGGCCCATGAATGTGCAATCCCCTTATTCCGAAGAATATTCCAAGCAAATCAGAATTATGAGAGTTTGGTATCCTAGGTGGCATGGGAAAAAGGGAGCGGAAATATGACGTGGAATGGCTGATAGGAGGCCATTTTCAGACCCCAAATCCGCCCTAATGGGAAGCGGTAAATCCATTGCCAACCAGATCAATTGAAGCCCACAGATTAAAGATTCTAGATCCCAGATTCAAGCATTTCATCCAAGCTCACAGATTAGAAATTCTGACCCAAATTAAAAGCCAAAGCATCCTACTAGCTCTGGCCCAAATTTAAAAGGCAACAAAACGCTCGTGTTTTGCCAGAAGTTCAATAAAACAGAGCTAACAAAGAGAGTTTGTTTCTGTGGCAGCTATAATTTTAAAGGTGTTCTCGCCTCGCTTCGAGGCCCGGACTTCAACCAAGCCGCCTAATCCGGATCTCAACCCCGCTTCAAACCCGCATTCCAATCGGTGATCCATCCAATCCATCCTGTACATCCATTCTTTTTTAAATCTGCATTTTCCAGTCCAATTAAACCCCTTTCTGTATCTTCTAGCCTTAATTTACTCGCCAAGCCACTTATTAGATCATGTTCTTACTGGGTAGCTGAAGCATCAAAATGTATCTGTTGGCTGCAAGTCTCTGGAAGTTCATCGACGGGACAGAGCCCGAGCCTGTTCCCGGTCGTGGATGAAGCCGCAAAAATGAAATGGTCCGAAAAAGATGCAAGGGCACATAACCATGATTCCGTCATTTTGAAATTATTCCACTGTTCATTTTTTTACCTCGGGTTTTTTCCCTACGTTTTGAACAAGAAATTGCGTCCTATATATTTTTTTTTAATATGAATTGGTGGCGATATTGCACCATTTATTGAGTGTGCTAGAAATTGGTGACAACAAAACCAAGGTAAAAAGTAGAGTTTAGACTAGAAAGAGCTAAGACGAAACTAGTTTTGCATAAAAAAAACGTCATGTACATTCATATAAGTTATGTACATGTACAAGATATATTACAAATATGAGTACATTTTCATTGACAGTAATTTTTTACAACCAGATCATAGTTTGTAGGGTTCGCTTTTCCTTGCAAATTTGGTCTACTACTTAGGAAAGCAGGCACTGTAGGAGCTGATATCAAAGAGTCAAACATCTGTAGTGTTTCTGCTGATACCCAATTCTCTTCATTTACATTATTTGGGTGCTATGTTGGAGTATTTATGCTGATGTTCACGTTCAAGCGATACTTGATGGGGTCGTCGTCCACCAAACATATATGTTCTTCTTGAAGTCCTTCTATCACCTCCAAGGCCTCATGTATATTTTTGATGAAGATATTCTTTGCACCATGTTGTGGTCGACGAATAATCCCACAATTACCTTGATCTAAAATAATATAGAAATCAAAGTTCTTCAGCTCTGAAACAACTTCTTTAATTTCTAATATATGGTTTCTTAGCATGGATGACCATATATCAATGCTGGCTCTGTCCTTCAGATGGCTCAACAATTTGCCAATACCAGGTCTTGGATACACCCATTTGGTCTTTGTCTCTAGAACCCCTCCAGGAAAAGGAGGTGCAGCACGGTACTCTGCTTTGGAGAAGGACTTGATAAGAACTCCATTCAGGTCGAAGAGGATAAGTTTGTTGTTGCTTGAAGTAGTCTCTTCTCTGCAAAATGCATATTTTTAGTTAACAATTTTTTTTGAAATTCAAGAACAATACACTCGCATTACGCGCGCGACATGCAACTAAATGATCAATATAATAAAGAACCTGCGCTGCCCGCGAGATGACTTACTCTTTTGTGGGTGAAGTTGCCTTTTCTCCCTTCCTGGATATCCTATCTTCTTCTTCAGCTCTGATAGGACTAGTGTCGGGTTTGTTCGGGGAAGAATGTAAGCATTCTCAGTATAGCTGGTTCCTGTGGATTTACCTTAGGAATTCTCTCTTCTTCTGATAAGGCCTTCGCCAACTTTTCCTGAGTTAGTGGATCTATGATTAGTGACGATTTTGGTGGTGGACTTCCTGATTCAGTTTCATTTCTTAGAAGCAGACTCTTCATCAGAGACTGAAGTGCCATCCCCTGCATCCTCCTCATCAGACTCTTGCTCTTCCTCCTTCTTTCTCTCCTTCTCTGCATCCTTTTGACCTTGTCAATTCTCCCTCTGTGCTTGCTTCCCTTGATATATCTGATGATGCTTCTCCATATCGAAATAATACAGCTCCTGAAACTCTTTTTGATGCTTAGTGGCAACCCAGCTTTGAACTTTTCTGCCATTGGCTAGAGCTTCACGCCATTGACAAAGTAGTCAGAGACTAAGCCTCCCTTGAGTACCAATGTATCCACGAGGCAGAAAGCCAAGTCCGAGCTCAGACTGTACTTGTTTATTGTGCCTCCCTTCAGGCCAACCTACTTGTACTCTAATTCCTTCTCACAATCCTCCGCGGTCAGGTTGGACGTAAGCTCATCTGTCTAGTAGTAATTATCCAAGCTCTCCTTCTCTATAAATCTGAGTATCGCCTCATGAAGCTTTTGGGGACCACTCTTGTGTGCATTGTAAATTGTATCTGCTACTTTATTTATGATCACATAAGTGATCATTGTTATACCATGAGTGACATAACTGTTCTTAGCAGGCGTCCCATCTATCAACACTCTGTGGCGTACACTCATATTGGCCTCAATTTGAGTGGTGACCTGCAAGATCTTTAGATATTCCTCTGCAAGTTCAGACAGGAACACAATTGTGATGTATTCTTCAGTTTGTGTTCTATTCTAAATGTGGGCCTGAACAAACATCGTGGCAAGGAAGCAAGGAGGAAGCCACGGAAGCGGTAAATCCATTTCCAACCAGATCAATTGAAGCCCACAGATTAAAGATTCTAGATCCCAGATTCAAGCATTTCATCCAAGCTCACAGATTAGAAATTCCTGACCCAAATTAAAAGCCAAAGCATCCTACTAGCTCTGGCCCAAATTTAAAAGGCAACAAAACGCTCGTGCTTGCCAGAAGTTCAATAAAACAGAGCTCACAAAGAGAGTTTGTTTCTGTGGCAGCCATAATTTTAAAGGTGTTCTGCCCTGTTTCAGAAGCCCAGATTTCAACCAAGCCGTCTAATCCAGATCTCAACCCAGCTTCAAACCCAGATTCCAATCGGTGATCCATCCAATCCATCCTGTACATCCATTCTTTTTTAAATCTGCATTTTCCAGTCCAATTAAACCCCTTTCTGTATCTTCTAGCCTTAATTTACTCGCCAAGCCACTTATTAGATCATGTTCTTACTGGGTAGCTGAAATTGGAATGAGAGAAACCTCCGACACCACGTAGCAAACCAGGAATGGAAAATAGGGTCTCCACTAACACATCGCAAATCCTACGGCCAAGAGCTTTTTTGCATAAAACAAGTGCCATCCGTTGTCTCGATTCTTCATTGGGAAACCTACGCGCCTCATAAAGGCCCGCCAGATGAAAATTTTTGAGGGGCATAAAGCCCTCCAGCCAATCCAATTCTGCCAAAATACTCCTGCAAAGGCTTTTGATTGCTACATTAGACACTTGGAATCTTGGCTATGGAGCAATTCACGAGCAAGAAGGGGTTAGAGCGGAGTAGCAAATTGTTTCAGAAGCATTTTGTAGATACGTCCATTTCTGGAAAGATTGTTTAAATAAAGAAGCGTTTGATCAGTTTGGGCCGGAAGCAGAGGAATTCCACGGCTCTAATTTGCTTCCTTTACAATAAGGAATGATTTTGTGACTTGACAGTTGGCCATGCAGGATGATTAGGATCATTATCTAAGTGGCCATGCAAATGGTTACTTGAGTAGCCGATCTAATTTAAGGCACAATCTATACCTTGATTTACTGTTTTGCTATTTTCAGTATTTCCTTCTATTATTCAATAGGTTAGAATCTCATCAATGTGCTCAGTTCATTTTCTTCATCAATGATCATCGACATCTAGTTGATCTTCAATTCTTGTTTGATTCATGTGTCTTTACATGGTATCAAAGCCAGTCTCTCTAAGCTAATTCTAGAGAATTCTAAAAAGAAGAGATGGCCAACATTAATGCTCCAGTTGAAGTTAATTATGTTGAAGGAATGGATCCAATTAAGGGCCTGGAGCGCTTCAGCATCGAAAGGTTCAACGGAAAAATCTTCCACATTTGGAAGTATTGCATCAAAATGTACCTTTTGGCTGCAAGTCTTTGGAAGTTCATCGATGGTACAGAGCCCAAGCCTGGTCCCGGTGCAGATGAAGCTGCAAAAATCAAATGGTATGGAAAAGATGCAAGGGCACATGCCATCTTAGTGGTATATGTATTCGGACATCCATTTCAACAAGGATTCAAATCTCTGACAGTGCTCATGAGTGCTGGACAAAGCTGGTTCAAATGAGTGAAGACAAATCTATGGCGGCATAAGTGCTCCTACGAAAAAAGCTCAGTGCTCTGAAATTTGAAGCCAGTACTTCTCTCAACTCTTACATTAATAAAATATGAGCACTTATGGACCAAATTAACAATGCACGTCATGCCAACCTCTGTCCAGAATGTGCAAGAATTCCTCAGCACAAAGGTTGCTTGTCGTGCGCCCAGTGGGATAATTGCCAGGTTTGGTTATCCGTCTTCTACCCTCCTATGAGCATCTCATCATTGTCATTCAAATCAAGCTGCTCCACTAATCTGGAATGCAGCTCTTGCAGGAAGAAGCACGCTAACTAAGAGTTAGAATTGGCACCAGTGATATGGCTCTATTCTCCAATGCAAGGCCCATATTTGAGAAGAAGAAAGTAGATTCAGTCAATTCCACTTTCTCTTAGTCCAAACGTCCATGGTGCGAGCATTGTCACCGAAAAGGTCATGTCAAAGTTGATTGCTGGAAGCTCCAAGCAAAAGAGGCAAAGGCAAAGTTACATTGCATACAGACTGAAGGGCTACTTCAAAGGAGCCTTCATGACCACTATCTCTCCTGTTAATCCTCAGATATGGTGACTGGATTCTGCAGCCTCTAATCATATGTCAGGACAAGAAACACATTTTATCTCCTTGAGCAAACTTTCTCTAGCTCAGATTATCACAACCAGCAATAGTGGCCATCTCACAGCAAATCAGATTAGCAAAGTCAGCATTGAAATTGGTTCCTGGACACTCATGCATAATCTCAACGTTCGCTTTTTTGAGGGTTGAGTCATAATCTGTTATGCATTGTTCAACTAACATCCGCTTTGGCATCTTAGACTGGGGCGTGTTGACACTACAAGTATTCACCATACCCTTGCCTCTAAAGCTACTACATGCCTTCCAAAATTAGTCACTATCCCTGATCATTATGCTTCTTGTGTCTTGGGTAAACTCCATCGATCCCCCTTTCTTATCTCTGAAAATCGAGCATCTATGCCAGGAGGACGCATCCATTCTATATTTCGGGACCTTATCTAGCATCCTTTGGTGGCTCCATTTATTTCTTGACCTTCATTAACATTTACTCAGGCTTTATTTCTGTCTATTTCCTCAAGCGAAAATTTGAAATCTTCTAGTCTTTTTAAACTTTCTTCCATATTGTTCAAACTTAGTTTGGTTCACCAATTTAGTGACTTATGACAAGCAATGGTAGCGAATACACATCTAGGCAGTTTACTTCCTTCTGCAACAACGATCAGAGTATCATCCACCCCACCAAAATTTTGTCACTCCTCAACAAAACAACCTTGCTGAGTGCATGAGCCGTACCTCTAAAGATTCAGCATGTTGTATACTGATTGATTCCAACCTTCCACTTGTTTTTTGGGCTGAGGCAACCCATACTGCAGCTTATATCGAAAATTGCCTTGTGATCAGCATGTATCTAAAACCCCTCATGAATTATGGGATGGAACAATCCCAGATCCAAGTCACCTTCGTGTTTTTGGTAACCCCTCATGAATTATGGGATGGAACGGTCCCAGATCTAAGCCACCTTTGGGTAGAAGCATGAAAGGGTGTCTTGTATTTCTTGCAAATTGATGTAAAAAAATACACCAGCTTAAAGTGAATTTAAGGTAAAATTTGAATTTTACATGGACTGCCTATCATTAATGCTTTTGGTCCACGTGAGATTCTTTGCAATTATTTTTGGCAACCCACGAATTTGGGGGCACGTTTTGAGTTTTGAACTCCCTCCACAGGATTGAAGCTACCGGATTGAAACCCCTTTCTCATTGGAACCAAGAATAGGATCCCCATTTCTATGCCTGTTTGATCGATCTTGGAATGTATGAAGCTATGGCGTAATCAAATTCACCAGCAACAACAGTTCGGATCTTGTTCTTGAGGAGGACTTACCATCGAGTTAATTTTGCTATTGAGGAGGACTCTACATGCATTTCTTACGGGGACAACCAATCTTCATCAAAAAGATGCAAGAGAGAGGTTGGATATGGGACAAAACAGATTAGAAGAAGGGTGAATGATTACGTGAATCACATACTAAATCAAGTTTCTAGATTGAATCCAAAAACAGAAAAAACTTTTGCTTGGAAAATTGCTCAGGGATAGTAGATTGGACTTTTTATTTGGCCCTATTGTTGGAAGGCCTAAAAGGCTATTGTGAAAAGAGATTTATTTGAAAACCTTAAGGATGGCCTCCAAGAAGTGAAACGTGCTAATAGCAATGACAAGCTTGTTTGCCAAACACGTTGTTCTTTCCATGGTAGTTGGAAAGGAAGGAGTATTACAGACCACACAATAATCGGCGACCAAAATCCTCAAATTGCATCCTAGAAATATGAAGCTAGCAGCAGAAAAGGAGGAAAAAAAATGTCACCGGTGGTGGAGCAAATGCGGGCATTAGCGGGATCTAAAGCCAAGAAAAAAAAATGCCATAGATCAGGCTATGAAGGACCGAGTTGTTCACTCGGTTAGATAATACAAAAGTATCACCAAAGGTAAGAGATGTCATGAAGAAGAGGATCGCACCAATTCAAGACATCGACATTACAATGTACATGCTAGTATTTTAGGGTCATGGAGGAGTCACATAGTTTTTGAATTTTCGATCCAACATCAAATGTACTTTAGCTAGGAATGTATGTAGTCATGTAGATGTTTTCTACATTTTTTGCAGTGATGTTGAGTCTTTTTCGTACAAGCATGTTCCACATCATGCATCAAGAAATATTATTCGCTTTTTCTTGTAGAAGTTATATTGACATGCTTTACATTGAATCCAACTTGAAGGTATACTTGAAGCTAACCAGAGATGTGCTATAGATGTAAGAAAATAAAAACTGAAGGAAGCTACCGTAGGAATGTAGTAGATGTCAAGAAAAATATGTGAATGCTTTTCATAAAAGTAGCTATTATGTAAGGATGTGGGGTTTTGAGGAAGAAAGTACTTAGATGTAAGAATGTGGAAGATACATTAAAAACATATAGAATGTACATTCTAATATTTTGTAAGATTCGACGATTGTACTTTTGCAGCTGAATTATACCAAATCTTTGTTGATCGAAGATCCAAAAGTCAAAATTGGCATCGAGGCAATTCGAATACTTAAAACCTCCTTGCATCAAAGCTAAAGGAGAGGAATACCTGCCGTTGTGTGAAGCATGAGCGTACAGATTTATATAAGAAGGCTTTCAATATGATGAGGTCAAAATTCCACGAGAATTGTACTTGCAATTGCAATGTGTGTGCTTCGTGGTTAATGCCTTCCGGATTTGCCAAGCTAAGAAGCGTAATTATGATAATGTGAGCACGCTTTGGAGAGCCATGGTATGCCCAGGGCGGCCGATGAGGAGTGGCACAAGCTAGCCCGCATGGAAACAAAATGTGACAGTTGTGGGAAACAGTTAATTGAGTTGTGTCCCAGAGAGAAGGATGGAAGCATCGAGGATTCGGTCGATTGACAAGTCTATAACTATGTTAATGAACCTTCAAAGAAGGGAACTTCCCGAAGGCTGAAGTTAGTTGACAAGAAGGGCAGTGCAAAGGAGATGTTGAACAGCATGTTCGACCATATGTCTAAGTTTATATATCACAATTTTGTGGCACATTGGCAAAGCAAGCAGTTCAAAGAATGCATACGAACACTTCGCGATTTATCTGCTATCTATCAGTTGTTGATTTTTCTGAAAATTATACTTTGAAGCCATTCAACGAGATTCAAGCTCAGCATTGGTACAATGAACAAATTAGTATTCTGGTTCATATCACCATGTTCAAGGTAAATGGCAGATTGAGAAAATGTGTGCACTCATTTATTTCAGACGACAAAACTCATGATACCCACTTCGTACAAGATGCATTCAAGATGCACCTCAAATGGTTGCAAGAGAATGGTGGTGGCCATTTGAAATACCATTTGGTTTGGTCCGATGGTTGTGCAGCCCGGTTTAAATCTAGAAGAGCATTCTATCATGTGGCAAGATACCATGTTCAACATAAGATAAGAATGCAAAGGAATTTCTTTGGTTCAGACATGGGAAGGGAACACACGATGGGGAAGGGGCAATCTCTAAATTGTGGCTTGAAGCGTAACAAAGGAAAAAGGATGGGAAGATAGTAAAAGATGCGACAGAATGCGTGTCAAGTATTGAGGGAGAAAAAAATCGGATGTGGAGAGGGTATTCGGGAGGTGACCGACATTGATCAGTCCCAAGCATATGATGTACTTCCAAAGAAAAAGGCGGCAATCACTTCATTGTGTGTCTTCAATAGACTCAAACGATGCTACAAAATTATTGTGCAGACCTCTTTCATGTTTTTGCAAAGCATGCATCAATTTTAATTGGCCTGCTTGTGAGAATGCTGACCATTGTGGTAGGTGGGAGTTGCAAAAACTAGAGCCAATTAGTAAGATCAATCCTGGAGATGTTGATGAGGCTGAGGATTTATGGGCAAATGACGAGGATAATATTGACGAGACGCTGCAGGTTGGTGATTATTTTGGATGCTTCCGCTCTCGACAATCATGAGGGGTCCCTTATTATATCCTTCAATGCACCAAAGTAAAACATGTACTTTCGAGGTAGATACCATGGATGACTATGGAAACTTATTTTTCGTGAGGTGATGAGGTTATTACAGTAACTACTTCGAAATGATCCCTAGCTGCCATCGGAAGTACAGGTTACTAAAAGAGAAGAAGGTTTTTGTCCCTCCCGAAGTGCATTAGGGGTTAAACGCGTTGGAGCCATCCAAGCACAAGATAAAAGGTGCCGCTTATGCATATGAACTGCCTCTCCAATTGGCACGAGATGCTATTAGGAAATCACCGAGATTGTAGATGTACCGTGAATTTACGTTCTTGTATCAAGTTTACCTTTTGTACATCGGGCTACATAATTATTGTCATGTGTTTGGCTAGCGTAAACAATTCTGATCACTTGTTTTCAATATTAAAGTGAATACATTGGCGGCGGTAGGTTCAAGACACTTGTACATGTACTTGAGACACTTGTACTTGTACTTGAAAACTCAAGGTTAATGGCTACCTTAGGTTAATGGTTCAAATTTCGTGAGTGTGTATATGGTAAGAGCCATTTTGGAAGTGCCTAGTGTTGTGGTTTTGAATTTGCTTGTTTGATCTCAGGCTTACAAGACAACTTATACCCATTATAGCTCAAGATGCCTCTTTTAAAACAATGGGGACACTTATATTGTATCCTTTAGAATGGGGGACTTATATGGGGACACTTGTGCAAGGTTTGACATCTTGACAACAAGTGCAAGGTTTGACATCTTGACACAAGTTGCACAAAGGTCTTGAACCTTGGCAAGACATTATTGACCTTGTAAAATAAAAAAAAGGGGACACGAGTTTTTTTTTTTTCGTGCCACTTATACAAGTTATTTAACACTTGTGCACAAAGTGTTAACACCTTGTGCACAAAGTGCTAGTACTTTTGTGCAATGTTTGACATCTTGACCACTTATACAACTTATTAACATCTCCTCCTAATTGTGCTCGACAATACAACAAAAGCAGAATTTATGCTTTGGATGCTAGGCATGATAGTTCTATGAAGTGTCGACAATAAGAAGGAGATAGAGATTTTATATATTTAGATAGGGGTGGTTACAATGTCAAAATAGTGTACATGTTCACAATGTCAAAATATTGACATGGTCGGACTTCAAAATTTACAATCAGATCTCATGTACATGTCAAAGTTTACAACTATATCTCATGTACATGGTCGAGATTACAAAATTGTCAATGCACTTGTCCATCTCAATCCCATGGGCTCAGTATCATGAAGTCACAAAGATGGGATGGAAGCAAAAAGTGTGCACTTATCAAAAAAAACTGAAATACCTTGCACTAACATTTCGAGGGGGGATGAAAGTGTATCCATCAAGTCAATTTGTACCTTCACCTCCCTCGTCATGGACCCCATGAAAAGTTGGAGTCCGAAAAGTAGAGGTTGCCGCAGAAGAATGTGAAGGTACATAGTCCGAGTCCGAGTCACCGGACTCGTAAGTCAAGTGTTGGGGACTTAGTGAGTCTAAAAAGAAATGGGATGTATCAAGCATACACTATCATCAAACCCATCTCAAATGATCAAGTCATGTAAGATCATGACCTCACATTCATCATCTTGGAGCACTCATCCAACCCATCTCAAATGATCAAGTCATGTAAGATCATGACCTCACATTCATCATCTTGAAGCACTCATCTAATATGAGCTTAAGTTGTCAATAAGTGGTAGAACTTTTATGAGGATAATTTAAGAACAGGAGAAATGAAAGACATACAAAACACTTGGGATAAATTGACACCGGCGTAAAACCGGATACATGCTTTAGAATAATGCCATATGGCACAACTTACGCCATTTTTCAAAATTAATTGATTGAGGCACTCCGCCAAGTACATCCGAAATTTTGAAGGCAACTAGGCCAAAACAAAGTCTGATTTTTATGCAGAGTGATTCCATTAGGCGCTCAAGGTATTACCAAGATCCCAATTTTATATAAAGCTTATGATATCGAGCATAAACCAAGTGTTGATCAAATCTGAAAACGATTTGTTCATCCACAAAACTCATAAACAAATGGTTAGATTCATCTACCAATCGACACATCAATGGCTTCTCCATCTTCAATAATCGTTTAAGCAGGGCTTCTTGCCCGGTTATGCTCACGACCTAGCGCATAATCGTGTGAAAACCAGCCTGCTGTAACCTGTGCATAGTGCATTAAAGCAAACAGAAATGTAAAAATGGTGTAAACTAAAAGCTTGCAAGAGAATTGGACACTTACCTTCAACTCCTTATTTCCGACAACTGCGTTCACAAATTTGTGCATGCAGGCCATCACATACAAGCCGCAATTCGACAGATCGGGCTGCTGAGGTACTTCAAGATGTTCAAACCCCTTCACATTATTTCAATATAAAATCAACACCGCTTGAGGTTTGACTCATTGATTGAGTCAATATCTGCGTATGAAGCCTGCACATGCACATTTAAAAGTAGAAATGTAAATATTTAAGTAGACAGGAATGGGAGAAAGTAGATAGAAATGCATACCCTCTAATTGCCTTCTCATTTGTCGCAAAAGCTTTCAGACTATTCAATATATGAATCGATGGTGCACGAAGAACTCGCAGGATTCCCTTACGCAAAGGCAAATATAGCCAACACAAAGTGCTCATTCTCAAAACACCGGTAGAAGAACATAATGGCATTTTGACATAACCAGCCCTTTCATTCCCTCGTTTCACGATATCTACAATGTTTCTTGAGGCCTCGGTTTTTTCTTACTTGTCAGAGCTTCCTTGAACAAGTGAAAGTTAAAAGATGGATAAAAAGAAAATCTTGTTCTTCCACTCCGATGGCAAATTATGATGCAGGTACCTACAAAAAGATAAGGTCATAATTATACTTCATTATAAATACACAAAGAATAGGAGATGAAATCAGAATTACATCTACAACACCTTGTGCATACCTTCCATACAGTTCAATAAGGCGGCTTGTCATTCTTGATCCGGGTGCACGGAGTTCTTCAAGGTCAATATCGACCACCTTCATGGGAGGATCGGGGGCTATCCTTGAAAGGCGCTAAAGGCGTAAGAACACAGTTTCTCAGCCATGCTCCTACAAGGATCAAATTGAAGTGTCAAGTATCATGCAGGTGCATAAAAACAAATGTTTCATAATATTACCTTGCATCAGCATCAGATTCTTCACCGGATTTAGAATCTTCAAGAGATGTTGTGTCTTCAACAGATTTTTGCCTACAAGAAATGGTGTGAGTTGAAGAAATGGTGTGAGTTAAGATGAAGTGCATACCTTTTCTTAGCTGCACTCTTAGCTGGTGCATCCTTTCTGGCTCGAGTTTTCCGCTTGTTATTTGGGGGAGCATCCTCCTCCTTCACGATAATCGTTTCTATAGTCTTTGGGTGCTTTCTTATCTTCATCATGCCATAACCAGTTAGAGAATATGCACCTCATGAACAAATGTTACTGTTTGATGAGCTTTAAAAACCAAAACTAGCTAAGCAAGTCTGCTGCCATTTTTTTCGGGCAGCAAATGGAAAACATATTGAGCTTCAAGACCAGCAAGTACATATGAAGTGCTCGAATAGGTAGTGTAAGACAAACACAACTAAAAGAATTAAGTAGCTAAATACCTATACTATCGAAAAACAAGTTAAAAGAACATTCATTCAATGGCGCACCTATTGTAGAAAACCTCAACAATGGCTCACCTTTCATAGGAACACATTCTTTGAGTCAAGGAAGCCAACTCGGCATCCAAATTTGGGATCTCCTCTTGAAGACTAATTCCACCTGCAATCACACATCTTACAAATTAGCAACCTGAAATAATATTGAAGCTTATGTCAACTCAATTAAATTTGAACTTACTTGATTACGCCATTGCCATCTCCACAAACTTTCCCCGATTACGTCTTTCCCGAGCTGTGAGAGAATGCCTTAATAGGTGATGCTGATGTAGAAGGAGTCCCATGGGACATGGCATCATCCTTGATTGGTTTAGGTTCTGAAACATCTGAGAATTCAGTAGCAAGGTTCTTCCTTCAAGGAATAGCTTCACACCTGCATATGACAATGGCTAATTAGCTAGACTCGGATCTGAAAAAAATTCTACATGTTTAGAAATCATCTACATGTTTACATTACATTACAATGGGTTCAGGTTTCTTAATGCTCCCTGTTTCGCAAAACAAAAAAAGTAAATGTAATCAAAACTAACAAACAAGGAATCAAGAATGTAAAGTGTCAATAAATGTAAGTCATGCAAGAAAGCATCTACATGAGACAGTCTGTAAGTTATGCAAGAAAGCATGTACATGATGTAAATTTAAGTGAAGCAAGAAAGCATGTACATGAAAGAAATGTAAATGATGAAAGAATGTATCAGATCCAAATCCAAGCACCTTGAACTACATTCATTCTCCGAACAACAAAACTTAAGTCTATGTAGAAGGTAAATGTCGATTCAAAAGACTCTACCAAACAAATATATATCTAAAAATAAGCACTTGCATATCAAAAAGTATTCCTACAACTGTAAAAATGAAATCAAGTTGAGCAATTACCTTGAGTAGAAATTCCCATATTTGCACGTTCTTGAGGCCAAAGACAATGAAAAACACACTGGTTCAAGTAGAGACACCGGTATGAGAGACAAAGAAGGCGGTAGGGGATGTCCACATGATGGCAACACCAAAAATACTATTGTCAAGGCATGCATTGCAAGAGCAGCGATGTGTTCTTCACACGAGGATTTGATGCCTTACTATCTTTACCGCAAAACAGAATTTGGGATGCAAGGTAATTACATCTGATGTTTCAAGATGTAACATCATGTCCTTTATCCTACTCTCACTAATTTCATTCATCTCCAAATCCTTGCGATTTCATGGATGGCAAAGGCTAATGTCTCCAACTTCGTAAGTCATGTCTTGATTGGCTTTGTTAAATTTTTCATCTCCTCCATAAAACTTGATTTTTCCTCTTCAAAGTGACTTGCCAATGCCATTTGCAAATCTATTGGCTGCCCCGGCCTTTAGTGTGTCGAATTTTTGGCAAGTGTCGAGTGTTTATCGTGCATCGATTTTTGGACAACCCTACTTAATGTGCTTCTCTGCTCTCTAGCCGCCAAATCTCTGGATTCAAGTAGCTTCCTCTTGTCCTTCAACTCCTTCAATCTACTAATCAAGATAGTAGCATCCACAAGTCTACTCTCAACCAATTTCTTCAACCCATCCATCCTGCATTTTAAACCGACTGGTGGCGCATTTACCTTGCATATTTTTACATTGACGATTTTACGGTCCTTTGCATGTGTAACATCGCACTCCTTTTGCTCTTTTTAGCGTAAATAGCATGCTCCTTTACCTGATTCCAGTCAATTTGTATGCCTTTGTAATGAAGTGCAAAGGCCCTTACAAAGTACAATGGAATGTGATGGTTATTGATCTCCGCCTTGCCGAATACATGCTCATATTTCTTAAGAAAATCGCCATCCAAACCCCTTGGATCCTGAAATGGTGGTTCGAGCCCCAAACATCATGAACCACTTGCAAATGGACACGGAAAAACCGAATCAAAATTGTAGGTCCTAAGTCGTCTAATGCTAACCTTGAGCAACTCGTCGCAATGAAGATTTTCCGAGTTGTCTTTAGTTTCTAGCTGGCCGCTTTCGATGGCTTAGGCTCAGGGGTTGCCATGGGCTTCAAACCCTTGGTTCTTGGCGACTTCACGACTGATCCACCTTTGCTGCTTCATTGCTTCTTCTTTGCTACTAATAGGGCTTGATCAATCAACGATGAATGCACAAAATCACACCCTCCTGCAGCCCTAAACCCTAGCGCGGTCTAGGTGATAATGGGAGAGTATCGCTTAGGGTCCATGATCGACCTTGCAAAGGTCTCGCTATGGCGGGAGCAGCGGGGGTTGGGAATGGGCGGGATCAAAGAATCGAGGAAGGAGGTCTCTTATTTTTTTTTTTTTTTTTTTTTGAAAATTAGTGCATTAAAGTTTCCCAACCCGCTTTGAAAATTAGGTACCCCTAATAAATGAGACCTCAAGGGGAATTTTTTTACATTTTGCCAAATGTAAATGTATAAAAGTGTCCCTTTTTTTGCCCACCCTTTCATGCTTCTACCCCTTTGTGTTTTTGATTGTTGAGCCTATGCACTCCAGATCCTTTCAACACCCAAAACTTCTTTCCGTCCTCGCCGCGAACACTAAATCTTTACAGGATGCAATGACAGTAACAAAGGGTACAAGCTCTTCAATCCTCTTACTTTCAGATCTTCATATAGTAAGGATGTGGTTTTCTAGGAACACCAAGTTGGTCTTGCACCTTTTCAATCGTCTTCCTCAGTCCTTGCTTTGCCTGAAATGCCTACCATTGAGCGCAACTCTTTGCTGCTGATAATCCCAATCTTCCTCTTGTTCTTGATGTCCCAACACCACCGATGGCTAAATCTCTTGATGTCCCTTCAGTACGCTGCTCTTCATGCTCATGGAAGCCTACCTCCCAAGCTCTAGCCGACCATCAAGCTGCAATGACTCACATTGATTTCTCCACGCCCACATCTTTCTCTAAAGCTTGTGATCACTAGCATGCTTCAGCTTTGAAAGAAGCTAGGATCAAGAGATGGCAGCCTTACATTGCAATGGCACATGGAGTTTGGTTGCTCTTCCTGCCGACCATGTCTAGTTAATATAAACATACTAGCATATTAGCAGTCTCAGAAAGTTCTACAGAAAAATGTACTTTGTGTAGCTATAATGTGGTCTTTGGCTCCATGTGCACAAATAATTTATCAACTGGTGAAAGTTCAAAGCTTTCAATTGGAACATCCGCTCTTATCTTTTCACAAAAAGTGAAATAAGTTAGCCATCACATGTAGTATATAATCCACATGCAGCATCTAATCAATAATAACTTAAAACATGATTCCTACTCTAAACAAAAATGATAATTTTAATTTGTCAACTACCAAACAAATTTGAATATCAAATGTACATAACCAGATAAAAATCTTATGCAATTTACCAATATTGCAATATATCTCCATAGTAAGGACTATCCTACACCTTCCACCATCTTCGCATCGAGACATGCAGGTGGATTGGGGGTGCCCCCCGCCAAAGACAGGCTCTGTCGGTCTTTGTCAAAATCGGGTGCCATTGAGGATGAGTCTCACACTTTCCGGAGTTGTCCGGCATTCGGTCGATCCGGGCGGATACTCCCTTAGTACGGCGGCGGACTTGCCCCTACATTTGCCGATGAACACACCGCCGCGATGCGTGCTCGGGGTCATACATTCAGAGGTGCGGATCTGCGAGCTCACCTTTGCCCCCCCTTGCTGCCCCCGTTGATCGGGCACTACAGGTGCGGTGCATGAGTGTATATATTTGTGTGTTTTTGCATTTTATATATTAGAAACGGTTTGTCAACAGGTCATTCCGCCACGGTTTTCCCTCGAAAACCCTTGCCAGGCGGGGGTTTTAATCCAGGGTAGTAATCCGCTTGTCTTTGCTTTTGTATTGGGTCCCTCCCTCCCTCCCTCCCTCCCTCCCTCCCTCCCCCTCCCTCCCTCCCTCCCTCCCTCCCTCCCTCCCTCCCTCCCTCCTCCCTCCCTCCCTCCCTCCCTCCCTCCCTCCCTCCCTCCCTCCCTCCCTCCCCCTTCCTTCCTTCCTTCCTTGTCGCTTATAAAGTTAAGATGCTATTAAAGCTATTGTAAAATAGTTAATAAAATTAGAATGTATCTGTCTGGGATTGAAACCACCAGAATGCCAACAGATTCGCATCAGAACATTTTGGAATAATAGCAATGCTGCATCTAATAAACGCCTTAGCTTCTTAATCAGCGCCTCGTCCAATCTTACTCTCTTTGAAATGCGATTTCAAAAAAAAAATTATAACTTATTCACCTTGGTAGAATAGCAGGGATGTTGCACGTTAGGCCATCTGTTATGGATGACAGTCCCACATGTTATTGAATTATCTATCATATTATCCGAATAAGGTTGTGAGCGTATACAAAAGGCTGAGAAAGAGAAACGTTCGCGTGGTTTCTTTTTATGGTTACTTGAATTGTGCAGGGTCAAACATATTGAAGAAATTGGAGTTGGACACATGAAAGCTCAATGGAAGTTTGTTCGCTTTCTTAAATTTTCGCCACTTCTCATTCAATTTCATGATGCTTTGCATGAAATTGTAGGCAAACTTCCTCCTTGAAGGCCTCTGCAGCTGCCATACTGCAACAATTATGACTGGATAGATCTTTGCAATTGGATTTCTTTGGCTTGCATAGCTTGGAAGGTGGTGAATTGATTGCAAATCTTAGGCAGAAAGTGCTTCCCATGATGTAGCTAGATGTTGCAAAAGAATGCCTTACACATGCAAAAAGCCTCACTGGCTTGCTTTACTTTACTCCTCATTAGCGAATAATGTTTCTTCAACGGAGGCGACTTTTTCTAGCTAAAGAAGCAGGCTTCTGCGATCCTTTTATGTAGCCCTCAAATTATTAATACGAATGACTCCTTACATACACGAGGAGCCAATATGTGACTGTCCACCAAAAGAAAAGATGCTTTCAAATGGTTGACAACCTCTTTTGCTTTTGCAAAGAGGCATATTTTTCTTCTTGCTTTCAATTTCGCATCTATTATATGGTTCTATGAGGCAACTACAAGCAAAAGAAGGTTAAAGTACCTTTTGCATTAACATATCAACATGTATTTCTTAGTAGTGATAAGATGGATAATACTACACCTTGATTTGATTTGGAGGATCAAGACTCATCAAGATGGATGGTGCATTACAGAATCAACCCCTTAAATCTAATGAATGTAGCTCTGCTATTGTATTTAAGAAAGGTGAATTTTATAATACATCGACACACATGTTGTAGTCAAGATTGCAAATTCAATTGTCTATGTGCTTTACTAAAGGCAATCATGCAAGATGTAAATTAAATTGTCTTATGTGCTTTACTAAAGGCAATCATGTGAGATACGATACGTTGTGTGTAAAAAGTATGATCTACCAAAACATGTGGTAAGGTTGTAGCAGTATATCAATCATATTGGGCATGCGATGCCGAAAATTACATGCACCAATGTCTCACATAGGCAGGTGTATATTTACAACATAAGATTGATATTAAGAGGTACTATATGACTCAATCAAAGTGTGCATATTCATTTAAGGTGTTTTTGAAAGTTGTGTGATCTGCAAAATATTGATTTGTATTCATTGTTTATCACAATTGCCATGTCACAAGAAATGAGCAGTTTTATGGTTCTACAGCTTGCGTACAAACATGTTTTAAGAACCTTAATATCTTCCAACATATGCACACAACATCTCTGATATAGTTTATAATTGTGACTCCAGTTTATTAACCACACGTTGCCACCTTAGCTGGGCACCATTACTTCTATTATGATGCTCTTTCAATATCATTTTTCTTTCTTAGAAAATAGACCCGTAATGACATGAACTTGGCCCAAGTGTCTGTAATATTTTGTTAGACATGCATTATGCCATGTGTCTTCTTTGTTTTCTTTCAAGTTTGTGGCAAAATGCGACAGCCTGACTTTTTGGTACAACCATGCAACAAAACTACCTTATCATTTTTGCATACCAACTCTCTTTGTTCTAAGAGACTTCCTACCATTCTAGACCACTACATGCATTCACAATATCATAATATCATTCATATATAAAGCAGTGACAATTTTCCAAACTTTTCCTATTTATTTGATGCTATTTATTTGAGACAAGCTCCGGCTGACATGTGGTGGGCAAGGCAATTGCTTTAACCTCCAACCCAACGAACCAGATTGCTCTGCGACTCGTCCCCTGTTTCGTGCTCTGCCGCTACTACGCTTTCGGCTATGGCGATCAAACTCCAATGCCGTAATTTACCACCACTGCATGCTGTTTCAAAACTGTAAGCAAGGAATTGAAGACATCAACGACACAGAGATAGAATCCGGCCCACAAAAAATGCAGGTGTTAGGAAACATTTGGCCAAATCAATACAAGCATGTCGGATTGGGGAAAACCTGACCGGACTTTGGCCATAGCGGTCGGGCGACCTTTTCCCCGTTTCGTGTGAGGCTTTTATTCTTGAGCACTCCATCCTTTTGGCCCTCTTTTTTATCAAAATTGCTTCTTTTTAAACTTTGATATGCATTTATTGTGCTTGAAGCCGATGCTTGGAGCCGAATCGGACCGATGCCCATTTGTTTGCCATGGTCGTGAACGAGGGAAGCGAGGATGCTGCCCTTTGCTTTTGTGAAGGATGGAATATTGAAGTACCGTGTTTTCAATGCGGGACTGAATGGAAGAGTCCCCGTGAGAACCCATGCCCATATTAGTGCAGATCAGAGTTTGTGCCGGCGTACACCATTCCTGGCTATGGCTGCATCCTTTGCACCCAAAGATAAGTCATGATGGCGGATCTTGACGACCACGAATAATCTAATAAAGGTAGGTTATGAGAGTTTCAGTGTACTCTAAGAATGGTTTGCAAGCCCAGTCGCGCTGAAACAAAAGATTCGAGACATTGGGCATTAAGAATGGTGCGTTCCCCGCTTTATTTCTTGCATCAGGTCGTCGATTGGGAGGAAAACGCTCAAAAAATCGGACCATATGATCTGATCTTGGCTTCTTCTCTTTTGGGTATCTTCGGCTCCTGCAAAATTTGATACTCATTTAAATTTGGAATATTAAATTTGGAATATGTTCTGGTTGTTTACATTAGTTGTTTTACATTATAACACCTGTTTTGAATCTTACATTATAGCACCTTTGTTTTGAATCATGAATCTAACTAGGTTTAGGCTTGGTTTTGGTAGGATTCTACATTGGGGCCTTCTTCACTTCTGTTTTGCTCAGCTAGCAAACTTGACTAGGGAGGAAACGCATTTTGTGGATTCAGTCTGCACAAGGTCCAAGCATTGCCCCATTATTTGTTTTAAGCCTTAATAGGCATGTCCATCTTTTCCTGCATCTTCCATTAAAATCCCCGCTGGCTTTGCCTTGGCTTCTCATTCTTGGGATTTTGGCTTGGGGTTTTTCCTCTTCTTGGGAAATTCTTGGACAAAGGCTATTCCTAAATATGGACTCAATCTATTTGGAAGTCGTGACATTCTTAGGCAAAATGTGGGTCCAAATCAAATTGTGGAATTTGATACCGGTTTTAGAATTAGAATTAGGAAGAAGAATTTCTTACACTGCTGCCCATTTACGCATGAAGCTTGACAATAAAACTGTTCCTCGTGGATCGAAAAATCGCCATGCTTTTAGATCCGTGACGGAGATAATTTGTCCACCTTAGCTGCGCAGCTCTTTACGCGCAGGATTCAAGCGAGAAAACATGTCGATCACTAGATTAAATTGCTCGGATTCGTAGAATTTTGAAAACCCAGTTCAATTCTGGCCTTTCAACAAAGAATTTAAGTGTTTCTACCAGTTACTTATCCAGTGATTATGAACGTAGTTTTTGAACCCATATGGATTCTCAGATGCCACAGAAGAAATCCAGACAAGTCTTTTATCAATTAAACACCGAATAACCACTGAAGAAATCCAGACAAGTCTTTTATCAATTAAACACCGAATAACCACTGAAGTGCAGGATTTGAAAGTAGGAAATTGAGGATTTGAAAGTAGGAAATTGAGATTTTTGATATCAGAAGCTATTGAAAGTGAAATTTTGTTATGAGATGCATAATTCAAACTAGGAAATCTATCAGAAGCTGGGAAGGGAGAAAAAATCACCCAACATGGAATATAGCTCAAAAATAAAATTTTCCACATTGCACGTTAGCTGAGAAACTAAGAAACTAAATTCCGAGTGCACAGACATATAAAAAGAGCTGTTTGGCATTAAATTTGAGACAGAAAAATGGAGCAAGGTACCATAGATATGCAAGAAGAAAACCAAAAGAAAGCAGAAAATTTATGAATTTGTTTGAATACCTGCTTTTTTAGGCAGGGTTCTCCAGCTACCTGTGCCATGCTGAGCAATGCAAGCGAGAAGCTTGGCATCCTCTTCCGGGGTCCAGGGCCACGTTTAACACGTGATGGAGGTCCGCCGGAGCTGGCTATGGAGCCTGGGTTTTTTTTTTCTTGTGTATCATTTTTTGGAGACCTTCTGCAGCATGTCCATGTACAACCACCGACATACTTAGCCAAGTTTTGAAGGATGGCTTGCTTGCTGGAGAATGGTCCAACCATGTGTAGGGCGCTTCTTTCTTTTTTTTTGAATTTTCAGTGGGACTCTAGGCAGCCAAGGTACCTTCGGTTTCTTCTCATTTGCTTCTTTTGTTCTTAGGATTATCATCCAGGCAACCCCAAATCTTGGAGCCTGGCATATGGATTAAGTCATTTTCATCTTTTGCATACACACCTGCAGATGACAGGCCAACAGATGAAAAGAGTTTGTTTTAGGCCCTTATAGAATTGTGACTATCAGTAATAAAGTTGGTATTAATTTTTCGTTCGGAACTTAGATTCTTTTGATTTAATACAAAACATCCTTCGTAACGAGTCGTTATGGTCAATATTCTTTTATCGTGCAGGCACTGAACACAAGACAAAAAAAATGCAAGTTCAAATTCTGCATGTTCTACATGCGTTGAGGAAGAGAAACGTTTGCAGCGGCCAAGCATTGGGGAAGAGAAACGTTCGCGGCGGCCTTGGCCGCCGCGATAAGTTTCTTGTAAGACTAAAGGCCACTCTCTTTTTAACTACTTTACCCTAAAAGTCCAAATAATATAACTTGGCTTAGGGTGCTTTCCAGGGATCAAAATTCAAAATAATGTTGGTTATATACTGCAAACCTACTTACAAATTTTGGTTTTCCAATGCGAACCATCTTCAAAAATTTGGTTTTCAACCTCTTCTATGATGAGTACTAGATCATGTCTCAAATACATCATCCCAATTGACGTAATTCCGTGATGGGTACTCAATTCTAAGCAACATAGATGCATCCAAAGTATTCAAGCACATTTGATTTCTCAAAGCCTCATCATCTGATTTTTCTTCTGCTCCAAAGAGCTCTTCATAGAGCTTATCCATTTCTTCATCCCGATCTTGATTGTTTATTCTTCCAATGCAATCTTCTTCTTCTGTTGATACGGAAGCATTATTCCAATAAGAAAATAGTGTGCTCTTAACCATACTAAGAAATAGTGATGCGGGAAGAACTGATCCTCCTACAAGAATAAAAAGCCAAAAGACCAAATCAATTATGCTTCATATAAAGCCATTTTCATAATCAACTCACCTAGTTCTATCTTTCCGGGTCACCGTGAAAATTGATGCGTAACGTATCTGCAATAGCACAAATATAAAACCTACATATGGCATAATGAGGGGATGCAGATTGCTTTGGGTGATGTCGCTAAGCACAGGCGTAAAAAAAATTTGGGCAAAAAAAGATTCGGCCTTTTCGGTGAAAAAAAAGTGCATCTATATAATTGTAAAAAACTTATTGCTATAAATAAAACTTAGGTATAAATCTTATGCATTTTCTTATGTATTTCTTTATATGGAAGTCCTATAACTTTAATTTATAGACCCATAACTTTATTGACAACTTTGTGTATATAATATTATTCCAATATTTAGCAAGCACATTGTAGCTTGGAACATAAATCTGTTAAAGTTGCAAAATTATTTTGACAATACAAATCTTCGTACAGTTTAGCTTCAACATTTGAGTAGTGCCACCTTAAGTCTTTTTGTGCTGGGCACCGTAGCTAGTAGAAGAGAATATTGACTTGTATAAATTCACTTTACCGATCCTAGTCGGCCCATAAAATACCCATAACACTATCAAGTCCGCCATGGGCCCCGCCATCAACGCGAGAAATGCTGAACCTGAGAATATCCGATTTACATTGCACACTGTTAACCGAGGATGATTAACTTGTATAAATTCCATAGATAGATGGTAATGTTCTCACTTCATCTCCCAGAATGGCAACGCTAGAGTCTGATGGGAATTTTCTCACTTCATCTCCTAAAATGGCACATCAAGCATGGGCCATGTAGCAGTTGATCGAATACCCACCCCATTCAGAGCAAACTCATGAGATTGTGGCAATTGGCAAAAACGATTTTATCATCTCTCTAATTGTAGTGGATCAGCGAAGATAGAGTTGGATACAACTTCCTAAGGTCGATAGGAGTGCAGCTTTCCAATGGGAAGCTCAAAATATGCCGGATTCCATGGATTGTTTGCATCCAAAAAAGGCCCTGGTTCTTATGGGCAACTCTCGCTTTTGAGTCCAAGCTTCTCTTCATCGATCCTCATGCAAATTTACTTTCGCTGACGTAAATGGCCCATTGAACTCCCTCAATCTATTTGGGGCCCCCTGTTGTGATTGAGGATGAGGAAGGCAACATATGGACAACATAAAGGGAAGCGCCATCTTGGTAAAGGTAATCAATTTTGATTTCAAAAATCCGGGAGTAAGAATATGCATGTCTTTGCCTTATTGTTGTCACATGGTATTTTTCGTGTATGGCTCACTCCGGCCTTATCTCTCCTCGGGATGGGGTGTTTTCTAAGAGGTCAATTGCCAACAACAATTATGACCATATCTTAAATGATTTTAGAAGAATGATGCTTAAATCCACTAAATATAAATCCACAAATTAGCATGCCGTTGTGGAGTTAGAGGCACCCTTCTTACAATTCTCACTATCCTACCGTTGGACCTTTATGGAATATCTTTTAAACTCATTCTTCGGATGATATGAAATAAATATGAACTAAGCATAAAACAGATGTGGGGTTTAGCATGCCCAAGAAAAAAAAAATTAGTCCTTAACATCTACAAGATCACCATAACCTAAACATTGAACTCAAGATAATATTAACTAATGAGAAGAACATAACCACAACATTTAAGTTCCGTGGTTGGTAAACATATTTATTGACTTTTTCATTAATCAAATGCAACCAAGCCAGTGTTGTTGAGCTATAAAAGGTTTTTACGCACTTAATACCCTTTTCCTTCCCTTTGCTTTTTGCTCTATCCCTGTTTCCCTTTTCCTCGTTATAGTTACTACTTTCTTTTTCTTTTCCCTTGTTTTTCTTATTTTTCCAACACGTTATCTTTTTAGGTCTCCTTTTTTCTTTTTTTAGCCCCTTCTCCTCCCTTTCCCTTCCCTTTCCCCTCCCACTTTCCATTTTTTCCTTTTCTTTTTCTTCTCTCTTTTCCTTTTTCCATGCCCTTTTTTCTTCTCTTTTCAACACCTTTTCATGCACCTCTTTATCATGTGCTCTTTTTCCCTTCTCTTTTTCCATTCCCTCTCTTTTTCCCTCGTTCCTTTTCCCTTCCCTTCCCCCCCTTCCACTTCCATTTTCTTTTTCCCTTTCCCTTCCCTTTTCATCCCTTCCAACCCTCTCGCTTTTCTCCCGCACCCTTTTTCCTTTCCCTTTCCTCCTTTCTTTTCATTTTTCACTTTCTCTTTCCCTTTTTGCTTATGCCTCTTTACATTCGGTTTCTCCACCTTTTATATCACCCCCTTTCCTTTTTAAAATCCTCTTCCCCATAGCCCCGATTGTTAAGACGTTAAAAGTCTCTTCCTTCCTTCCTTCCATCCCCCTCCCTACTTTCCAAACCCCCTTTCCCCTTTTCTTTTTTTTTTTCCCTTTTCCATGCTCTTTTTCCTTCCTTTTTATATATTTTCCCTCACCCTTTCCTCTTTCTTTTTTATCATGCACTTTTTCCTTCCTTTCTTCCCATTTTCCATTCCTTGCTCTCCATCCTTTTCTTGTTCCCCTTTATCCCTCCCCTTTCTAATTTCCCACTCTTTCCCTCTTTTTTTACCTTCTCTTTTTCCCTTTTATCTTTTCCTTTTCTCCCTTCTCTTCCTTTCCTTGGCTCAGGATACTTTACCCTTGATTCGGTGATCCCGAGATAAATTTACCCGGCCTCGATCCGGGTCTCCCTCGGCGAGGTCCGTTCGGGAGACCCGTTACGAAATGCAGCGGGCGCCCGTCGGCCCGGACCATCCCGCCCGTCCAGGCCCCGTGCAATGGCGAGCCGTCCGGCGCCTCGAGAGATCCCCGCCTCCGGGATCATCCCGCGATCCCTCCTCCCACGGGATCCCCCGCAGTGCGATATTCCGTCGCGGCGGGCGATATCAGCAAAGGTGATCCCCCCCTCCTCACGGGATCCCGGGCACCCGGGCCGGATCCCCTCCTCAGGATCACCTAATATGATGATAACGGGCCTTTATCCGCCCGGTGATCCCCTCCTCGGGATCCCCGGGCACCGAGGCCAGCGGATCCCCTCTCGGGATCACCCCTAATGGGCTGATAACAGCCCGGGCCTTTATCCATGCGAGTGATCCTCTCGGGATCCCCGGCACCGAGCCTTGGATCCCCTCTCCCAGGATCACCCGGCCGTGGGCGATAATGCCGGACCCTATCCGCCCGGTCACCCGGCCACGGTGATGTGGCCCGGACCCTATCATGAGGTGATCCCCCTCCTCCGGGATCCCGAGCACCGGGCGGATCCTCCTCGGGATCACCCCAATGGCTGATAACGTGGAGCTATCCGCCCGAGGTGATCCCTCCCTCCCGGGATCCGGGCACCCGGGCGGATCCCCTCCTCGGGATCACCTAATGGCTGATGTGGCCGGACCCTATGATGGGTCACCCCGACCCCGTTTGTGTGGCCCGGACCCTATCCGCCCGGTGATCCCCTCCTCAGGATCCGGGCACCCGAGACGGATCCCTCCTCGGGATCCACCCCAATGGCTGATACTTGGCCCAGACGCTACTCCAGCGTCGTGATCCCCTCCTCCCAGGATCCCGTGGGCTGATAGCAGCGGGCGCTATCATGCGTCGTGATCCCCTCCCGGGATCCCCGTGGCTGATAGCAGCGGATGGCTATCGAGTGGTGGTGATCCCTCCTCCCGATCCCCATTGTCATTTGCCCCCGCGGATTCCTGAGGCCGTCGAATATGAGAATGTTTGGACCTGTAGAGATAATATGAGCGTGGGACCACGTGGACTAATCAGTGTTCTAAGTTTGAATTCCGCAGCCCATGCACCCGACAAACCAATACAATGAGAACACGGGACGTTTCGGTGACCACCCTCCCGATCACCATCCGAAAGTGTGGTTCGCCCCCGCGCGCGGTGGGTCGGATGTCGGCGAGCGAGGCATGGAGGAGGAGCGCAATGCGGCCGTATCGCGCAGCCTATGGACGAAGTTAGAGCGTAAGAGAGAAGAGGTAAGTTCAAGGGCTTTAAAGAAGCGTTCGATTTTGTGTTTAATGTTTTTATTTCCAGCTTTTAGGGTCGAGATAACACCCAAAACAAGCGCTGTCATTTTCTCTCGCTTGTTCTTATTTCCAGCTTAGGGTCGAGATACAAACCCGAAACACCTCCAAATGGCCTCGCTTGATCATGGCAACTTACATTGGTATCCCTCAAGAGCATTTTGTACCGATATTCAAGGGGTGGCCAGATGCTTGTTTGGACTTGCTACATCCATACGCATCGGGTCCAAGATTTCGCTTTTGGGGAGCAGAGGAATTGTGAAGCACCCGCCAATTTCTATCTAAGAAGTTCAAAGGTTCGAGAGAGTGTTAAAAAAGACCCTACAAGGATTCATATGTGACGCTTGAAGAGGTATTTGTTTGATACATGTGTTTTTGTTTTAAATCATGAGTCCAAGATTATGTGTTTGCTCAGCTATGTGTTTGATTATAAATCTTGCTTTTTAAGTCATTTGAGGTGCTTGTCATTAAGATTACACCTAGTAGATTAATACTAACTTGTAATGCACAATACAGATATTGGTGTTCATATGGACCTCGTGACAAGACAAAGAACACTCATGTGGTTGAGGAAAGACCACGCCCACCGCACACGAGGGAAAAAGGGTTGAGAGGGGAGAGGGCATACGGGGGCTGCCAAAGCCATTTCACAATCAGCAACTCTATTTCCTTCCGCATTTTCACATATCACTTATTATGGGTTTGATCACAAGAATATCCAAGGTTTGCCCTCGCCATGGTAGGTTTGTTGACCCATCCTTTGGAGTTAGGTTCAAGCTAGCACCCGGATCTCACAAGAATTGAGGGAATGGGTAAGACGTAAGCTTGTCCAATGGCACACGCCACGAGTGTAATGAACATGCATGAAGAGAGGTGGAGGTTGAGACTTGAAGTGAATGGACAGAAAGCATGTGTAGGGATGATGTGTTGAAAATTCGGACGGTACAATATTGAAAAGGAGTTGTTCGTAACACATGGAAGCTACATGAAGATCTTCCCACTAGCATTGACATGTGGGTTCAACAACATCAAGATTCGTGTTCATGTATGAGCAAGGAGACTTGTTTCAATTAGGAGTTATGACTCCAATCCAAAGGGAGTCCATGTTGAAATTTGGCAAGAACAAAGCCATTTGCATGGACTCTACATTCAAAACAAACGACAAGAGGTGCGGTTCTTCCTCAACTTTTATTGTGTGTTGATTTGATTATTGTGTATGGTTTAATGCAGGTTCTATCTTTTCACACTTCTCGCCTTTGATGAGTATTCCAATGGTTTACCATTGGCTTACGTTATTACCAATTCTCAAAAGAGTGGAGCTATAACAAAGTGGATGCAAGCACTAAAGGAGTCCTTATGCCGAGATGATCCTGATTGGCAGCCTTCTTGCATCATTACAGATGATGCCCATGCTGAGATAAAGGCCGTGAAAAAAGTAACTTGTCAAACTCTAATCCTTGGAAGCAAATCACAAGTGTACTAACATTGTTTAATTTCATAGGTTTTTCCTAGTGTGCCCGTGCAAATTTGCATATGGCACGGAGGAGGGCTTGGATCAAGTGGTTGCGTAAGAACATCAAGAACAAGGTGGCACGTGAACGATCCGCTCAAGGAACTTGGTTACATTATGTACAGACGTAAGGTCCTCTAGGGGACAATGTGTACGGTGAAGAGTATAGGGAGGCAAGAAGGAGGGAGGCAACTAGGAAATTGAGGACTTATTGAGGAAGTATCCTCAATACCCCAAGTTGGCGGCTTACATGAGTAAGGAGGACCAAAACATTTGCCAATGGGTATTGGCTACAAGGATGTACCCTCACTCCAACCAAGAGACTAATGCAGCCATAGAGGCATGGCATTGTGCCTTGAAAAAGCGCGGGCATTTCAAAACGAAAGACTCGAGGACGGAGGATTGACTGCCCTCTACATTCTAACCAACAACGGGAGACACACATGGCATACATCAGGTATAACTTCTAATCATCATTTGTAGCCTATTTTGATTTTGCAAGAATATAATTCTCTTGTCATCTAGGTCCATGAAGGAAGCAGTGGTTTGTGGTGAACACCTCCCGTGAAGAGATAATACAATGTGCCATATTGGGTGCAAGGAAGATTGCCGATGAACAGTCACATTCACTAACTTCAAGAAGGTGAGGCGTATGCAAAGTGAACGCACTCTAGGGCAAGGACCATACTTTGTGAACGGGCACACAAGAACCGGGCATGCCGCGGATCGTCCCCCGGGGAGCCAAGGGCAACTTATGTAAGCACCAAGTTAAGGTCATGCAAATGTTGGGCAACTACAGGATCAAGATCTTTTACAGTGCTTGATCTCAATATGGGTCAATTTGTGGGGCATGGACTACTTGAGGCCATGTGAGGATCATGGGGCCCCTCATGGGAGGAAACCACATACCTAAGATGTGGTTGAGATTGTAAGCTTGGACGAGTCTCCCTCTCAAAAGGAGGCAAGGATTAACCTCGATAAGACAAGGAGATCTTTACAAGAAGTCATTGCTAGAGTGATGTCAAGGGCGTAAAAAGATCCGTGCATGCTAATTGCAACCCATTCACTCATGAGACAACTCGACACGCCGGGCTTGAAAGAATGGATGATGTTGGCCACACAGTGCTCTAACAGTAACCATAACATGTATCCCCACTAATGCAAAGGGAAGAGGAGTGTGGTAATAGTTTGGTAAGGTCAAGCCTCTAATAGAAATTGGGAAGAGGAAAGACAAGGAAACCAAGAAGAGTTGGAAGCAAGTTGAGATGGAGGGCCTGTTGTGAGAATGGCATCGTGAGTTTGTTGTTGTTTAATGCTCATTGACACCTCATGAGCTTCATTGTCTTGTTAATTGTTCAGGTCAAGTTTAGAGTTTTGTAAACAAAGAGGGTATAAATAAATCAATATTCACCTATGTACTTATAAATATTGTCAATGTTATCAATGTTTATTGTTAGGAGTTAAATGTTAGGATAATTTAGAACCTTGAGTTAAATGTTTAATGTTTAGAGATTAGACCATAGGATAAAAAACTAATTAAAAGCGCACGGGGATCCCCCTCCTCCGGATCCCGCACGCCTGTAATGTGATCCCTCCTCCTGATCCCGTTGCCAGCCGGTGATCCTGCTTCGGGATCCCGCCCGCCGGCCTGATGATCCCTCCTCCGGATCACATACCGTTATAACGGATCCCTCCTCCGGGATCACACACTGGTTATAAGAGGATCCCCTCCTCCGGGATCCCGCGTCCGCCTGCCTGGTGATCCCGTCCTCCGGGATCACAGGATTGAATTTGTTAGTATATTATTTATAACATCCCTTAACCATTGACATATGTCTTGGAATAACCATTGAAATATCCCTTAACCATTACTTTTAATAAGCTTTGAAACATTGAACTTAATACAATGGCTTAAAACTGACATTCCAATTCTAATCACTGGAATCTACCTCCTGCACTTTTGCCATGGCTTCTGCCCGGACGTCCTCCTCAGTTACATCTGGCACACCGCAGGGTAGTCTCCACATCATGTGATCGAAAATATCGCACAGGGTTGGCTCAGACCCCTCTAGGACATCCCTGATCAGATCCTTCTTTCGCAGCCTTCGCGGCAAAGATACATTTCCTCTCGGCAAGCTTTAAGGGTGTTGCCTTCCCGCACAACATCCGTAGCTAGCAAACGCCTCAAAGCCTTGCCCCGGATAATACACTTCTTCAATTCCCAAAGCAATGCCCTATGGGTTGGCCTACACACGGAGCATAGTCAAGATGCCTAGGGTCTCCCTCAATTCCCCATTCTCCACCACTGCCTCGCATGAAGCATGAGGGGATCATGAAAAGATTAATATGAAAGTAGAACATGAATATGAAGCTTACTTCAACGCTTTGATGCCACAAGTTGGGCGAAGCTCTAGGCCCACATCCTCCTCGAATTTCATTCAAGTGGACGAATATCCTCAAGTGTATGGGCATTGATGGCACCGCTCAAAGAACTCGTTGTCGGGTCCTCACCATTTGGCTTGAACAAAGAAGTAAATTGAACTCGAGAGATCAAGCATCGAACTCAACCGAGAGACCGCCATCAACTCAACTTTCTACCAAGAACAAGGCATGAGTATATATAGACTCATGAGCCAACTGTTGTACTAACCGCCAGGCAAATCGGTTAAGCCATGAATTCAATTTCTAAAGGTAAGACCATAGGACCATAGGGATAAAATGTTTTGAGTTTAGCCAAGTTAAGACCATTGACCCTTGGACCATAGTACCAAAAAGTAATAAAATACGCGCGGGGATCCTCCTCCGATCCCCGCCATTCGTCCATAGGTGATCCCGCCCTCCCGATCACATATTACTAAAACGGGATCCCTCCTCCTGATCCCGCTGGCCCGCCTGTACTTTGGTCCCGCCCCTCCCGGATCACACACAAAAGGAAAATGGGATCCCTCCTCCGGATCCCAAGGCCCGCCTACTTGGTGATCCCCTCCTCCCGGATCACACACCCCCTAAAATAGATCCCATCCTCCGGATCCCCTGGCCGGTCAGTTATCGATCCCGATCACAAAGATTCAACATGTTAATATATATTCAAAGATTCAACAAATTTAACATGTTAATATATGTTAACCATTGAAATTATGAATGTATTATTAACCATTGGAATATGTCTAGGAACAAAAGGGCAATAATAAACTTTGATGTTGAAACTATGGTGGAAGCTTTGAAGCATTATTCTTTGGTGCATTGAGCCATTGCCAAAAGCCAAAATTACATTCAATTGCGCCTGTTTTGACATTGAAGACTTGATGAAGATATTCACATTCAAGACAATTACATTCAAGTGTTCCGTGATATTCACATTCAAGAAAATATTCACATTGGGAGTTTTTTGAGATATTCACATTCACAAACTTGTAGATCCTTACCAGCATGTCAAGGACCATGTACCAGCAAGCGGGTCTGGATCCTGCTATCACCCGTGTCACCCTGGGGTAAGTAAAAGGTGGACTTCCCTGCAGCCAAGCAATCATGTAGTTTCTGGAGCATTATCTTGAAGCCTGACCTCATGCAATCTATGTCTTCTTTTTTGAACCAATCACGGTTAATCAGAATCTGCATTAAAACATGAATTTAGCCATGAACTGAAAATTTGCCTAAAAAAAAAGAAACAAGAAACATAAACTCAAAGACTCACATTATCCTCCTTGCCACTGATGTCTTTAACAAATTTCTTCACATAATTTATGACATACACACCACAGTCCGAATTATTGTGCTGTTGGGGAGTTTCTAATGGAATGCAGGGTGCATTATGCAATGCACTTTCCTCATGCCTCCACCTCTTAAACACGCCCGGAGGAATCAAGCATGAATAAGAAATTAGCTTCAATCATAATGCAAAAGATTAAATATTTCGAAAGTTAGAGAGGAATACTTACAGTTGTCACAAATTCCTGGTAGATGCATGCAAGGGGGTATGAATCAAGGTGCACGTATGCAAGGTGGCTTTCCAAGCCGAAAGACACGCCAAAGCCATCAAATACTAAGATGAAAAGGCTCCAATGGCCACTAAGAAATAGCAATTTGAAAGGCAATTAGAATAGATTTAAAACTTAAATAATCAAGTGATCCGAAGTTTACCCAAAGATTGACAGAATATAATAGAATTGTGTCGTTCGATCTTCCACCGCGTTCCCTACCAAACGGGTTGTCGTGATGAGCTTGGCAAATCGCTCATAAGCCCCCCGCCAACCCTACCTTGCTTCCATTCAAGAACAGCCCGAATGCAAAGCAGGATGCAAGAACACATGATGGCACCTTTTCTCGATTGGAATTGAGTGCGATCATTACCCCAGACAACCAATTGAGCAATTGAGTGCAATGAAAAAACTGAAATTGAAGAAACTTAAGAACTTAAAACTTACAGAGATAAGAACCAATGCAACCGAGTCCACATCGCCTCCCACATCCCCGAGGCCGTAAGGGATTGTCATAAATTTTAGGGCCTCGGCTTGGATGTAAAACTCGACATTTGCTCACTTTGTCGCCCACCTTGATGAAGGGGCTCTCAACCACCACAGGAAATTTAAAGTGAAGGGCACCGCCATCGATCGGGCATCAACACCTCTTTGGTAGTCCAAAACGTAATCGAGAAAATGTGGATCGACAGAGTACAAATGATACAAAGATAATCTTGCTGGGCTTGGGAATATTAGCTTCGAGCTCATTTTCCAGCCAGGATCCGGTTAGCGCCATGACTTCAAAGGGGATTTAGGAGGAGGTTTTGGGGGTTTTGATCTGCCCGATGCCTCCAGAATTTTTGGGCCCGGCTTTGGCAACACAAAGTTTAGGCAAGGGGGCTTTAGGCAAAGGGGCAGGTTTAGGCAAAGGGACGAATGCTTACACTGGCTGCAGCCACCTCCTCGCTCACATCATCGGCGCCCAATTGGCTTTGCTCCTCGCTCTTTGGTTAGTGGAGGCCAAAGCTCATCATCGAGATTAAATTTTTGGTGCTCGCCATCCGTGCCTTTATCTCCTCGACCCGCAATTGTTGGCTTTCCACCACTTGCTTTCTTCCTCCGCACCAGAAATTAATGAAGGCTTCTTGGCTCTTATCGAAAGACCCATTTCAATTGCTCATCGGCCACCACTCCAAAGATGTCTCCCCGCCCTCTCGCAATTTTCGGTGAGGTTGTGGGCATATTTATAGTCCGATCCATGCTTCGCCCACGAAACCTTTTGCATAACTCCTCTTCTTCCGATTGGCATTTGTCTTGGCGCTCAAAGATTGGGCAAATGAATACGGTTTAGATCCTCCCCTACAAGATCCGGGAACCCGCCACCTATCAACTAAGGCATGCACTCGAAAACCTGTGATTTTCGAGCTCAACCTTCCTGAGTAACTTTTTGGTGCAGTCATCAACTAAGCACTTCCATCTCTTTGCCAGCCTGATCGTAATCAGTAATCGAAGGGCTCTTCGCTCAAATAACGCCAGCGCTCGGCTTCTATGACAACACCCTCCTTTTCGCCCCCCCTTCCTCATTCAAATCGCCATCGCCCTAGCGCTTGAGTCCACGTAAGCTCGTTCTTTCACCTCCTCCTTTGTATTCTTCCCCACCGCCGATTTTTCCTCCCCTTCATCCAATTTTGTTGCCCTCGACGGGCCGGGGGACTCCACCTCCGGCATCCCAATCCGCTTTTCACGCGTGACGCCCGAATTGAATGCATATGAAGCAAATACCAACACAAAGATTCTCGCCAAAATCGGTGTTGAGGCCGACTTCCGTGTTTAAGGATTCGGCCCATCCGCAAAGCCACAAGAAGATTTAGTAAAGAATAGTAGGAAATAGTAAAAACTTGATATAACAGCATCGAAGGGTCGATTTTACCCGAACTTCGCTATCACAGAGGTAAACGCATGTAAACGACTTCCCAGTCAGCTTAATGGTGCCGCCGCCTCACAAAACCACCGGGTAATGAGGAATCCTAGCTTCAATCGAGAGTTCTCGCCGCCTGCATTTGGACTCTTCAAATCGACGGAGTGCTCTGCCGCCTCCCAGATCCCAAGGTCCCACGTATGCGACGGGGATTGGCCACGCATTACACGCATTAATGGCCCGTCCGAATTTAATTTTAAAATTAAAGTTGCCGCCGCTTCGATCCCTGAGGACTGTATAAATCAATCCTATCTAATGGCCGACAAAGAAGCCGGACATCTAACGGCGAGAATAGCTCCCCGTCGCCACCATATCTGGGATCCCTAGGAGGTGGGATCGCCACGGATAGCACCCCAAGTATCGCCCACTTTGGGGGGGGGATCCCCGAGGAGATGATCACCACGCATGCCCTCACCCCCCATTGGGGGTGATCCCTGAGGAGGGATCCACCGGGGATCCCTGAGGAGGGGATCACCACGATAGGGATCCTGCTAACACCTATCGGGCTGGTGACTGGCCGATAGGGTCCGGCCATCCCTGAGGAGGGATCAGCCATTAGGGTGATCCCATTAGGAGGGGATCTCACCGGGTGCCCGGGATCCCTGAGAGGAGGGATCACCACTACCACCCGGCCGCTATCAGCCATTGGGGGTGGGATCCCGAGGAGGGATCCGGCCCCGGTGCCCGGGGATCCCGAGGGGGATCACCTGATAGGGTCCCTCTGGGGGTGACCTCAAGGGTCGATCCCTGAGGGTCCCTCTACGGCCGCTATCGCCCATTAGGGGGGATCCCTGAGGAGGGATCCCTGCCCCGGGTGCCCGGGATCCCTGAGGAGGGGGATCACCCTACGATAGCCCCAAGTATCGCCTATTGGGGGTGATCCCCGAGGGAGGGATCCGCTGGCCCGGTGCTCTGGGATCCCCTGAGGAGGGGATCACTCTAAGGATAGGGTCCGGGCCAAGCACGCCCTCTGGGTGACTCATGGAGCAGGGTCCGCCAATCACCACCTACGGTGATCCCTTGAGGAGGGGATCCAAGGCCCGGGTGCCTCGGGATCCCGGGAGGGAGGGATCACCTCTAAGGATCGCCCCGGCCAAGTATCACTATTGTGGGTGATCCCGGAGGAGGGATCCGCAAGGCCCTGGGTGCCCCGGGGATCCCTGAGGAGGGGATCACCTGGCTTGATGAGCAGCCCACATCAGCCAATGTGGGTGATCCCAGGAGGGATCCCAAGTCCCGGGTCTCTGGGATCCCTGAGGAGGGGGATCACCGCCAGGATATCGATCCGGAGGAGGACAGCCCGGATGGACCGGATGATCCCGGAGGGGTCTCCCGCGGATGATCCCCGGGGGTTTGGACTGCGTGCAGGCGGCGTGGCGTCTGCCGTACCTCGAAGCAGGGGTCTCCCGACGGACCCCGGGATGGATCGGGCCATTAAATTGTTATCTCGGGATCCGCCGGGCAAGGGTAAAAAGTATCCTCGACCTCCTTTCCTTTGCCCGAACGGACCACTTTCCCTTCCACTTTCCCCTTCCCTTTTCTTGATGGCCCATTTTTCCATTTCATTTCTCTTTTCCTTTTGCCCTTCCATTTCCCCCTCCCTTGCAAAAGTCTCTTTCCTTTCCCTTTTATATGCCTTTTTCCTTCCTTTTCTCCATTTTTTTTTTTTCTTTCCCTTTTTTTCCTTCCCATTTCCTTGACCCTTTTGCCTTCCCTTTTCCTTTCTCTTTTCCTTGACCATATTTTGCCTTCTCTTTTTTCATTTTCTTCTTCCCCCTTTTTCCCCACTTTTATTTTTCTTTTCTTACTTTCCTTCCTTTTCTATTTTTTATCTTTTCTCTTTTCTATTTTCCTAATTTTTTTTTTTTTTTTTTATGTCCCTTTTCTTTTCTCGGATTCCTTTTGCCCTTTTCCCTTTTCCCTCCCTTTTCCTTTTTCTCTATTTTTCTTTTTCCTTTTTTCCTTTCCCTTTCCATTTACCTTTTCCACTTTATCTCTTCCTCCTTCCCTCGTGCCCTTTTCTCCCGGTTCCTTTTTGTTTTCCATGCCTTTTCTCTTCTCTTATCCCCACCCTTTTCCCTTTCCTTTTTTACCCTTTTCCTTTTCCCCATGCCTTTTTGCCTTCATTCTCTCTTTCCACTTCCCTTTTCATTTTCCCCCTTTTCATTTACCCTTTCCCCTTAAGAGATCGAAGCATGACCAATCACAGTGTTGGTAAGTCGTGCAATAAATCTAGGCCTTCGGATGCATCGAGATGATCTCGGCCATTCAAATTAGGGCTCGATGCACTACTTACGGTATAACATTTTATAATATAAGACTAGTAATGGGTGCCCGGCCAGGCATAAGTACGGGCCTATTATACTCAGTGATAAAGTTCTATATAAACTTATAATATACTAGTGCCCAGCGTTGCTGGGCTAGTGTTGGGAACCTATATGAATGATTAAGCCGTAATATCTCTTATTGGGAGTTACAAAGATCTTTGATTTGGTTGTTTGAAGTGATAGTTTTGATCTTATATTATGGTTTTTGTATTTGGATTTGGTTCCTATTCAAAGTGTTGTTTAACATCATGATCGGACGCAGAGACCATGGCGGTCTTGCTGTCACTACAGTTACATCATCATGGTAGGTCGTCCACCTTACAGGAAGAACGTCTGTCCAACTAATTTCACCACTCTCGTCTCGTCTCCTTTCGTCAATAAGCGGGTCTTTCTATTGCTTTTGAGCATTTAATCTAATCGGGCTAAGGACTGCAACACACATAATTAAGTTGGTCAAGAAAGGTAGCTCAAAGTGAGAAACGCGGGTCTGAGGTCCTCGTGAAAGGCATCTCAGAGTGAAAAACATAGTTCTGAGCCCTTCAAAGTGAAAAATGCAGGTCTAGGACCCTTTCTGCTTCGCTTAGTCGAAAAAGGTAACTCAAAGTGGAAAACGATTTCGAGGCCCTTCAAAATGAAAAACGCAGGTTTGAGGCCCTTTCTCGACTCATGAGTCGAGAAAGGCCCCGTAGTGAAACGCAGTTTCAGGTCCTTCAAAGTGAAAAAACAAATTGAGGGCCTTTCTCGACTCCTTGAGTCGAAAAGGCGACTTCGAAGGAAAAGCAGGTCTGAGGCCCTTCAAAGTGAAAAATACAGTCACCCTTTCCTTTCTCGGTCCCGAGAAATGCAGCTCGAAGTGCAAAATGCAGTTCTAAGGCCCTTCAAAATAAAAAACGTAGGTCTAAGGGCCGTCAAGATGAAAAACACAGGTCTAAGGCCATTTAGAGTGAAAAACACAACAGGTCCGAGAAGGTCGAAAATGAATAACCTTCAAACATCATATCATATCATATTACTATACCTTTGTTCACATGTGATCAAACATACAACAAATGTGGCGAACCTACTTGCCTACAAACATAGTTTCTACCTCCATTATCATAGAGTGCAAATCATTATTAGTTGCACCATATCCTATGTATTTTCTAAGTGCACACTATACCTATGCATTTTTTTTCTATGTATACGTAGACCCAAAAATAGAATCCTCCACCCCCTCCCCTTTTTTAGTATATCAATGTTTTCTAATAAACACAATATATTTCCTAATAAATACAATATCTTATGTATTTTCTAAATGCACACCATAACTATGCATTTCCTATGTATACATGGATAAAAAAAATAGACACCGACCCCCGTTTAGTATATCAATGTTTTCTAATAAACACAATATCCTATCCTATAGTGGATTGGCTTTCATGTGATATATGTAGAATAAAGTGATATAGCATGTACTCATGATGTGATGATGAATAGAATGATGTCCTTCAATAAAAAAAAAACAATATCCTATCCTATATAAATACAAATCTTATGTATTTTTTAATGGATACTATATATCTTATGTTTATGAATAGTTTTTTTTAATGGATTATTTTAATATATTACTGTACCCCGCCTATTTTTTCCCGCCCGTGCTTGAAATTTGAAATTTGGTACATACCTTTGGGCCTTTTCGTTTTGGGCATGGCTCTATGCTTCCGGAGTAACACTCTGTGCTACATCCTCCATATTCATTGCAGCAATTCTCCATATCCGTCGCTGTAAACAAGTTGGATTCAAATCAAGCATTCTGATACTGTTTTTTCTCGGTAGAACTACGACAAATGCTTTGCAAAAATCTTTTTCCAACTATAACATCAAGAACTCATATCTGAAAGCCTCCTCCAAGGTTTACATCCGAAAGCCAATTTCGTTGTAATAAATCTATACAGAATCGAAGCATTCCTTGAAGATCAGACCGGAAGGAAAGAATCGATCGGATTGAGCAAGGGACTACCGCCATAGCCGAGCTCGAGGTAAGATCTTGCATTAATAAGGGTAAGAAAGAAACCGCCATAGCCAGTGGAAGATCTGATAGTGGAATCCGAATCCCCATAATCTGTTTTCTTACTGGAATCTGCCCAAATTTTTCTGACACTTCCTATACTTCATAAGTTTTTTTCTCCACCCCCACAATTCGATCCTCCATCGCTCCATTTCCGCTCCCCAACAGCTTCAGCTGCTTCTCGCTTCACTTGCTATAGCCGCTGGCATGTTCATGTTCATCTCTTCTTCAGTTCATGAAATAAGAGGACTTCAGCTTTTTCTTGTGCACGATCTTTTTCCCTTTCAATTTCTCTCTCTCTTTGTCTTTCTCTCTCTCTCTAGCCTCCTTTTCCTGGCGTTCTTTTCGTTGCCTTTCTTTTAATTCATCAGGTCGCACTTCTCTTTCTCCTTTGTCTTTTCTGTATGCTAAACATAAATTCTATCTTTCTGAACCGTCCTTTTTTCTTGCGGCAGCTTTTTGGGCCTTTGCTGTGGCCTCCGCAGCTGCTCTCTCTCTAACCTCTGAAGTAACTCTTTCCACAACAGCCTTCTGTGCCCGTTTTTTGGCTTCTGCTGCCAGTCCCTCTCTTGCTGTCAAGAGTTCTTCTCTGTCAAAGTTTTGTTTCTTTGTCTTCAAGATTTCTTTGGATTTCAGGATTTCTTCGGATTTCTTTAGAAGCTTGTGTTGATTAGATTACGGGACTCCAATTGAGTTAAAAATGCATTGGTTTGCAATTATGATAAGTCCATGTAAACAAATATTGGAATTGAAGATAATGGAAGAAGATCTGACCACAATTCCCTTAACCAATTAGAAACATACAATAGATCATAGGAAGATAATTCCTTCTGATGCTTAGATAATTTTTTCCAGGATTCTCCAACTAACAACTGCAAACAGAGCAACATAGCAAGGGGTCAGACATATATTATGAATCCAAGACTGTACAATTGCACTGTTAGCAACATAGCTCTGATTTTGGCAAATATATTAGACATCTAAGAAAGGCATCGATACTCTCTAGAGAGACTTGATTTATAACACGTTCCACCTATTAAAAAATTAATGATTGATTATCTGATACTAAATGAAACATACTCTATCCAAAGAACCCAACTCATAAAGTGCTATTTCTCGTAATCATTATCATACCTCGAGAATTTCCAATTGTTTGATTGGGGTATTCGTATGTGAAACTCAGATTTTTTTCTTGCAAGTGGCAAGGGAGATTTCAACCCTAGAATATTGGGCGCATATTGGAGCTCGATGTCCGGGTTGGTGAATCGCTAGTTCTTCCTTTGGGGTGCTCCGGGGATGGCGAGCAGCCTGTGATGTGTCGTGGGTCGTCTTGTGTTTCTTTTTGGAGTTCGGATAAAAGCTGGGGTCATGCGTTGGCCGAGGGAGCCGGAGGTGGAGTGTTCTTGAAGAGGAGATAGGTAAGCCAGCCGTGTTTTTTCCTGTGGCTTTGTGTTTGTTTGTGGTTTTCTGCCATGTCTATGAAGAGGGCAGCCGAAAGGGGAAGAGTGCTCGTTCCTCCGCCCTTACGGGAAAGCCATATCTTGAATGTCGGGTTCTAATTCCCAAGAGTGGTCGGATTTACGTCTTTGGCGGGGACCGGAACCTCATAGATGTGAGTGTTACCTTAGGTTTGTCTCACGGTGATGTCCCTATGAGCTTTTATGATGGCCTTGTGGGATTTTGCAATCGGAGGTGTGTTGGCTTTGAGCCGCGGGCCATGGAACGTGGTGCTACTGTAGATCATTTGCATTGTCAGACTGTTTTTAGAGCCCGATTTAAAAGCCCTAAGGCCATGAATGATGCCATAAAAAAAGACTTTAATTGGGTTTGTAAGCCTCCTGGTGTGATCTTGGTGTGTAAAGCCCTAAAGAACACTCGTCTTCATTGTTTTGAGGGTATGATTGGCTATTGTATGAAGGATGTGGGAAAGGTTCACTATGTCTGCCATCTTCATAATGTGAGTGAGGCTACCGTCGAGAAAGGTAAGGATTTGTATTATGATGGGGAGCTGGTGATACCAAAAACTTAGTTGTTCTTGATAACAAAAACTTGTTGAATCGAGCTGCCCATTTTGTTAACTATCATGGGAACCATCAATTGACTGCTAGCTTGCTGTTTACACTGGCCAGAATGATTCGTTCTGGAAAATTTACATTATCCAGTTCTTGGATTATCCCTTCCAATACTGCCCATATTAATGAGCACCGTGTCCGGGCTGCATGGAGGGTGTTGCTGAATCCTTCTCAGTGCATGCCCTCGGATATGAGGACGATTTTGTTTGGGGTGCCAGCAGGGTTTATGCATGTAGAGCGCAATGGGCCTGGGAGGAGGCGGTATTGGGATGATGTCATTCCTATTGATGAACAAGACAATAACTTTGAGGATATTTGTGATGATTCTTATAGTCGAGACAGTGATGATGTTGTTATTCTGGAGCCTGGTGTGGATTTCATCCCTGTGCACAAGGGTGATTGCACCATGGCTGTTGGGTGATGATCTTGGTTGCCTCTACATTGTACAGTTGGGTTTTTTTTCATGGGTTTCTTTGTTTTTAGTTGCAGGAAATATGGAGACTGATGGGGAACCAAATAAGCGTGGAGCAACCCCGGCTTTGGTCTTTGCCTCGACTCTTTTTATTTCTTCACAGAGAAGCATCACATCCGTGATCTGTTGTGTTCTCTACCGAGCCCCGAGGCGGTGTTTTGTGCTCAAGAGTTTGTTAATAGCATTATCCGTGTTGGGCGGGCGATAGGATTGCGGCATCCTTTAAGCTTTGCTCAAAGGGCAGCTTTTAGAGGGTTTTATGCCTCAATTCGAATGCTATATCCGTTGTGGAGTGGGATCAATTGGGGTGCCTCGCTTTACGAAGTTGCATATCTTGGCGCCTCATATGAGCCTTGCTAGGGTCTTGCTTGTGCAAGAATACGGCAACTAGATGAACTTATTAGTCATGCAATGAAAGTGGCTCCACTCATGAACCGATCCGCTTACATCTTGTTGTTTTACGCTCTTGTGTATGGGCTTGAGAGAACTCGTTATGGTTTTATATTGTGGAAATAATAGGGTTGCTTATCTTCTAAATGTCGTGTTGAATGTGTTTCAGCAGCATGGAGTTGCTTGACAGGTATGATTGCTTTGCTGGCTATGAATTTGACACGGTTGAATTGTTGCGGTTGAAATTTCATCACGATAATGTGGCCGAAATTCCCAATGCTGTTTTTTTGAAATAATATGTTGATACTGACTTGTTTAATTTGTTAGTGGGCTTCGGCCCCTAGGCATACTAGGCATCTCTCTTCTGGGATTCCTAGTATGCCTGGATGAGCGTCGGAACTTCTACTGGGGTTCGACTCCCCAGGCTCATAATTTTTTATTTGGTCAGGCTGCTAATTTTGAGATATTGTATTTATTCAATGGTTTAGTGGAATGTTAGGGGTAAGTCAAATATGGGGGTTTTGACCCCATCTTGACTTGCATTTAAGGGCTAATACACCCCAGATATAAAGCTTTTTGTTTGATTATGCTCTCCCTCCTCCCCTCCCTCTTTCCTCCAGTTGCACTTAATAATGGGGAGTATGAATTTCATTTGAAATGCCATGTACAGCCAACGTCACGTGTCAAAGCCTTAAGTATCTCAGATGCCTAATCCTCGCAATATGCATTGAGCTCAAGTTACGAATAGCCATAAACAATATATTTGGCGTTTCTTTATACTACACGATGCTTACCATCACATACTAATGCATGGCAACACCACAACAATTCAAGAAGAAAGCAAAACGATCACACATTCATATCAAACATCACATTAGCTAGTGTTGGACAAATGAAAGTAAACTAACAACACAAATTAAAATCCAATTGAATATTTCCAATACTAACACCTTATAATTGTACTGTGAGAGCATCTATAAATTACATAAATCCAGACCAACAAATGTGCTACACTGCATGCAATTCTTGCACTAAAAAAGTTCAACATGAAACATCGTTAACATGGTGTCAAACTTGCCATATCAAAACGTCAATTTCTAAAAGGTAGAAAATTAATGAATACAATTCCATTCTAAACAATATACCAATCAAACTTCCATTCCAAATGAATACACACTGCAGATATATTCTCTATGCAAAATTGATAGACTCAACCTTCAATGACGAAGCAGAAAAAAGTTCTTGGATACAATGCGAATGAACTGCATGAAATAAGAACACAGGTACAACAAATATCATATCCAACAAACTTATTGAACGATAACAATCTAATTTAATATCTATTTCTAGGATAACGAAGGCAAATTATACCAACATATTTTAGCAAAAGCGAAATGGATTCCACATATATTCCAACTGTCTGTACAACATTACAACTACATGAATCAAGACCGACAAAAAATTACAATCCAACACGTATTAAACAAAATACAAATCCTAACATCAAGCACAAAGACTACACAATCACGTCTTACAATACACTAAAAAGAATACAATGAGAATTTTCTACTTCAAATATATTTGAGACCTTAACTACATGTCTAAATTGCTAATTCTTGATAGAGGCAACAAGTAACTGCATTTTAACTAAGTTAGGAGACAAACATAATCAAATATTTATTAACACCAGCAACCTCCCACCGATCACAATTTGAGTTCCCTTCTACTGCATTTTGAACATAGAAAGCTGCTCAAATAGCCAATAATGTTTTTCATGCTTCAACTGCCTTGGTATCCCAATCTTCACTTACAATCACACGGAAAGCCCACCAACGGTGGGCAATTTTCTAGTAGCTACATAGAATTGTATTTATCCCCGGCAATGCCGGGCACCCGTTACTAGTATGTGTTTAAGAAGGAATAAAATTAATTCCTATTTTCAAACTATGCCTTCGTATTTGATGTTTGGCTTTTACATACCAATCTAAATACTCTAGCATTACATGATTAACAATTCGCAACAGTTTCAAGGAAATTATGAAATACTCATTGTCAATAACTGCAAATGTTAATGGAAATATCGGAATCAATGTCAAAGAACCATAAGACAACCTGGCCGAAAAAACATATATTGATCTCTTATTTACAAATGGGCACCCGGGATATGCACAAAAGCTATCTGGTTTAAGGCTTCTCACTCACCCAACTCTGTTTCATAGTCCTTGAAACTCATTCATCTTCACCAAATAAGTGAATAAAAGGCATCAAACAAAAAAGGAAGAAAACCAATGGCACCTATTGCTGATTAGTACAAACCATCCAAACCCTCACAGAACTGTGATGCCATCCTGGACATAGTATTACTAATTACAGAGGCAAGCCAAATGAAAGTAGTGTTTTTATTGGGAGGTTGAGAAGCTATCTTTTCCTCCTGCACTGGAGGGGGAGGAGGGTTCCTTTCCTCAACTCTTTCTGCTGGCATATTTTCCTCTCTACCTTTGACTTTGCGCCCAAACGCTGCTCCCAGTTTGGCAGCTGCAATAAGGCCCACTGTGCTCAAAATGGGACCAGTGGACCAATGGCTCTGACCAATTTTCTGGGACTTGGTCGTGTACATAACTTCAACCTCTGCAGGATCTGCCCACCATTCATTTCTAAACCAAAAAGGGCCTCCAGATGCTAAGACAAGGCAGCCATTTGGTAGAATGTTTGTCACTCTACCAGCATGTCTGTTGGGGGGCCAATCATAACGAGGTCTGGAGACCCATTTGGCCAATTTTATGGTCTGCCCAATTGCCATAGACTGTGTCTTTGTAAGCTTCATGGGGGAACCTGTCCACAACGTCTCACGCCCCACAAAAGCAACCTCAACTCTGCCATCATTCAAGATGTTATGCACAACTCCTATGCATGAGGGTGCCTGATCTGCTCCAGTATTGGTCTCCATTGCCCAATCTGTGCGCCTATGTACCCAGTCCCCAACAGCAATCCCCAATGATACCTTCTCTAACTCTGCAGGATCTCCCCTCCACAGCTCTTTCGCCCTACAAAACTTCACTGTAACTAATATGTTCTCTTTGTCCACTGCAACTATGGTTCCCTCATTTTCATGTAAATCTTGACACCAGCAACAAGGGTCACTTGGAGAGCACCTTATCCGCACCTTATCTCCCACGCACAACTGGTCTCTCCAGAGTTGGAGTTCCTCCACCTTCAGAATGCATGTCTTCTCAGGATATTGTATCAAGACAGTGTTGTTATCCACGAACTTCTTCACCACTCCAACAGGTGTTCCATTCTTCTTGGAGATTTTTTTAGCAGCCCCTTTCTCGCACACCCAGTCTCCTAGTTTATAAACAAGATTTGGGCTGAAAATTCGAATATACCAGTGTTAAGAAGAGGTGCAAGCCCGGAATAAATTGAAATCATCAAAGCATTTAGCACATAGAAAAGTGGACTCTTTTAACTCTATTGTTCATTGCCCAAAAGTGAGTTCATAAGAGATGACTTGCATTCAAGATTTACCTTGATAATGCTTGCAATATGTCATAAAAAGTAGGTCGGTCGCGAAAGTCATACTCAAAACATCCCTGCAACATTTTCTCCAATCCTGCTGGTAAACCTTTGGGAATTGCAGGCTTGGCTTGTTTCAACACAACCTTATTATATATTTGCTCAGAGGACATCCCCGCCCAGGGTCTGAGACCTGTAAGCATCTCCAGAAGACTACAGCCAAACCCCCAGGCATCTGTTCCAAATGTCACAGGTCCTCTACGCGTTGCATCCCACTGCTCTGGTGCCATGTAGTTTGGAGTTCCCAGCCAGTATTGACAGGATGTAATAGATCTCAAAAGAAGCAGTGGAATGCCATGTTCCCCAACAACTGCTCGATCATCCTCATCCAATAGAAAGTTGCAAGCCTTGAGGTTAAGTACCATGATTCCATGCGAATGAAGTTCGAGCACACCTCGTGCAATGTCAATTGCATATCTGAATAATAATCCAGTTTAGCTACCATTGGCATTCATCTCCCATCATTCATTCTGTGAACTACTCTATGTTAGATTATAAAGAAATCGAATACAATACAACCTTAAAGCATCTTCAATATTCAGTAAGTTGCCAGTCAAAAATGCCATCTTGCCTCCCACAGAACCCTTGTATTTCTTCATAATCACACATGCCTGCATGGAACAACAAAATCCAAAATGACCATAATTTGCAGAGACAGATATGTTGGATATAATTCCTATGTACCTTTTCCTTTTTCTTGGAAATACCCTCCAGCAAGGCCACGCCTTTGAGATTCTGACATGCTTGAAAGACAGTGTCAAAGTTGGTTAGAAGAGTGCCATGAACACAACCTTTGTCGGATAATGTCAGCATTTTCACAGCAACTTCTCGTTCAATGCTAGCAGGATCATTTGGACGACGAAGGGTGGCCAACCAAACATCACCAAATGGACCTCTCCCTATCCTGTGCTTAAGTTGTAAATCCATGGGATCTATCCATGCGCTTGCACAGTCCACTTCTCCAGCTTCTGATCCATGCGTACCAAAATCTTTCCCAAGGCCATCAGGATCCACAGCATCCATGATCGTTGACGATAGAAAAAGATCGAATCCCATTGTCAGCTACTTCTAGTTAAATTATGCTGGTGGCAAACATGCAGATAAAAATTTCCAAAACCCTAAAAATTTCTACAGCGCATCCATGATCTTGACGATAGAAATAGATCGAATCCCATTTTCAGCAACTTCTTGTTAAATTATGCTGGTGGCAAACATGCGGATAAAAATTTCCAAAACCCTAAAAATTGCTACAGTGCTAAAACCAAATAACCCACCAATGTTATGATAAAAAGATACAAACATCTTTTTTTCTTTTGGGATGGGTTGGGAACCATGCCAAGGAATGCCGTATGTTACGCCGCATGCAATATTCTCTTTCATCTTGCGGTCCTTATGCGGGATTTTAGTTGCCGAAATTGAATGCTAAGAATTTGAAATGGCCGAGATCATTGAATGAGAAAATTTTGAAGGAAATTTCCTTCCTTCTCCACAATGTTTCCTCTATGCTTTGTTGTTGTCTCATGTTTTGAAGGAAGTTTTCCTCCTAGTTTCTCCTCTACGATTTTTGTTGTCTCTTATTCTGGAGCAAATCTCTCATTCTGGCGTCTCAAAATTGTGCCAGTGGATATTGGGTCGTGTATTCCTTGAGCTGGGTCAGATCCACATTGGGTGAGTAAAGCCGACAGTAAGAATCGAAATGCTTTGTTGCTAAAACTAATTCTAATGGTTTTGTTTCAGGACTTAAGCTTCTGGAAAACAAATATCTTGTTTCTAAGTGTTCTTGGAAGGTAGAAGTTTACGCTATTTCATCTGCAAGCCGGTTTTTAAAAGCGTTCCCAATTTTTTGTAACATGTGGTCGATTTTCCTTTAAGAAGCAATATTGATTTTCTCATTCGAGCCTTGAGTTCAAACCAGGTAAGATTCATCACCAAATTCTGATCAATTTCTAGTTGTCGTGACCAACATATATATCATTTCCTTCAATAGCTTTAAAATGTGGCCCGCCAGAGGAACTTGTAATGGGCAAGCGCCATTGCCGCCTTATGCTGCTCCATCAGTGAATTGCCATAGCCTACAAAACTCTACCATAGACAATACACCCCTTCTAAGAATATAGGCCAATGAATATTGTGATGACACAAACATATATAAACTATGAATCCAAATTCTAATAGACCAACCATTTATCGTGCCTGGCTTTTCACTTAACGTCCATAAATAATGCCCGGCATCGTCGGGCACACCTTTCTAGTATTTATTGAAAAATCATAACGAGTTGAACTACTTAGATCGATCGACCTACATGTATTTTCTAAAGACACAAGAATTACTTCCAAGAACTGCATGTTGCATTAATGCTTTTCATCTCCATGAAATAAGAAAAAGAAAACTTACATTTTTATGCAAAATCGTGCATAATAACATTAGGCGCAGATTGTCTACATCGGTATTAAAGAATAAGTTTTTGTTGTCGGAAGCTTACCGTCGGGCGGTGATAACATAGATGATATTGACAGCTCAGCTGACTCGTAAGGCAAATGAAAGTGTTTTCCTTGGAATTATGCTTGAAATATTCAAGTGTTTTTAGGGGAGGGCAATGTTTGGGTTCAATAAATTTTTGGATTGCCCCCTAGGGGCAATTCGAGGGGGAGGGTTGGTTTTGGCATATTCCGCATATCGGGGGTATATCGATAACGATGGTCAAGATTATCGATTGTTTTTCCTACGGGTGAAAAACTTTTGGTTTTTATGTATGAATATACGCTAAGGTTTTCCGTGGTTTTGACGCCAAATTATTTTTCCAAGAATCTCGTTTCGTTTTTTTTGTGAAAACTATTGGTTTTTTAACCTTTGGGCTAGAGATTCCTTTTTTAGAATTTATCTTTGGGGTTTTATTTTTAAAAACAAACTATTTTTTATTGAATGTAACATGGGGTTGATGTGAATGAAGATGGAATCTACGCAATATGCGGATCTTTGGATCACAAGGGATTGAGCTTAAGAGTGGACTTCCTATCACAAAGACGGATTGACTACTTATATAGTTCAAGGCAAAGAACTAGAGGTAAGCTTAAGCTATTCAACCCGAAACCTCAAAAAGCCGCCTTCTTTCTCTAAGTCCCATAAATGCGGGTAGCCCCGTTCAATGAGTACGTATGTTGGATTCTCGGTACCGCCAACGGAGGTAATGTAGAGATGCATTCTGCTTCATTCTTGGAGCTTCTCAACTTCTAGAAGCCCTAAATCTAACCATGTTGTTGCTCTAAGTTCATCTTCTTCTCCCTCCTGCTCGCCTCCTTCCGGAGGCTATTGTAGGAAAAAGCCATTGTAGAGATATCACTTGCCTGGATCCTGGCCCCTTTTTTCGCATTTCGATTAGTTCTGCATTTGTTGTAGCTATAGTGCTTGTCATGCTGCTTTGGTGGAGCTGGAAAAAGTGGAAATGCCTTAGAAGAACTAGCTCATTTCGTCCAGATATGGTTCAAGGTCCTCAGAAGTTCACCTATAAAGATCTCTGCCTGGCACTTGCTTGTTGTGTACTTCTTGGTCTAGCTAGAGATATGCCAAGCTGGTCGTCAAGCTGGTGTAGCTGGGGAACAAGGAAAATCGGAAACTGAACTTGGGTAGGTTAGCTTTAGACTCCATGGCTGTAACTTTCCTGTTGTTGGGTAATTCATTTAAGCATTTTGTTTTGATCTATACATAATTCACACTCACCCCGGTTTTTGGTCCACTGTTGAAAACATCAGTTTTGGTAGGTCTACATGTCCTGTTTTCAAAGAATCCTACATGTGGATTTGTGAAGGTATGGTTTTGTTCGATAATGGTGTTCTTTTTTTTCAAAGGACTAAAACATCCATTTGTTGTTTTGTAGTTTCTTCTATTGTGACATGTCATTTTATAATACAATCCAATCAGAGGAAAGAGTACTTGAATTTCTACATGTCTAATAATTCTATTGTCACATGTCTTTATAGATGTAGGAAAGAATATTTGATTCTCTACATGTCCTATACTTCCATTCACATGTCTTTATAGTAGTAGGGATGTAGTACTTTTATTTGCTAAGGCATTGTAGGAAAGAATACATGAATTACGACATGTGTAATACTTCTATTGTCACATGTCTTTATAGAAGTCGGAAGAATACTTGATTCTCTACATGTCATATGCTTCCATGTCACATGTCTTTATAGTAGTAGGAATGAAAGTACTTTTATTTGCTAAGGCATTGTAGGAAAGAATACATGAATTACGACATGTGTAATAATTTCTATTCTCACATGTCTTTATAGAAGTAGGAAAGAGTACTTGATTCTCTACATGTCTTATCCTTCCATATCACGGGTCTTTATAGTGGTAGGACAGAAAGTACTTGATTTGCTACATATGATGCAATCGCACGATCACATGTTCTTATACTAGTATTCCATGTAACACAAGTTACTTCAACTACTTCAATTACTTAACACCTATTTTTGCATAACGTGGGCACAAACATGCCAAGGTGGCTCCCAACATGCCACCTAGGCTCAAACATGCCAAGGTGGCTCCAACATGCCACCTAGGCTCCAACATGACAAAATGGCTCAAACATGCCACCTAGGCTCCAACGTGCTCAAACATGCCCACGCAGTCCAACATGCCACCTATGCCCCAACTTGCCAAGGTGGCTCAAATATGCCACGGGTCTCCAACATGCCACCTAGGCTCCAACATTCCTAGGTGGCTCAAACATGCCATGCCACATAGGCTCAAAACATGCCATCCACGTGCTCACTTTAGGTTCCAACATGCCAAGGTGGCTCCAACATGCCACCTAGGCTCAAACATGCCAAGGTGGCTCAAACATGCCACCTAGGCTCCCCAACATGCCACCCTAGGCTCAAACATGCCGGTGGCTCAAACATGCCAAGGTGGGCTCAAACATGGCACCTAGGCTCCAACATGCCACCCAGGGCTCAAACATGCCAAGGTGGCTCAAACATGCCACGTGGGCTCCACCATGCCACCTAGCCTCCAACATGCCAAGGTGGCTCACAACATGCCACCTAGGCTTAAATATGCCAAGTTGGCTCAAACATGCCACCCCAGGCTCCAACATGCCACCGTGGGCTCTAACCCCGCCACCTAGGCTCAAACATGCCACGTGGGCTCCAACATGCCACGTGCCAAGGTGGCTCCAACATGCTCAAACATGCCACGCCGGGCTCTAACATGCCACCTATGCCCAACTTGCCAAGGTGGCTCAAATATGCCACGGGCTCCAACATCCCAAGGTGGCTCAAGCATGCCACACAGGCTCCAACATGCCACCTAGGCTCTAACATGCCAAGGTGGCTTAGGCTCCAACATGCCAAGGTGGCTCCAACATGCCAAGGTGGCTCAAACATGCCACCCAGGCTCCAACGTGCTCAAACATGCCAAGGTGGCTCAAACATGCCACGCGGCTCCTCCAACATGCCAAGGTGGCTCAAACATGCCACCTAGGCTCAAACATGCCAAGGTGGTTCCCACATGCCAAGGTGGCTCCAACATGCCACCTAGGCTCAAACATGCCAAGGTGGCTCAAACATGCCACCTAGGCTCGCAACATGACAAAATGGCTCAAACATGCCACCTAGGCTCCAACGCAGCAAACATGCCACGCTGGGCTCCAACATGCCACCTATGCTCCAACTTGCCAAGGTGGCTCAAACATGCCACCTAGGCTCCAACATGCCTAGGTGGCTCAAACATGCCATCTAGGTTCCAACATGCCACCCGGGGCTCAAACATGCCCGTGGCTCAAACATGCCAAGGTGGGCTTCAAACATGCCACCTAGGCTCCAACATGCCAAGGTGGCTCAAACATGCCACGTTGACTCCATAATGCCACGTTGGCTCCAACATGCCAAGGTGGCTCAAACATGCCACCTAGGCTCAAACATGCCAAGGTGGCTCCAACATGCCATGCAAGCTCCAACATGCCATGCAGGCTCAACATGCCAAGGTGGCTCCGGGCATGCCACCTAGTCTCAAGCATGCCACCTAGGCACCCCAAGTGGTGACATGGCATGCCAAGTAAGCAAGGTCAAGTTTTGACTAGGTTAAAAACCAAAGATGTCCATCTTTGGTCTTTTCATTGCGATGTTGGCAAATTTTAGGTGACATGGCTAGATGATGGTGACATGGACCTTGATGTGTTTGCAAACACCTGAGGCGCACTCCTCGGGCGGCCCCTTCTTGTGAAGGGGAGTTCCGAAAGGTATATATGCTGGTGCATTTTTCTCTGGCGTATGCAGCCATGCTGCACATCCCGCCAAGATTTCACCTTTTCGAGACCGGATTTTTATCCGTGGCTTTCTTTGTGTTTTATGTCCGGAAATTCATAATTAATACATGGGGCGGGAAAAATCCTGGTTTTCAGCCAGCTGGCTTGCCAAGTGGCCCCGAGAGTATAGGAAAATCCCGGTATTTCCGGATGAGTTTTAGACCCTCGATTTTTATTGGGATGGCCGCCGGGGCCCTCGACAAGGTTTAGACCACGCTTTTCTATTTTGGGGCATGGAGGAGGCCCCTTTGACGATCCGACCTGGCCGGCGTCGTCGGACGACGAAATTACCCTAGGGACAAGTTCCACGGCGAAGTTTTCCCAGGGGATCAATCACTTACCCCTCACTAGGAGGTATTCAAAGATCCACCTCCATGCCAATTGACTACAAGTGTGTAGTAAACCACCTACTTTGGCGTTTCTTGGAGGGGGGTGGTCTTACGCCCACGAAACTTGGTCCCCTAGGTAATGGGGATGTTCCTCGGGTCCATTGGCGAGCCCGCCTCGGCCCGAGTGGGGGCCCGGCCCTTCCCGCCCTCCCCGGCTTGGACTAGCCTCATGAGAACAAGATACTTGGGGGTTCACCCCAGGCCCTCGTAGAAGATTGAAGTGAGAATAGCAGCACTAGGACTGTAGGTGGTATACATGTGACCACGGAGAAGCAAAGCTAGCTCCACTATCTAGTAGGACGTTACCTCATCTGGGTCTCCGGAAGGGGGTTGGCTCGGAAGCTTCGCCTCATGCCTCCTTTGTGCTTCTATTGCCGGGTGCATTTTCTTAGCGTTAATGCGGCGTCATGTCGCACATCCTAGATTTCACCTTTTTCGGGACATCAATTTTTATCCAGGCTTTTTCTTTTGTGTTTATGTCTCGAAATTCATAATTAATGCATGGGGCGGGGACAAATCCTGGTTTTCAGCCAGCTGGCTTGCCAAGTGGCCCCCGAGAGTAGGAAAATCCCGGTATTTCCTGGATGAGTTTTAGACCCTCGATTTTTATTGGGATGGCCACCGTTGGCCTTGGATGGTTTAGACCACGTTTTCGATTTTGGGGCATGGAGGGAGGCCCCTCGATTGGCGATCCCACCTCCCAGCGTCGTCCGAACGGCGAAATTACCCTAGGGGACAAGTTCCACGGCGAGTTTTCCCGGGGGATCAATCACTTACCCCTCACTAGGAGGTATTCAAGATCCACCTCCATGCCAATTGACTACAAGTGTGTAGTAAACCACCTACTTTGGCGCTTCTTGGAGGGGGTGGTCTTACACCACGAAACTTGGTCCCCTAGGTAATGGGGATGTTCCGGGTCCATTGGCGGCCCGGAGGGGGGTCCACCCCTCGACCCCGCCTTGGATTAGCCGCAAGAACAAGATACTTGGGGTTCACCCCGAGGCCCCGTAGTAGAAGATTGAAGTGACAATAGGAGCACTAGGACTGCTAGGTGGTATACATGTGACCACGGAGAAGAAAAAGCTAGCTCCACCGCCAAGAGGTCAATTCGGACCGGTGGCCTCCGAAAGGGGGTTGGCTCGAAGCTCGCCTCATGCCTCTGCTTTGTGCTTCTATTGTTGTGCATTTTCTCTGGCGTGTGCAGCGCATGTTGCATATCCCCGCCAAGATTTCACCTTTTTCGAGACCCGGATTTTTATCTCTTTTTTTTGTGTTTATGCTCCGGAAATTCATAATTAATGCATGGGGCGGGGAAAAATCCTGATTTTCAGCCAGCTGGCTTGCCAAGTGGTCAAAGAGCGCATGAGGAAAAATCCCCTATATTTTCGGCGAGCTTTAGACCCTCGATTTTTTATTGGGATGGCCACCGCTTGCCCCGACAGGTTTTAGACCACGTTTTTCGATTTTGGGGGCATGGAGGAGGCCCCCGGATTGGCGATCCGACCTCTCCACATCGTCTGGAACGCGAAATTACCCTAGAGGACAAGTTCCACTACCAGTTTTCCCGGGGGATCAATCACTTACCCCCACTAGGGAGGTATTCAACATCCACCTCCATGCCAATTGACTACAAGTGTGTAGTAAACGACCTACTTTGGCGTTTCTTGGAGAGGGGTGGTCTTCCTCCACGAAACTTGGTCTCCTAGGTAATGGGGATGTTCCTGGGTCCATTGGCGAGCAGGTTCCTCGCCCAGTGGGGGTCCACTCGGCCCTCACCCCGCCTTGGACTAGCAGTCATGAGAACAAGATACTTGGGGTCACCCCGAGGCCCCGGTAGAAGATCGAAGTGAGAATAGCAGCACTAGGACTGCTAGGGTGGTATATGTGACCACCTGAGAAGCAAAGCTAGCTCAATCGCCCAAGAGGGGCGCTACCGACCGGCAGTGGCCTCCCAAGGGGGCTGGCTCCGAAGCTCGTCTCATGCCTACTGCCTCAGGCTTCTATTGCCGTGCATTTTTCTCTTCGTGTCGTAGTACGTCATGCTGCACATCCCGCCAAGATTTCACCTTTTTTCGAGACCCGATTTTTATCCATGGCTTTTCTTTGTGTTTATGATCCGGAAATTCATGATTAATGCATGGGGGGGGAAAAATCATGGTTTTCAACCGGTGGCTTGCCAAATGGCTCCGAAATGCATTGGAAAATCCCGGTATTTCGGGTGAGCTTTAGACCCTCGATTTTGATTGGGATGGCCACCGCTGGCCCCGGCGGGTTTAGACCACGTTTTATTTTGGGGCATGGAGGAGGCCCCGGATTGGCGATCCGACCTCTCCATGTCATCCGGAATGCCTAAATTACCCTAGGGGACAAGTTCCACGGCCCTCTTGATCGAGAGGAGCATCTCCGAATGACAAATCCTACCAAACCCTAGGGTTTGGTAGGGTTTACATCTCAAGAATGTAAACCCTATCAAACCCTAGGGTTTGCTAGGGTTTACATCTCGAAAGGCCAAGATTTTAGACTCACACATCCCAAACTTTGCATGGAGTTCTCCCTGTATGCTTTGGGGACCATGCCCGAGATGGGGTCGAATCCCCTCAACAGAACATCTTTGATCCGGACTCCCCTTCACTTGGAAAGGGGCTTGTGAGTTCTCCAAGATCCTTCTATTCTATCCCTTGCCAAACTCCTCTACAAAAATTTCAAAGGTTATCATATTTCTTGCATAAAGTCCTAGTCACGTCCACCACCATCTAGCCATATGTCACCCAAAAATTTCCAACATCACCCAATGAAAAGACCAAAGATGGACATCTTTTCATTTTTGGCCTAGTCAAAACTTGGCCTTGCTTACTTGACATGCCATGTCACCACTTGAGTGCCTAGGTGGCATGCTTGAGCCTAGGTGGCATGCCTGAGCCACCTTTGCATGTTGGAACCTAGGTGGCATGTTGGAGCCTACGTGGCATATGGAGCCACATTGACATGTTTGAGCCTAGGTGGCATGTTAGAGCTTAGGTGGCATGTTTGAGCCACCTTGGCATGTTAGAGCCCACGCATGTTAGAGCCCACGTGGCATGTTGGAGTTCACGCGGCATGTTTGAGCCACCTTGGCATGTTGGAACCTAGGTGGCATGTTGGAGCCCACGCATGTTTGTTTGAGCCACCTTGTCATATGTGAGCCTAGGTGGCATGTCTGAGCCACCTTGGCATGCCTGAGCCACCTTGGCATGTACGAGCCCACATAGCATGTTTGAGCCAACTTGGCATGTTGGAGCCCGCGTTGCATGTTTGAGCCACCTTGGCATGTTTGAGCCACCGTGGCATGTTTGAGCCTAGGTGGCATGTTGGTGCCTAGGTGGCATGTTCGGTTTCACCTTGGCATGTTCGAGCCTAGGTTGCATGTTGGAGCCTGCGTGGTGCCACCTAGTCTCAAACACCTAGTCTCAAACATGCCACCTAGATTCCGACATGCCACCTAGGCTCAAACATGCCACCTTGTAAATGTGTGCCCATCATTTTCTAAAACCCTTACTAATAGATTGCTCGACGTCACCGCACATAAGTAGGATTGGTCTCATGTTTAATTGGGGTGTGTGTTAATTTGAGTAGTGGTAACAACTTGGTGCATTTTGTCGCAATTTATTACCAATAGGATGGTGGTGGTGTTGTGCGCATGCATAGGTGTTATTGTTATTGTTGTGCTCATGCATGTCTGTCATGCGTAGGTGTTACTGTTGTTGTTGTGCTGATGCATGTTTGTCCAGGAGTATTGTAATACTATTTAGAGTATGCTTTTTATAAATTATGAGGCATTCACTTGCCTGTGATCTTGGTGATTAATATCCCAGCCATATGCAAATGATGTGAGGAGTATTACAATAACATCCATAGCATGCTTTTTAGAGGTTATAAGGGGATTGCTTGCAATGCTACGATTATTATTCCAAGCATGTGCAAATCATGTGATTACTATTCGGATAGATGCAAGCATCTGTGAAAATTTTTAAGTAGTGGGCATTAGATCATACACAAATGTCTTTGTAGGATTTAACAAGATAATAACATGTGTTCACCTTCTTATAAGACGTTAGTTATTAGCTTGAAATTCTTTAAGTAGGATTCAAAAAATAAGCTCATGTGGGCATTAAAATGAAGGGAAAATTGTCAAAATACCTCAATATTTTGGGGTATTAATAAAATGCCCCTAATTTTCTTGGAATTGTTAAAATACCCTTCTGCTTCTTTTTATGATGATTTGTGGGACTCTTTGTCGAGCTATAAACTGTCAGATTTAAATTAGCTATGCTGTAGAATGCGTGCTTCATCACATCCACATGTAGCAATTGTTGAATCTGAACCCAGATGAAGGGTTAGGGTTCAATTTTTCTTTTGATTTGGATGAGCTCATTTATCAGAATTCATCTTGCCATCTCCATTGTAAGTTTCTACTCAATTTTTTACTTTTGCAATGGCAAATGTGCTAGTTTCTCATAGCCCATGATTCAGCGTTGAGATATGCCGCATCAAAATAACAAGCAAGTAGAATCTGGCGGAGATGTCCGACAAATTGTCTTCTTGGGCATTTTCGTTCATCAGAACCGCATCCACGTGATTTTCCATGATAAGGACCAATTTCGGCCTTATATGTTGTTCTAATCAGAGCAATGCGGGAAGAAGTTGACGAAACTTGATTGACAGTGCACCATGGTTATGAAAAAATTAGGGGCATGTTTATAAATATCCCAAAAAATCATAAAAGAAATCATCTTATATAATTTCATAAGAAAGCACAATCCCATCCAACGCTTAGATGGTCCAAAATCGAACGGTCCGGATTGGGATCCGTGGCATATCATCCTATTGGTTGGGCTAAGGAGCGTTTGTTCCCCGCCTTGGCCGCCATCGCAGACTTTCAGATTCTTGCTCCAGTTTGACGCTCCTCAGATATATATCGACACCCACCGTATACATGTTGTGGACTTTCCTCCCATGGCAACCAACTTGCCATGAGCGGTGGCCCTCCTTCTATTTCCGGCCATCTATGAAATGATGCCCAAAAGAAGGACACGAAAGGGGTCATTCGCCCACGCCTTCAATGGGACTCCTACGCCACGGAAGCATGAATACAAGGGTTAGCACACAAAGCATAAATCATATATAAATAACCACCACGGAAGGGTGGCGATCCATCCAAATACCAACGGCATAGAATATGCATCTAACCTAAGAAAACACCCAAACCCCGGGTTCTACCCCTACCGGACTCCGTGAGGATCGACCGACGGTACTGGCCTCAAGAGATCAGCAGACCGAGTCTTGGCATGGCGCTGGCTGGCATAGAACATCGGCTAGGGTTGTCCACTCCATCCGCCCCCCACACTTTGCGGATGGGTCAATTCATGCTATGGCTTTGCTATAGCCTTCCCAGACGCGGGTTCTAGGGATCACCCTTTTGAGCCTACTCCTGTGTTCATGGCCGCCTGGTCCGATGAGGCAGGCGGGAAGCGCCCCTTCCGTAATCACAGTGGTTCCATGGGTGAGCTAGAGAATACGTGCGCATCACGACCCCCCATCCGTGCCACTTACTCACCCTAAATCTACTCAAAGTGCAAGGTGCTCCATACGGATCACACCTCTACACCCGTGGAGTGTCGGACCCATACCCGCCCTCACGGACCGCCATCGCCTAGCCTAGCCCACGTAGGGAGTCTCGTGAGCCTTGTATGCTCATGCAAGACCCCACCCCTCATGTCACCACCGTGTTCCTTGTCCGGTGCTAAGCCGCACCATAGCATCTAGGACCCTGGGTTCTTGTGCACAGCCGCAACTAATGGGAATAATACTGTATTCTCTATCCGGAGCATACTACAATACATGGGCTCGTGAGGTCTCTACCCCCTAATCCCCCATCTCCCGAGTGCTAACTAAGCAAAGAACTACTAAACCATCAACCAAAGCACGTCTGAGACTAGAGATAAAGAATACTCACCATATCAATCAAGGGTTAGCCTAACAAGTAAACCACAAAGAAAAACGTAGAGAGAACACCACGTAGAGGCTATGCTATAAATCGACATAGTAACCCTCTTGACTAACCGTCAAATCGGTCTTGGGCTGCTCCATCTCGACTAACTGAAGGGCGCCTGGCTGCTGCTCCTCCTCCTCCATCCCCAATTGCTCCCAATTCGAATTGGGGCACAAAAGCCCTAATTTGGGTGTCCAAAATGGAAACCATGCCTTGCCCAATCGATTTGGGCCAAGTGGCACCCCCTTGTTGGTGCTAATTAACTAATTTAGCTTAATTAGGGTAATTAGGCTATATACTTTATAATTATCCACAATGGATTTATTAACATAGCTAAATAAAACCATTGTGGTCGACGCCCACTTAGCCAATTACCCCCTTATGTCCTAGTGACGTGTCCCGGCGTGCATACATATACCGTATGAATGCCTGGAACGTCACATTCTCCCCACCTTAAAAATGATGCTGTCCTCAGCATCAGGACTACTGTTGTTGTAGGGCAGCACATCATGATCATCGCTTAGGAGTGTTAAAAGTGAACAGTGAAAGTTTGTGGAAGTGTCACTGTTTCATCCGTGGTGACGAGCTCACACTCTATCTATGTTAGAAAGCATTCTTTCTATAGATACAGGTAACTGATTATATATTAAAGACAGGTATAGATATAAAGAACTTCCATTTGTTGTTATATTATAATACAGAGTTGTTAACCTCGCACTGATTAATAGAAAGTCATTCTAATCATATTAACTTTTGTGTGTATATGTATTATATTCTCCCTTCACTTTACAATTTCGTTTTCCTATTTTGGTACAATTTTAACAACTCATATATTGCTATTGTGAGTGTTTAGATGCCTCTGACATTTATAGTTACCCTTTAATAGAATTATATATTGTACCGTATATTCCATTTTGACCTATATACATTAACGTTATCTAAGTCTCGTTATTCCCTTAGGAGTTTGTGTAAGACATACATACTTATCCCCTTCTATTTTATTTGATTATGTGTTTAATAACTTGCTGATTATCTTTAATGTTTCTACAATCACACTTTCTATCTTTAGGATAGATTACAGTCACATGAGGACACATATTAATTCATTGGTTATGTTTGTACATTTACCGAGACGTCCGATATTCTTATATTTGAATTACTTATTTATTTTATTGTTATTTTCATAAATTTATCACACATACAGTACAGTGCATACCGACGATACATTCAACGTAATTGGTACCGCCTTAAGCTATCCCGGCAAGTATGGCTATGCAATCGCCCCGTATCATGAAGGCCGGCCTTGAGACTATGGTGTTCATGGCGGAAGCATCGAAACCATCGTGGTCTGCCCCGAGCCTTTTAGATGATGATAACCGAGGAGGTCCCTGCCCTACTTGAAGTAGAAGTCAATGTTGGGAATAAGGAGTGTTAAGATACCCCTAATTTGGATGGATACTCGAGAAAACTGGTATGACGATGTTTGGTATCTAAGTGAAATGCTGGACCTAAAAATTACAAGGATTGATGTATGATGCGGCATCTAGGTTGCTATTCAATGTAGAAGGAGACCGGATATAGCCACCATATATCCGTGGAGAAGTGGTTTATGATTATCTACTATAGACCATGTTAAGGAGGTACTATGCCAAGGTGGAAACCGGATTATAAGTACCCAGCTCCCGAGAGGGAAAACACTTTAAAAGTGTAGGTTTGATTCGTGGAACTAGTAGAGAATAATGTGTATGAGGATGTTGATCCATAAATTATGGATTATAAAATTACACATATATTGTGTTTGGTAAAGAGATTGATGTTCCTGAGGTGTGAAACAAAGACGCAAGATTATAGACGACTAAGAAGACCACGTAGGCACGTGAATACACTTAATAACGTTGGTCAAATGCATGATCCTTATGCAGGGTGAAAATTAAGGAAATGGCCAGATCCTATGTCGGTCGGGGGTATGTAGACGTCGGATAAAAGACTGGACAATAGTGTGGAACGTAGTTTTCCCACAAGGTGAATAGAGCTGAGGTCGAACTGACGAAGGTAGGAATAAGCATTCTATAAGACTGCTAGAATGGAAGACGACAATTGCTAGCAAAAGGTGTAACCGTCTGAAAGCTACAAAGTATGTTGGAGCTCTGGCGAACCTTATTCTATGAAGGAAAGTTGGCGTTGAACTAATGATACATTAGGAAGGCAAGTAATGTACCCACACGACAAGTGGGAGACAAGAGGTGCTTGAAAGTTGTTGTAAACAACGTTTCAAATATAGAGAGTTTGGAGGGACACTTTGAAGAGACCAAAGCCTGGAATATGAAGAAGGGAGGCATCCAATGAACATCTGGCCAAGGAGGATGTACTCTGGACTTGGTATCGTGTGTGCATCCCGAGGAGTAGTTCCGCGTTGGTAGATGTGTATTAGGACCATTTACTAGGAACATAACTAGAAAAAGATAGGGTATATACTAGAACTTTTAGTTCACATATATGAATACGGAGGTAATGAAGATAAGAATTCCTATAGTAGACATCAAGTATGGCCACTAGGAACTTAGGGTGGCATGTGCCCCTATGGAATTTATGACTAGAGCGTGAGGACCAAGGCAACCTAAGGATAGAGAGTCTATAGAAGGTGTGGTGTGAAATCCACAGCATATATAGGGGAAGCATCTAGGGCTACGTCAACGAATCATATATGAGTCGAGAGTTAGGGTTGGTGCACACATGTTACTATATCTCATAATAACAACGTAGTGGTTCTGGCTGTAGGAAGGATTTAGTAGTATTACATACTACACTAGCGAGGATATCAAGGATGTCGATTGTGACATCCAGATGTATGTCATATTAAAAGATAATAGAATATTCGCATAAAGGCGAGGGAAATATTACTTGACAAGGTTTACGTATGAGCATAATGATATGCTTATATAACGAGATATTGGGTTAGGTATGCTTTACCGAGATACGCATTCAAGTTATCCCAATGGTTAGAGTTGATTATCTTAGATACTGCGTACTAAGGAAGACGAAAAAGTTTAAATGAGTGAGAATAGCTAGAGTAAGTCTAGCATATACGGTGATGTTACGCTCAAAAACATCCCGGGATGGTTGGAACGGTATTGGAATAACCGATAATGAGAGCTTAACTACTCAAAGGTTCTAGATACCAATGTATTAGTTCAACGTTATAAGCTAAGAGCATTTATTTGGTTTTGGGAATGAAAAGATATATAAGAATATCGCGCGTCCCCCGATGGAAGATAAGAAGGAGTACGATGACTTTGGCGATTATACCTTTAGGGGTAACCAAGAAGAGGGGCAGTACATAGGAATTCCAAGTCCCGATAAAATCAAGACGAGGTGTATTGATCAGAATCGGTTAAGGTTATATAGACCAAGAGTCCATGTAATCAAGAGTTACCCTACACGCGGTGAACAATTCTAGGTACAGGTAGAAGAAGTCGGAGGATCCGTTTCCTTGCGGCATAGACCCGTTAGAGATTATGACTTGAAACTCTTAAGAGGGTAAGGAATTGGATAATCATATGGCGGTTACTAATGAAGATTGAAACATTGGATTTTCCTATTAGAAGACCGGGGTTTTAGTGCCTCCGCTTCATTATGAGGGAGCCAAAGACGACAACATTCAAATGGATCAAAAGTTGAGGTTGACATGCTAACTTAAGATAAATAGGTTAGGTGTGACAAAACATGGCAAAACGCAATTTACTTGAAGGAACCTTTAGAAAAGGCCTTGGACTGTGGTAGAAACCTTTGGAACTATGGCATAATCCCATGGGAAAATTATAGTTTATGTACGGGGTATCCCTTTTAGGTCAACCCCTTAGGTTAAGATACTCCATGGTGGCGTACCTTTATTGGGTGACGTGTCAGCGTATTTATACATATACCATATAAATACATGGAACGTCACATTCACCCCCTCTTAGAAAATAATGTTGTCCTCAGCATTGGGGTTAGTTAAACAAATGACGGTTAATCGAAAACTGCAATAGAAGGAAGTATCCTTAAACCTTCTTATGATAAGTATGTTAAATGCACCTTGGTGCTTAAACTCTTCTATGCAGATCCATACATGGGCAAGTCACGTACTGCTTACTGGCCTGCACATGTGAATACATCAGCATGTACAAGTCCAACATAGAGTTGGCCCCTGCCCATTTGGGAAGTAGGTGGTACAGCCACATCATAAGAACTACAAAGGTTACATTTCAGCTAAGTTAGAGCAGAGCTCTAGCATTGTGGGATGAGGATATATGTTTGTTATGCACATAACATGTACACATACGATAAACATGCCGAGAGGTAATCTAGGTGGTGACACTAGGAGAGAAAGACGAGTATCCTAAAGTTACCGATGAAGGATCCGAGATACGTTTGAAATGTGCAAAGGACCTTAATCCGCTGCATGCTAGGGTATCTTGGTGGTAGTTGGCACTTGAAGTAAATGTCAACGGCCAATAGAATAAAGCTTAAGGTAGTGGGGTTGAGTAGTACAATAGTACAATTCCAGGATAAGTAGCGAATAGCAGTTGCCTGCTAAATGTCCGAACGTGTCTTGCATAGACACCTAAGATGAGCTTTCCCATATGATCCATACCTGGATCAGGCAGAGGTGACGCCATGGGTTACATGGAGGTATAAGTTAGGATATATATATAGGACTCGAACATGGATACAAGTCCGTGTTGTCTCAACATAGATAATTGTAGAAAGGCTCACAAAGTACAAGGCAAGCACCTTGATGACTCTAGGTAATTCACGATTTATACGAAGGCTCACCCGCTCTTAGGCTATGACTATGGCTTAAATGCGGATGTCAAGTCATTTGGAATGCCAGAACAGTAGTATGACATCATGACAGAGAAATGTAATGAGTAACATTTCCAGGATGTAGGATAATGTTGGATTATAACCTCCAATGATAGGTAGGTTTACAACATAAGGATAGATAGATAGATAGTATAATAGCGGCTTAGAAGCCACAAGACGGTCAACGAATACGTAAAGGAGTAATTGGATTGGTGACTCTACTAAATATTGATCACAACTAAAGGATGATTTGTATACGATGTGGCAGACGTAAGGGCCAGAATACTGAAAATCGGCCATAGTCGTAGAAAACATGTTGACGAAATAAAGGACCCTGATGCATGATATTTAGCAATCTGGATAGAAAGGTTATTACCTAACATGAAGGGTGGTCATTGCTAATATACAAAAGGTAGACTTATGGCTTGAAAGGCGTTAAGAGCTGAAAAAACTCCTTAAAGATTTGATGCATGGCTTAGGGAAGAAGACTTCCATGTCCTAAGACAACATGGTGAATTGAATTGACCAAGGATATTTTTAATAAATAGATAGATAGGTAGATAGCATTTATATGTCATGCCACATTGGCAGCGTCCATGAGGACATATGACGGACCCCCAGAGACTTGAACACAAGATCTCTAATAGAGGAGGCCTATCTTGAGGGGTCTTTGGGTGGTACTTGTCCTTTGGGATATTCACATAACTGTTGGAATATGTAAGTTCATTTGTGGAACTTAACGCCATTTGGGCACTAAAGGAATGGTTGGAAATACTTTGCCCCAACCATATCTAGATACCCTAGAAGGAGGTGAGTAATCAACAATGGTTGGGTGGCATTGGATTATGCGGGAGAAACGCTCTAAAAGAGGGTAGATCAGCTGTCACTTTGACAGTGTGTGGTACGATAATTAATGACATCCATATAGATGGTGAAGTTTGGCACAAAGTGTTGACAATATTGTGGGGGTTCTAACAATCACTCACTACGTATTACAGAGTTTGTACCGCAGGTAGTGCAGGAAAATGGTCCATAAAAAGAACACGACCATTGGGAAGAAGTAGTGAGGAGTGGTAGGATGAAAGCTACCCATGGTCTAGAGGGGTGCTTTGCATGGCGTCCTAGTTGGTTGGGCTTAAAAGAAATCCTTTCTCTAGGAAATGAGACGAGTCAAGGTTTAGACACTAGAGAGAGATAACGTTAATTATAAATATGTCTATAAAACATTACTTATATAACGTCAATAAGGTCTAATATAAAGCATATGAATGTAGTATGGATTGAATCATGGCAAGGGCCGAAGAAACTGTGTTATCAAGGCATCTACCAAAGGACAATAATAATTAAAGTTATGGATCGAGGAACGCCGATAACTGGACATTATTATCGTCGCCTAAAGAATATCCAAGGATATAACACATGCTGCTATTCTAGAGAGTTGCCACGGCGTTAATTAAATTCGAATTAGTCCCACCAAGTGAGTTGATGTTATCATAACAAGTTGGCCGGACTTGCTAGATTACGTCGCGTGTCATTTGGTCGGTTTATTCCTAGGGATACTAGCTTTATATATGGTTAACAGTTATCCCGGTTGACTATGGCGAGAAAAGGTCGACTCCCGTGGCCATGGCAAGAGTGCTTACTCGGCGGCTATGGCGAGAGAGCTTGTTCTCTCGGCTATGGCGAGAGAGCTTGCTCGGCTATGGAGAGAGAGCTTTGCCCTCGGCTATGGAGTTGCTGCCTCCACTTGTGGGTTTACCAAAGGCACGGCTCTAATTTTAAGATATAGATGCATTATAAATATTAGAAAAAGGGTTATATCCCTTCAACAAAGAAGTTGGCTTATTGGTGAAGGTGTTGGTTTGGGTGCGTAAGGTCGGGGTTCAAGACCCCATAGTGCCTTTTATATAAAAGTTGCTATGCAGAAAATAGAGTATTATATGTGTATAAGAAATATGTGAAACACATATTTGCATTCAAGAGAGAGTTTGGTGTGGTGGTAGGCACCTAGGCTTGGAGTTGGGAGGTCATGGGTTCAAATCTGGATTGGGGCGCCAAAATAATATGTACATATAAAAAAATACGAAAATTTTTTATATCGGCGGAAATACGCGTTTTATACGGTTGGGTCGGGCCGACAAAGATTATACGCGTTTACCGCTGGCCTGCGGAGTCGATCAAAAGCAAGCGGCCGGAAGTTGACTTCGGGGCCCCTCCTTGACCATTTTTCGCCAGCCTAACGATCGTTCTAGGGTATTTGGGGTACGCCCGATCCAATGGAGCCATTTTTGCCTTCATCCTAGCTACCTACAAAACTTATAGCCCCTCCAAACTTGGGTCCTCCAAGTCGCTAACTTCTTTAAACCTACAATTTCTTACTTTTAACCTAACACAAAGCCAAACATCAAAGAACTAACAATCACACTAACTTAGCCTCCTACCTGGCCCAACGAACTACGAAGTTAGAGTTCGGCGGTGCTATGATTCCGGCCAACCGTAATCATGGCTCGATACCATCGCGGACGCTCCCCCGTATATATACACGACACCCACCAGATACATATTGGGGGACTTTCCCCCCCATGGCAAACAACTTGCCATGAGCGGGGTTCTCCGTCTATTTTCGGCCATCTATGAAATGATGCCCGAAAGAAGGACACGAAGGGGTCATTCGCCCACGCCTTCAATGGGACTCTACGCCACTAAGCATGAATACAAGGGTTAGCACACAAAGATAAATCATATATAAATAACCACCACGAAGGGTGGCGATCCATCCAAATACCAACGGCATAGAATATGCATCTAACCTAAGAAAACACCCAAACCCCTGTGTTCTACCCCGGCTACTCATCTGAGGATCGACCGACGGCCGGGCCTCAAGAGATCAGCAGGGCCGAAGTCTTGGCATGGCGTTAGGCGGCATAGAACATCGGCTAGGGTTGTCCACTCCATCCGCCCCTCCTGTGCACACTTTGCAGATGGGTCAATTCATGCTATGGCTTTGCTATAGCCTTCCGGAGACGCAGGTTCTAGGGATCACCCTTTGAGCCTACTCGTGTTCATGGCCTTTGGTCCGATGAGGCGTGCCGGGGAAGTCCCCTTCCGTAATCATTAAGGTTCCATGGGTGAGCTAGAGAATAATGCGCGTCAGCGACCCCATCGTGCATCCGACTTACTCACCCTAAATCTACTCAAAGTGCAAGGTGCTCCATCACGGATCACACCTCTACACCCGTGGGAGTGTCGCACCCATACCCGGCCCCTACGCGACCCGGCTGCTCGCCTAGCCCACTTTGTAGAGTCTCCGTGAGCCTTGTATGCTCATGCAAGACCCCACCCCTCATGTCACCACTGTGTTCCTTGTCTGGTGCTAAGCCAGACCATAGCATCTAGGACCCGGTGGGTTCTTGTGCACAGGCCGCAACTAATGGGAATAATACAGGGCTCTATCCAGGAGCATACTACAATACATGGGCTCAGAGGTCTCTACCCCCCGTAATCCCCCATCTCCGGAGTGCTAACTAAGCAAAGAACTACTAAACCATCAACCAAAGCACGTACAGAGACTAGAGATAAAGAATACTCACCATATCAATCAAGGGTTAGCCTAACAAGTAAACCACAAAGAAAACAGAGAGAGAACACACCACAGAGAGGCGCTATGCTATAAATCGACATAGTAACCTACTGACTAACCGTCAAATCGGTCTTGGGCTGCTCCATCTCGACTAATCAAGGCGCCTGGTGCTCGCTCCTCCTCCTCCATCCCCAATTGCTCCCAATTCGAATTGGGGCACAAAAGCCCTAATTTGGGTGTCCAAAATGGAAACCATGCCTTGCCCAATCGATTTGGGCCAAGTGGCACCCCCTTGTTGGTGCTAATTAACTAATTTAGCTTAATTAGGGTAATTAGGCTATATACTTTATAATTATCCACAATGGATTTATTAACATAGCTAAATAAAACCATTGTGGTCGACGCCCACTTAGCCAATTACCCCCTTATGTCCTAGTGACGTGTCCCGGCGTGCATACGTATACCGTATGAATGCCTGGAACGTCACACCAGCTATGGCTATGGCCTTGCACCTTGCTCCAGCTATGGCGGCGATGGCGCTACAGCTATGGCAATGGCGCTGCACTGCACCGAGGCCAGAAAATGATTAACAAAGAGTGAAGGCGCTGGCCTGAATATTTAGTCCGGTGGGGCTCTTCCTCAGATCGTTCCTTTCTTTTTTCCTTTTGATATTTTCCCTCAGATTAAGCACAAGATCTTTCTATCTATTTTAAACAGGACTTTGCTGTGTTGAAGTGTTGCACTCGGGGCTAGGTAGCGGCTACGGGTCGTGCATGTTTCTTCCGAACGAGGTCGTGTTTCTAAAAGGAATTTTGCTCTTCCTGATATAAATCTTTCTCTTCTTCGGTTTTGTTGATAATTTACATTGAAGCTTAGATATGAGTAGCAATCGGTTAAATGTGAAAATCCAGACAGGCATAAACGTTTTGATCAGATTCTTGCTTACAGTATAGGTCGGTTGCTTACAGTACAGGGCGGCACAGGTCTGCCGTTTTTGCTATATGCATACTTTACATCCACATCCGTTATCAATCTGCTACATTCTTATTTTTAGAAGCCCACATGATACAATATAAGTATTTACATCACAACAATTATTGATTGTTTGGTTTTATGACAGAGCTTGGCCTTGAATCCTCGGGCTTTGAACGTGGAAAGAGAGCATGCCCTCACGCATTTATGGGTCAAGGAAGTCCGGCCCAAGATCTCGAGCCCCATCACAAGGTTCATATTTGGACCGAAAGGGAGAGGAGGAAAAAATGAGAGGAATGTTCGGTACAATCCATTCTATGCTTCCCAAAGTCTCAAGCAAAGGTATTTTTCTTGAGCAAAACCATAAAACTATGTTTTTGTGTCACAGAAAATGATCTGAACTAGAAACAGTATTTTGCTCTTGATTTTAGTAGTCAAAAACTGAGTTTTCCTCCTTGATTTAGCTAAAAAAATTGTAGCATCTAAATGTAGATTGATTTTTTGGGTTTGAGATACGTTTCCAGGCAGACAAAATCGACCATAGTTGATGATGCAATCGTGAAAGGCTACTAGGATAGTAACAGTGGTTTTCCATGGTCTTCCAAGTCTTACAAGAACATTGTAGATCATTCTGCTTGGGGAATGGGCGTTGCCTCTCCTGAAGCCCAGGGACATAGCATTGCATGCTTGAACCATCTGCACCAAGAGGTTTGATCAAAGCCGATAGGCACAGTCAATTGTGCTAACACTGTTTTTAATTTAACCATTAATTTTTGAACCTTAACCATTGGAAGTTTATAATCTAACGTTAAAATTGAGATTGCAGTCTATTTGTATGTATAAATGAGAATGGAGATATAACATGGTATGCCTTTTGGACTTGTTTGGGTTCGATTCCCAAAAGGCTTTCTTTTATAAAATAGATCAATACAAAATTCATAATATATTAGCTTTTAAATTGTGGTTTATAATATTTTTTTTTTAATGTTGCCAATGTGTCAACATTTGATTTGCTAAAATACATATTAGAAACAATACCTTGTTTTTCCCTAATGTAATAATAATGCTTTTTATTTTTTTAAAAGTATGCCACGTGTCCATATTTGATTACCTAGAATAATGTTTTTAATTTAAAAAAGTTTGCCACATGTCAATATATTATTAGTTAAACAACCACATTACACACTCACATTTTTCCACGTGTTTATAATATTACCTTTTATATGTCCTTATTCTAGGAAAACAATAGCTAGATTTCAATAACACAAGTAGTGTTTCGTAAATTAAAAAAAAGCCATGCATGTTTTTTTTTAATTTTATAAAAACAACACTTGAAACCATGTGTCCATATTGAGATAAAGAACACTTGAAAACATCATTTTTCTATTTCCTACGTGTTCTTTTCTTTGTAGTCCTTTATTTCTAGTGTTGTAATTTAGTTTTTCAGGTGTAGTAAAATTAAAACCTATGCGTGCTATTTTAAAGATAAACAATGCATGGTTCCACAAAAAACAACAGTGAAGGAAAAAAGTACACGTTGACAAAAATTCACAAAAACTATGGCAATTTTTTCTATGCGTGGATTTTTCTGCCAAAAGACCACCGTAGAAAAAATTTCTGCCAAAAAACCACTGTCTCTTTGTGCAAATCCGGATAAACAGGCCACGTGGACTTTTGGGGCCATTTTGGTGTTGTTTTTGGCATAAAACAACACTTCCGTACAACTAAAAAACAACTGTGGACCAAAAATTGGGGTCAGTGTGTATAAATGTCAATATGTAGATCCAATTTTCCGTTTTATGGCAGGGGTTTATTTTTCATGGAGCTACTGGCCGATTTTGCATTACATCAAGATTTCTGAGCTGTTTCTAGAAAGATCGTTTGATTATGATGTTGTTTTGAGTTAATTAGCCGGTTGTTATTGCGTACCTTACAAAACTACGGTCCTAGTCCTTGAAAATGTGGGATTCATATGCCTTCACATTGGGTTTGCCTTCCTTGGTTTCATGTAGGCAGCCTTCTCATATATTATTTCCCTCACTTCTCGAAACGGATCACAGGCGTCCATGGCTTTTTGGTAAGATGCATTCAAAAATCCATTTTGTATGATTCATTTGTCTAGCTTCATTTTTCTATCGTAGCGCGAGATTTGCATGTGAATAAGAAGTTCCCGAGCACAAGAAGGATGCTTTCTTTTAAAGTATGATTCCAAACAAAGTGCAAGCATGTGTATTCAAACTCTTTATTATTTATACGTAAAAAATGTGAGATCCAAGATCCTCGATCTACCATGGTCGCATGCGTAATTAAATGGTGGAGCATGGCATGCCTGGTTTTGGTTGTTGCCCGAAATTGATCAGATGACTTTGTGAAAGAACGAGAAGGAGCTGACCTCCTTTCCTATCTTCATAACGTTTTTTTATTATTTGTGTAGGTAGAGAACTGATTACGTATGACTTATCCTTTTCTGAAAAGTGGCAAAGATCTAACCTATGAAATCTGGTGATGCCTATCAGTTGAAATCCAAGCAGTTCTAGGCATTGGAGGCAACCAATTTTTCTTGCATGTCCCTATCCCAGTATCTGGTGGTTTTTATTTTGCATATACGTTTCTTATTTATTTTGTGAACTGGGATCTCTATTACATATCTGGCCCTATTGCAAGTACTTCTTTTAAGTTGATCTTTATTTGGAGATGAGGCCTGAATATGTAGCATAATAACAGGGGTTTTTTTTGTATTTTTGTACAGTTTTTCTAATGGTTTTTATATGATTTGATGGGCGTATTACACAAGGCCTACTAATTAGTATATCTAGAGTGCGCAATTTATTTGCATACGCTTGAATTAATTTTAATGCCTCTTTTCAATAGTGTAGACCCATTACATTTATAATATTTTATTTTTTTATTTTAATAGTTCTATTTTTCCTATTACATTTTATTTTGCTCGACATGCAAAGCTCGAGCAGCTCATTTTAGGGTTCCTGTTTCCTCGAAAATTAGGTCTCTGGGTTATGGTTTTTGCTGTAAGGGATCTCGATCTCCAAAATCAAAGCTAATCGGTTTGATGGGTCTGATATATGGTTCATGCATCTAGTTATGAATGCCCAATGAAAATCTTGAATCGATTTAGGTGGAAGAGCTCTGCTTGGATAAGTGATTGCATCTCCAAACTCTGGCTTCAGTATGGCAAAGCATACAGTGGAGTATTTCGGCCAGAAAGTAGGGAATCCCCTTAGTTTTACCTTGTTCTGCTGCATATTGTCCCGATCCGCGCTTTTTAGAGCCGTACTTGGGATTGTTTTGCTCGTTCTTGATTTAGGGCAAATATGGCGCCATAGTGTGAAAAAGCCTAGCCGAGTGATGAGGTTGCAGCGCCAGATGAGCGATTAGAATTGCTCAAGAAATACAACGACATTTTGATTCTCAGAGCACCCTAAAAGGGCTCTCAAAAACCAAGAAGAAGTGAGCACGGCTCTTTGGAGGATGATTACGCATATGCAATTGGTGACATACCGGAAGTTCAAAGATTGAAAGAGTTGGAGGCTTGCTCGAGGTAAATACGAATTATAGTTCCGATCCGTGAAGGATCGGCAGTACTAGTTTTGGAAATTGATTGAAGCCTCTGTTTTGCTCTGTTTTGCCCGACCTCTCGAAATTAAACGGTGGGGTTGTAAATAGTGATGATCAACGTACCCGAGTTATTACAGGAGAGATGGTGGTTGCCGCCTACCCGATAATCTATGTGTTTTAAGAGAGAATTGCCATCCGGTGTTTATCTCTTTGGGAGACTTCATCTCATTACCACGCTTTATGTTGAAAGGTTGTCCCTTTTATGTTCATGCTTTCCGTGTGTAAAAAGCATGCAATTTTAACAATCAAGTCACTACGATTGGAGCTATGATACCCCCGCATAATGCTTGTTTTTGGTGGAAGCCTTACAAAAGGTAAGATTTGGCCGTCAGAAATTTGTGTGGCATATGTTAAGTAGTGTTTCATTGTGACCAGTCCCGGGAAGTCCGCCTTAGACTTAAAACAACAATGACCATTGTTGTTGTTCGATTTGTTTTAGTCCCACTATGGGCCTTGTGGTGGTGTTCTGGCGGACAAGCTTGACTTCTTCCTAAAATGATAACATGATCCGTTTTGTCCTTCTTTGCAGCACTCTATGCCATCTTCTATCTGGCGGTGAATGTGACAAGTGGGTCTTGCCATTATATCTGATTTTAGTGCACTAATGGAACCTTGAGAGGTCTTTGTAGCAAGTCTTGTAGGATTTCTTGAACATGAAGCGTCTGCCATTTTATTTTGGGAGCACATTATTGTGCATTACATTTCACCGAGCCCAACATTGGGTAGATGAGATAGATAGAGCACCTTTGCATTGATGGTTCTCTTCTTTCAGGGAAGTGGGTGGTGCCCATGAAGCCAATTTTCTAAGCCATTTTTAAATGAGACAGAGGGCTCCCCTCTGCGCTGCCCTTGTTCCATTAAATCACTCCCCAAATGTCTTTTGCCCTCTTGTGCACTGCAGCGTCTGTAGACCCCTTTATTGCTCTGCTGTTTGTTGTGGTTGGATTTTTGAACAGAAATATTTTTGTGAGCCAAAGCAGGGTGCACTCCCCATCTTATGGTTCCACTGCCTGGTGGAGTAAGTTTCATTTCTTTCATCCAATTCTTCTTGTCTACTTTTAAGCTTTTTTGCATTCATCTCTTGATATTTCTAAAATGTCTTGACTATTGTTAGATTTGAATTTCTGGATGAAATGAGTGGCCTTTCACATTCCACAATCAGGCACGAATGGTCTTCCTTTTAATCTCTGCCTTTAACTTTGCACAAATCTGACTTTTGTAAACTAATAGGCACTCTGCATTATGCATTATGTGTGGAACCAACATAGAATGTCCATTCTGCATTGAGTAATTGATCTTGTTTTCTGCATTTTTACCTAGGTCTATGTTCGCAGAATTGCGCCTCAGGGTTGGGAGCATCTCATGGTCTCCAATTATTGATCCTCAATTATCACCAGATGGTTCCTCCATAGCTTATGTGCGAGATGATGAGATTTTTGTGGTGCCTATAACATCTAGAGAGCCTAAACAGATCACGTTTGGGGCCTGCATGGGAAAGGTAACGCCTGGGGATTGTACCTGCTGTTGGGGGAGATGTAACATAGGCAGATATCTGCTGTGGAGTACACGAAGAAGAAGAGTATCTTGCATGCGTTTCCTGGATGCCAGACATCTCTCTGATGGTTCAAGTCTAGAGTCGTGATCACACTAAAACCAAACTATTAAGGATCAATTCAAAAACTGGACATCGTGAGCTTCTGTTTGTAGAGGAAAGTGAAATATACGTAAACTTATCTAATTGTTTCACCCCTTTGCAGACTTTTGCATTGCAAAGAGAAATAAAGGTTTTATAGTTCTACACAAGATATGTTGCCATCTCTTTGTTTCCCTAAGGGCCCGAAGGGCCCAAAATTTTTTTTAATAGAACAACCAACACATAACTACCATTAACATTAATTTAACAAACCATTGCATCTAACATTCTTAAATTACAATCCCCCTGAAACCCCCTTTGGTTTGGGTGCATATTCACACGGGGGTTACGTAGGGCAGCGAGAGCCCCTAAAAACTTACAATACATGTACAAAATTAACACCATTAAGTACATTCCCTCAAATCTTATAGTATTTTGCAAATTTTAATATACAGTATACAAAAATTTGTACATGCATACCCCACAAACGAGGATTGCTATGTACGGTCCAGATCAAGGAATAAAGGGCAAATATGCCCATCCGACAGCTCTCGTTGCCCGGAGTAACCCCCTGTGTGAATATGCACCCAAACCAAAGGGGGTTTCATGGCCTCAAATTCTATGAAATCTTTTTTTTTTGGCATTCAAAACGAAATTTGCCATGCATTTCATATTAGACAGTCTAGTGAGATCGTAGTTTTTTATACAAGATTGGTAAACATTTGTATTTTCAATGCAGCAAATGCCAGAGTTTTTTTGAGCCATGAAGCTATGATCTTGCCACTGTGGTTTGTCCATGCTTAGGAGCCTGGAAATATGCACGAAGTCATGTGCCACTGCACAATTACAAGTCAGAGGTCAACATAGCAAATTGCTTCCCATATAGAAGGCTCTCAAGAATGTGCTTCCCATATAGAAGGCATGCAACTAGGCAATAATTGTATGGCAGCATTAGTATCCCAAGGATGTGCAGAGATCAGATGGCTTGCAGAAAAGGTACTTTAAAAAGTGCGGACATCCTCAACATATCATCCCACAGGCTGTTTGTAAGAGGCCATCTGGTAATGAGTTGTCTAGTGAAGACAAAATCAGCAAGGTAACGTTAGTTTTGCCATTTCAAGAAGCAGATCTGGCCTACAAGGTGGACCACGGCAATTGCCTCCGGAGTTTGCCTCTTTCATGCAATCTGCATTACAAATATTTGGTGGGCTTCAACATCAGACACATTGCAGTGGAGAGATTGCACCTGACAGTAGGACTCGTGACACTCAAATCAGGTGTGGATCCAGGAGGTCAAAGATCCCGTATGATCGGTTGTACTTGATGAGCATAATCAAAGGTGCGTCTTACTCTAAAGATGTTATGCGAGCATTTTTTAGCTACTGGTTGTAGTGTGACTTGGCCCATTTCTACATATGGCATTTTCTTCGTATTTAGGCAAGCTAGCTAACAATCTTCGAGAAGCAGATGAGAGGAATATTTATGTAAAGGGTGCTTATATGACAGAGGTAATGATGGTAGCATTATCCTTTGTTTGTTGAAAACTGGATTTGATTTAGCAGATTTGTTTGGTGAAACCTACATACGTAAACATGGGTAAAAGCTTGCAAGTCCAATGCGTTTGGAGGATTGTGAAATGCAGTTTTAGCATTGAGGAGGGGTAGAAAACGGCAGAATGCTATTTCTTAGATTGGGTTTACTTTCAATGATAGCTATGAATGGGTAGATCATGGCAAATACTTAGCAAACATTGACAAATGTTACTTGCATATATGTTATGCAATCATGGTTCGCAATGTTGAAAAATAGTTCTCGAAATATTAATAAGTGTTACGCATTAAATATTGGGCAATTACTTGTTGTAAAAAATATAATGTCAAAGAAAATGTTCTACAAATATTAGCCAACATATGCAAAACAATGATGGGAAAGTGTTAAGAATATATAAATGTTGGGCATATGATGGATATATGTTGGACAAAATTTTAAAAACGATATTTCTTTTATATTGGCTATGTAGTTATTTACTGGTTATGTAGTTATGTACTTGACTACATAGCATGTGGGCCAGACCAAGAGAAAATTGATACAGGCATGTCTCATCACATAATATTTTGACAGATTAATGCGCACAATAGAGACAACAAACGCCCCTTCTTCTTCTAATGTGTACTTTTGGAATGATAGCGCAGGGAATGATAGGGTGGTACTGTGGTTGTCAAACTGTTCCCAAGCCATTTCACCCTCCGGCCATGGAGGGCATTTTTATTGTTCTTCGCATTTGATAAATCGAATGTCATTTGATAAATCGAATGTCTGGAATGCTTTGTTCATAAGCTTTACTGTATGAATTTGATCAAATGCTATTCTACCTTTGCATTGTTACTTCTTTCTTAAATACCTTTCAGGATCCTGCACCATGCATCTCCTTGCTTCACTGAAGGATCCTATTGAGAGTGGATTTCCGTTGCTTGTGTGAAATCCGGTCTCCTTCTTTGATGTGTGACACCGTAGTAAGCCCGCCATTCTTCCTTTTGTTTGAATTTTTAGGGCTTAAACTTGCGGGCACATTTCGGATGACTCAACTCCTTATGAAGCGTTAAAAGCAATTTTTGCTTGTGCATCATGTTCCACTTATATGCAACTCCGTAAAAGCTTGGCGACAATAGGCAACTTCAATAATAAGGATTCTAATCAAGTGATTCAGCCCGGTTCTTGAAAAAGGCATTGATTTTACTTCTACATACGAAAATGTAGAGGATGTGGAGCCCATTCAGCTTGATAAAAAGGCATGCAACAGATTAAGCAATATGCTAGCCATTGTTCTTGCACATTGAGGTGAGGCATAAGCATGCACAATTAACTGTAATCAATCCACCAAGCATCGACCATTTTCCATGTCCGCACACAAGTAGACCATAGTGGACCAGGCTCCTAAGGTGTTTGAATTCAATAGATCCGTGGGATATTACATTACGTTTAGCTTTAGGGTTAAGCGCTATGCTCACAGGCAAAATTGCATGGCGACCCGCGGCATAAAGAAGGTTGCTTTAGATCCCTATTAGATCATAATTTGTTTCAATGGTATACAAACTTATTATGCAATGATCGGAATTTGTACCGCGGTTCGATGAGTTCAATCGATCGAGAATTTGTTATAGATATTACACAAACTCGGTGGTAATAGATTATAACATAGGCTACAGATGGATTCTCCTTTTCCATTGTGAAACTATATTTTCAAGTGTCTCATTTAAGTCTGAAAGTTACTGACTATGGCAGTGTTGTTGCATTCCCACCTTGATATTAAAAATAACTTGAATTAAGCTATAAGCCACCACAAACATTCCATCTTTTCCTTTCTTGACTCTCTCCACAAATTCCCATCCAACCCCTTGCCCACACCAAACCACAAAGCAAAGTAGCAGTCTAGAGCAATTTTAAACTTTTCCACAATTCTACCAAATTTGGAAGAGTACAAGATAATAGCAGTACAATTTATTACGAAGCTGGAGAAGCCCAATTCGTGTTCTGAGCAATAGAGTTTGTTTGAAACATTTTACCTTACCTAGCTTGGAGAACCCCAATTCGGTGCAGTCTATGGAAGACATGGACACGATGTACAGGCTTTTGTTGATTGACAAAAGCTCAGTGGTTTGTCAGAATAATCCTTCTTTTCATTTCTTCATTGGGTCGTCCTTTTTCTTTTTAGAATTTGGCAACACTCATGGCCTCACTTCAAAAGACTATGTTACAACACTGAGCCAGAAATGCAAAGCTCTGTTATTTGTTCGATTCCTTGTAACTGTTACTGATGAAGTATGTGGTGGTCATGTTGAAATAGCGTAACCAACACAGCTGAAGGTAAGGAAGACAATGCACAGCCTGCAGAAACATAGAGTAGGTAACACGAACTTGTCACCCTAGAAACTAACATTGTAAAACCTCCATCAGACCTATATTAGTTTGGAGCTTCACTTGATGAAAAATGGTGCGTTGCCCACACCAAACCACACCGCAAAGTAGCAGTCTAGAGCAATTTTAAACTTTTCCACAATTCTGCCAAATCTCGAAGATTACCAGATAATAATAGTACAATTTATTGTGAAGCTGGAGAACCCCAATTCATGTTCTCAGCAATAGAGTTTGTTTGAAACATTTTACCTTACCTAGCTTGGAGAACCCCAATTCGTTGCAGTCTATGGAAGACATGGACACCCACTCACAGGACTTCAACAACCCTTCATATGTCTGATCAGAGATCAGACCATGTGTCCAGAGGTGAATCTAAGTTGCCTTATTATCAATTGCAACGTTTAATGAAGGATTGCCCATGTGGAATTAGAAAATATTGAAGTTATGAAAGAACACCATCTACCATATCATTATTTTCCTTCACCAACGGTTACGATAGCTATAGAGCAGGATTTTGGGCATTATGATCATCAATATACTTATGAGTCATTTTCTTTTCCACGGAGGAACAAGGTTTTAGAACGTAATAGTATTAACTTGTTAACACTCCGGCTTATCTATCCGTTTTTTTCTGGAATTGACTGTTCCATATGCTCATGCTCAAAATGTAGTGGCTAAACGGAGGCATCGATCTTTGCAGAATCTTATGAGGTCAATGATGGCTCATCAGCATGTTAACCTCAAGTTTTGGGGAGAAGCATTACAAACAGCAGCATATGTGGCAAATCAAGCTCCTACAGTAACACTAAATAACATGAGACCTTACCAAGCATTTTTAGGAACCAAACCCAGGTTATTTAGCATATGTTGCTATTCCTATGGAAAAATTGAAGAAAGCAGGAAAATTGTCTAATAGGCCTATGAAATGCATGTTCATTGGATATCCCATGAACAACAAAGGCTGGATGTATGATTCTATTTCTCATCACATGTGACTATACAGTTCACACTTTACATTCACTGTTTTTTCTACACGTTAATCGGAGATTCCTAAAGGCGCCATGCATCTTATTCTCACAACGCACAATTCTCTTAGAGAAAGATGATCAGGTCGTTGGATTTGAAATTCAAGGGCAGCAACTCAGGGGTGCCCATCTCATGTTAGGAAATGCAAGAATTGGGATGAGGGAGGTGTTCTGGCAAAGAACCTGGGGTGTCCATCTCATGTTAGGAAATGCAAGAATTGGGATGAGGGGAGGAGACACGACATAGAGAAAATATCATTACTATATTATTCATTTTTTAATGTCCTCTCACCTTCTTTCTTATTGGCTCTGACTTCATCATATTGCTCCTACCAATTTAGATGAATTCATTTAAAAATTGCTAAAACAGTCATTAGTGCTTATTTCGTGGAACAGCACATGAATGCATGTTGTTGCAACTTTATTGCTTCCTCTAGAGTATCTAAGGTCCGGTTGAGTAGCTTCTCGGGCATTTTGCTTCCCCTTCGTGTCCTGCAAAACATATTGTTCCACCCCCGCTATTATTTATCATATTCCATATAATTGACCTCTTTTCGATCCACCGGAGAATTCAATAAATTCACCGAGACCTCAATAATTTTTTTTGTCTCATGTGGAAAATTATGGCATTTTTTTTCCGTAATAATCGCCCTTGGGCCCAAGAATATTGTATTAGTTGTATGCTATATATTGCGAATGGATGGTGTCTTTACAAAGTGGGAATATTGATGCTTGCGGTATTTGTGATGGAACAAACAAGTAAGAAACGACCTTGTGGATTCAAAGTTATTTCCTTTGCACAATATTATCTCGAATATAATTTATGCGTGCCATAGATAAGGGAAAAGGAGTAATATTTGTTCTCTAGTCGGAAATTATCAATTGGTTGTCCAATAATACTTGCATAATAAAATATATATTTAATGAGGTTATGTGTATTATTTTTTTTATTACATCGCCATTTTTGGTAAATGATGTATTTGTTTTGTTCCATTTTTGCAAACTTTCACAAAGTAGGTATGTCACATTGCAAACTAGACAATAAGAGTAATTTGGAGAATTACCAATTTGACGTAACTTTCATTGGTAAGCCTTAAGCAATTATACATTGTCTTACTTTATTTAGTTTAAAGAAATATAGCCCAACTGGTTCAAATTGTAATGTGTGCTTTGTCGAGAGATGTTGCTATATTGAGATAATGGCTTGGACATTGCATGAACAAGAAACACTAATACAATTTTGGAATAGAAATAGAGTTGGATCAAAAAAAGCACGTTACAAAGCATTTCGTAGATTCACATCCAAATTATGAATATTCTATTAGAGCAATCTTGGCTAAAGTTTCTAGACTTGAAGAAAATGGCTTTACTTGATAACACTTCGACATTGTTCAACATCCTCTTGTAGCATCACCAAATGGTATTCATGGCGTGAATGTTGATATGAACGCTCACCAATGTGTTTGAACAACATGTTGTGGATGGAAATACACATACTGTATGCAATATTTAATACTTTTGCAGCTTTCAAGACCATGTAAACTTCATGGATGCTATACATGATTTCACGCGACTTTGCAATGTTTAATACTTTTCGCTTTTTGAAGACCATGTAAACTTCATGGATGCTACTCATGATCAAAATGTTTGTCCAAGATCCATCAATAATATTGAGCTCAATATGAGTACGTAAGATGATATTGCATCAAGTTCTTGGAAGAGGAGAGCACGCTTCAAAATTCTTCACAATGTCATATTCAAACCGCCCTCACGATCAATCACATCCATCAACGTTGTCAAGTACACGCAACATTTATGAATTTGCAAGTAATACTAGCACTATTGAAGTCCATTCTATACATAACACGAATGATGGTAACCATCTCGATGCTGCCTAAAGGTTACCTATCTCATCTTCTTAGCCAAATATGCAAAAGTAGAAGTATAACGCTAGTTTTGTAAGGCTTGGGTGATAAAGGCTGTGCGCAATTAGATTTTGGAAATTGTTTTCAATGGCTATGCAGTTGGTCGTTTGGAAATGCCTGTGGCAACACATACCTAGACCACATGTCATGAATATATTCTTTGTTGAAGACCCAAACTATTATTTCGATTTTTGTCATCAATTAGCACCTTATTCTACTATACATTGTATAACGTTGAGATGGAATCTCTAATGGAGTTTCTGCTTCAAATTATATTGTACATACACGCTCCAAGAATTGTCACCTAGAATTATGTTATAGAAGTACAATTAATGCTCACAATGCATATACACAACGATCTTGCTTGATTTGCTGGCACCAAGATGTACTAACACATTGGACTAATTTTAAGTTCTACATTCCAATCCCATTCTTTTAAATGAAGCAACAAATTCAAACGAAAAGCAACCTGCTTTAAATCTCACATATGCCCTTCTAAAATAATGTGCACTACATCCAATTTGACTTTTATGCCTCAATGGCAATCAATAGATGAACTAATCTTCCAATGTATACTAATATAATTGTTTAGAAGCAAGAAGGTTGTGAGTAAAATGCTACAATGCCATGTGCATTTTATGCATTTCTAATGCAGAGGGATGTAAACAATATATTATCAAAATAACTTACCTTTGTAAACTAAAAAAGGCAATCGCAAAACATAGTCAATGAATCTAACACTAAAAAGTTATATTTACAACACACTAAATAAAACGGATTGGAACCACCCATAACCAATCAACCTAATTATAACAATCAATATATTTTAATATACAATACAAAAATAAATTCAAGACAATCTCTTTAATATATACTACACTAAGCATCGCAAATGATAGTGCTAAGCATTTCGAAGTATTTGTTTTTTTGGGGTTTTTTTAACTGTTGAATCCCAGCCATCCATTTACCATATATCTATCTTTCACTTTGGCACATAGCTTTTGTGCCCCACGGATTCCTTTTTGCTATTTGTAGAGATAGTATTTTCTTGCAAAGATATTGCGAAGGCTTCAGCAATTGGAAACCATTTTGGTTCCACAGAATTTGATCTTGACTTTGATGATCTGCTCTAAAACCATTGATGCAATTTGGTATTTCAAATGATTCAAGATCACTCATATGTATAAACCCCCCATGTTGCTACGCACTCATGCTCTATCTAAAGGCCCTGATGCATGTCAACGATTTTGTCGCTATTATGGTTCTCATTAAGCACAGTTGCATTTCATTGTTGCCCATATAAATTGATTTTCCTTCACACACTGATGATCTACCTCTTCAGGCTCCTGCGCTTTGTATGGGCATTGCGTGAGAAGCGAGGATTGATCATCCCGCATAATAGATTGATGATGTTCAAACGAATATTGAAATTTCACTTTACATTTCATGAAGTGTGATGTTTCTTACAAGGCATATATATTTACTTAGACGTAAGTCTAACTTGTGTGTTTCTTGAATGTAGCAAATGGCCCATAGTTACTCTTTAGAAAAGGTAGAGGTGGAGCTAGCTGAGTTGTGGGGTCACTTGGAAGGATGTTGGATGTACCAGGATTACATGAGCAAAGAAGAAGCTCTTAGTTGTCTATCTCACTTTTTCTTGAATAGGATTGTCAAAACTCATGAATCTCTTTCTAAAGATAATTTATCGTCTTGGTGTGACGCAAGTGGCTATTCTTGTGTTGAAGATCTGAAATCTAAATCTATAGTTCTAGATTCATCAAATGATAAAGAACCATCGGATTTAAGGTTAGGACATAATATTAACTAGATTTTGAATTGACTTAAATAGTTCAAGTAGAAGAATGAATTAGTAAGCTCCCAGGAGCTTCACATTTTACCAAGAATCAATATTTATGTATGCATCAACATGTTCTATGTTACTTCTACTACTCTGTGAGATGCAGGTCTAAACCTTCTAACATCCTCATTGCTATTAAACATTGTGTGTAAAAGCCTTAGGTCAAATTTTGTTGGCAGGTCCCCGTGAAGAAACCTTCGAGCTTGTTACATCATCTAAGGAACATACATTACATTTATAGTAGGTCTCTATTAAAAAACAAGGCTCTATAAGGCTATGAATTTAATGAACTTGTGGCATCTTTTTTTTTATTCTTCTCCTTTATTCTAATATTGTGTATGTGTTATAGGTTCCTACATCTCAGGTCTTAAGCCAAGGCTCAGTATGGAAGACTTCTAAAGTATACAAGGGCCATACATCTTCAGTCCAATGTGCTGACATAAGTCCATCACGTGATGAGGTGCGATAAATATGGTCATTTGTGCCTCCCTCTCTTCCATTTTTAAGTAAATTCTCGTATAGCTTCTGGGGGTCGCTTAAAACGAAATTATCGTCGTTGTCCAATAATACTTGCATAATAAAATATATATTTAATGAGGTTATGTGTATTATTTTTTTTTATTACATCGTCATTTTTGGTAAATGATGTATTTGTTTTGTTCCATTTTTGCAGCTTTCACAAAGTAGGTAAGTCACATTGCGAACTAGACAATAAAAGTAATTTGGAGGATTACCAATTTGACGTAACTTTCATTGGTAAGCCTTGCGCAATTATACATTGTCTTACTTTATTTAGTTTAAAGAAATATAGCTCAACGGTTCAAATTGTAATGTGTGCTTTGTCCAGAGGTGTTGCTATATTGACATAATGGCTTGGACATTGCATGAACAAGAAACATTAATACAATTTTGGAATAGAAATAGAGTTGGATCAAAGAAAGCACGTGCAAAGCATTTCGTAGATTCACATCCAAATTATGAATATTCTATTAGAGCAATCTTGGCTAAAGTTTCTAGACTTGAAGAAAATGGCTTACTTGATAACACTCTCGACATTGTTCAACATCCTCTTGTAGCATCACCAAATGGTATTCATGACATGAATGTTGATATGAACGTTCACCAATGTGCTGAACAACATGTTGTGGATAGAAATACACATAATAGGTATGCAATATTTAATACTTTTGCAGCTTTCAAGACCATGTAAACTTCATGGATGCTATTCATGATTTCACACACTTTGCACTGTTTAATACTTTTGCAGCTTGCAAGCCCATGTAAACTTCATGGATCCTACTCATGATCAAAATGTTTGTCCAAGATCCATCAATAATATTGAGCTCAATATTTCATAGGGGACAAGCCAGTAGTTTTGTTCAAAAGCATTTGCAGGTCACGCATTGAGGCATTTGGCAGTCTCTCCACATCAAATGCAACACTAGCATTCTTCGCAGAAGAAGACCCGAAGAAGGAAACACACCCGACAATTGTAAATTACGACACATTAACAATTCGACGCATGAAAGACATTGTGTATCCAAGTCATGTCGAAAAAACAAAGAAGGGCGAAGCGGTAAGCAAACAATTGTACCAATCACAAATATATGCAAGTAATTTCGGTATGTCTTGACATATGGCCTGCGATCAAAGGCAAATTTGAAGCACAAACTAACAATTTCGATTATGAAGAAGAACACACAAGACGATGTGAAATCGCAAATCCAAAGCCGCATTCAACACTTGCCGGTTCCATCTACAAATGATCTGACCAAAGCATACAAAGCACTCTTCCCGAAAATGAACTCCTTGACAAAGCATATGGAATGGACGATGGAGAATTGTATAATGAAATGATGACGCCGCCACTAAAATTCCGTGAACGAGTATCTCAACAAAATCCAACAGGGGATATTCAAAATCAATTGTGCAAACGTAATCATCGAAAGTACGAAAACAACTAGACAATCAACACTGCCTATGAGCTTTACGTCTGCTTTTAATAATTGTAGAAATCTTTGCTTTTAAAGCAAAACTAGACACTTTTATATAAATGATTTACTTTTACGTGATTTTGAAAATTCAAATCCCATATGTTACTCATGTTATTCAACACTAAGTCGAACCCTACACCTTAAAGGACTTAACCATTCAACACAAACACATGCTAATAAATAATGTTCAAAATCTACATCTAAACATCAAAAAAAAAAAAAAAAAAAAGTTACGCATCACCCTTAACAAAACAAAAAAATACACATGAATTGTCAACACGGGATCGAAATAGAAAAAACAACATCTTCGTGATATTGGCCACTTACCTCTTTGCCTTGCAAAAACAAAGACATATGCAACGAAATGATTCATCCATGTTCTGTACTACTTTCAAAATAATTAAATAATTTAAATAATAGATAGATAGATAGTATTTTAACGTCACACCACTAGGCAAAGATCCAACCGACATGTGACAACACTACATTGCTTTGTTGGGCCCCGCCCCAACCACTTTACATTGCGTCCTGGGGTTTTGACACCCAACAGTTGAAAGTGCGATTCTGGGCGGTCTCAAACTCGAGACCTATAGTTGCTACACCTAGTGTATTACCACTAGACTAAACAACCAGACGCATGAAGATACATTTATAAAGCTTTATTCATAATAGCATTTTGGGGGCAATCCACAGTGCTTTGCACCTTGTTGTTTTTTTTCTAAAGACCGTCAAATTTTAGTAAAAGTCTGAGCCAAAAGACAGATACAACTACACAGGTGGGATTAAAATCTCAGAGGATAATCATGATCCACTGAGTAGGACCACCAACCTATGCATAAGACAACACCCCCAAATAAATCTCAAAGATCAATTGTCGCTTGGCAGGAGCAAACGAAGAACCATGGTAGGCCTTAACAATTATATCTTGAGCATCCTGGAGGACAACAGCAACAAGAATATCTAAGACCCTAAAAACACACAATCTTCTATGTCATTAGTTGTTTAGTGATATAGTTATGCGGACAAGAATATCAAGAAAAAATTTATAACGCAAAATAATTAATAAATGATTTATCTTATCAATAAATTGGAGATCTTATTAATAAATTGGTGATTCTATCAATAAAGTTATCAATTGAGCATTATAAGTTCATAAATGTTATGATCCATCAATATAACGCTTATAAATTTATAAATTGATTTTATCGATAAGCTTATAAATTATTTTTATCTATTGATAAATAATATACTAAATATTTTTATTAATTGATAAATAATTTATCTTATCAATAAATTGGTGATTTTATCAATAAATTTATCAAATGATAAATTGATAAATAAATTGGAGATTATATCAATTGACTAGTAACGGTGCCCAACGTTGCTGGGCATAATTTGAGAATCTGTAAATGCTGGAAACTTGTACATTTGCATAGAGAAACTTCTGGGCCCTTGGATCATCTTGGGAGCATGTAGGAATAATTGTTGAGGTTGTTTCCATATTTGAATTTATATTGTTCATATCTACAAAAGTACACATTGCAGAGCTAAGGCATAGTACAGTATAAGAGCTAGGGCTATGAATGATATGTTTGCTAATTAAAATTTGTGCATGACAACAATATCTTTTTTGTTACTGCACTGGTTGCTATTGTTTGGAAAAGTAAAGGAGCTTTTACACCAAGTAATATTCTGGTCGATGGTAATGTTAAAATTGCAGAGAATGTTGCTAACAATAATAGTACATGGGATAGGTTGCAATACAATGAGTTGGCTATTTGTTAACTTCTACAATATTCCTAACAATAATGGTGCAAATCTCAAGTACATGAGATAGGTTGCAATACAATAAGTTGGTTATTGTTAACTTCTACAATATTCAAAAGTTGCAAGATACAATGATCTTGTAACACCATCCCATATGGCAGATCTATAATATAATCCCAACACAATGAAAACATAGAGTGCAAATTCTTTCAAATGCCATTAGAGCATTTTTTGAAACCATAGTTCCTTGGCATTTAGGGTGAAAAGTCAAAATATTTTCTAGAGCATTCTTAAAAGGCATGGTTGCTTGGTGAGAAAAAATACACCATAGATAAAAATCCCAACCCAAGTACATTGTACATGATAATTTGATTTCCAAAATGCTAAAATTTGTGGCAGAATGGAATAACTGCGATAAAAATGCTCTTCCAAGCCTTATCCTTCCTTTTCTGCTCTTCCAAGACTTATCCTTCCTTTTTCCTTTTCTGCTCTGTAACAATGGGATAAAAAATGTTGTGAAAACTTCTTATAAACTTGGGATGCTTAACGTGGGATGCTTAACATTGTCTTCAACCTAGACAATATTAAGCTTTTTCTACCTATTTCTGCTTTGATTTCCAAAGTGAGAACTTGTCAGTGTTCTAAAATCAATCCATAGATGGAGCCTCCACACTCTCTATGTTGTTAATCTGTGTCTATACATCATGGCTGCTATTTCGCCCATATAATCCCATCGTGAACAACTCCCAATAAGTTAGATCTATAGCAGAATCATCCACTCAGTTGGATAGAAAACAGATTCGTTTCGTCCATATAATCCCATCGTGAACAACTCCCAATAAGTTAGATCTATAGCAGAATTATCCACTCGGTTGGATAGAAAACAGATTCGTGGCATTATTGATTGCAAGATTGTTGTAATATTCAAAAAGAAAGCCCACTTTATGTGGCAAAAGAATAAACTAGATCTGCATGGCGTAATCATGGGAAATTTATCAGTCCATTCACATTGGATATAAAATCTGATTGGCAAAGAAAACTCCTTACACGGATGCTCATTTCTCGTAACATACGTAATCTCCAAAGCTTTTATTTACAGTTTGCACATCCAATTTGCCTCTTAGACATTACTGTTTCTTTTAATATTTTATGTCAGGTGATCATATTAGCTTGACGTATGGCGCCTACATTTTGATACACTACCATCCATTCTCTCTGTCTACATCTGCTCAGAAAGAGTGTAGGCTTTCTCTTCACGAAAAAGCTTCTCGGCCAGTTGCAAAACCAATATAATGTTGTATAACTTCTCTTCCAAGGCCGATTGTATGTCATATCAAAGCTTGACTCAGATAAGTCATTCTAGAACCATAGATTGGTTATAGCGTAATCATAATATAGCCAAAATCTGATCGGGGCTCAATTCCACCATAGTCGCAACTCCGACAACACAATGTTTTGCCATCTATGTCAAATTGGCTCCTGCTTTGCCATAGCTCTCAACAGAGCTCCCCAACCAAGCGCCATCGCCATAGATCTGCATAAAGCATAAGCTAGCTTCGGCATCTTGCGATTGAACCTGCTAAAACCTTTTTATAATGGAATCTACAACACCTTTTCCTTAAAGAGCACCAATACAAAATCAAAACCAACTAAAAAACCAGTGGAACTACATCCCGAAGCAGCTACTTTTAGAAGGAAGAAAATGCTGCTTTCAAAACCACAGGGCGCAAACACTGAGGGTAATACCCCTGCTTCAAACAAAGGTAATACTCAAAAAATGTAATAAAAACAGAAAAAGCTTTGCAAATTACCTCAAGAGCTCGTTGTGGGATGGTATTGCGCCAGTTCATGTTCAAATGCTATATAGCTGCTGCCAATAAAATGCGTGTTAAACTGTGGCAAAGCTTAGATCTAAGGCCTGTAAAGCTAGATAAACATAAATTCAACTTTTACATACATAATAGAGATGCTGAAACTATGCATGCATTATTGACAATCAACGCAACTTTCAACAACATAAAGAAATCTCCAATAGAGTTTATTGAGCACAAATCAAGCTTCAAAGGATACCGACTTGAGGAATGGGCAGCTGCAATAAAGGCATGGACATCAATGAGACATTACAAATACCAACGATTTGTGCAAGCTAATCGAAACTCTTTGATGAATTCCAAGACATTATCCTGTTGGTCACTGGTGTTGTGCGAGACATACCATACTAATAGGAGATGCAAGAGTGATGGCCATGCATGCATTAGAAACCCCGAAGCTCAAATCTAAGGCACGTAAAGCACTTGAGCCAAACAACAGAGGATAAAAAGGGGAAACTTATCTAATCTGTTTACAAAGCTCTGCCATTTATATCATGCAAAACCCCGTTCTGGCCCTGACTTTCTTTAGATGTGCAGCTCTGCTTGCTCAGAACCTGCCTGCAGCAAATACAGTTCTTCAAAACGGAGATTTGGAGGAGAAACTACGGTTCTTCTAACAACCACGGTCGGCCGGCACAGAAGGAGGGAAAAAAAAAGGGAGATGGACCCAAGGGCACGATGATGCCACGTGGCTTGAATAAATCTTAACCGCCCAATCTAGGGCTCCATGGAAGACACACACTAAAATTTTATTATATAACTAGAAAAGGGCCCAGCCTGACGGCCGGGCCCTTTTCTTTTGCATCCATTCCTCGGCTCGGCCCCTCCGGGGCCTCGCCTCGGTTTGGGCCCACCTACGCGACCTTTCTTTTGCAAATACTCAAAATAGAATGTGCTAGAATGTTGCAGATGCTTTAGGGTAAGCACCTCAGTCTAAAAATAGAAAGTTTTAGTCTAAAAATAGAAAGTTTGCTTAAACTTTGTAAAAACTCAGATAGAATGTCGTAGAATGTTTCAGATGCTCTAGGGTAAGCATCTTAGTCTAAAAATAGAAAGTACGGTAGTCTAAAAACAGAAAAGTTTAGCAAAAACTCAAAATAGAATGTTCTAGAGTGTTCCAGATGCTATAGGGCAACCACCTATGCTCTAGAAGTACCTCAGTCTAAAAATAGAAAGTTTCTTGAAACCTTGCAAATGCCCAAAATAGAATATTCTGGAGGTGATACTTTGGAATTGGTAGTAAGTGTGATGGGTATGATGGGTGTGTGTTAGCTTCACATGGGTGATACTTTAGAATTGACATACTTTAGAATTGGTAGTAGAGGTAATAGATGTGGCCTCATGGGCATGTGTGAGTATGTTACTCATGAATGATTGTTGGTGACATATAAAGTTTTGGGCCCTCTCCTCTCTGTCCTCTCTCCTATCTCTTTGTCCTCTGTCTTCTCTCCCTCTATTCCATTATCAACAAAGTATCATTCATGAGTAACATGCTCACACATGCCCATGAGGCCACATCTACTACTTCTACTACCAATTCTAAAGTATGTCAATTCTAAAGTATCACCCATGTGAAGCTTACTTTTAGACTGAAGTGCTTCGAGAGCATAGGTGGTTGCCCTCTATTTTGAGTTTTTGCAAAGTTTTAGCAAACTTCTCTGTTTTTATACTATCGTACTTTCTATTTTTAGACTGAGATGCTTACCTTAGAGCATCTGAAACATTCTAGGACATTCTATTTCAGTTTTTACAAAGTTTAAGCAAACTTTCTATTTTTAGACTGAAACTTTCTACACCTACTACCATGCAAGTCTATATACACACATGCCGTACTACCATTTCTAAAGTATCACTCATGAGGAGAATAAGTGGATCTCTACTGCACTCTATGGTATTTCACAGTCTTATTCACACATACTACTCAACCTTCTATTCCATTACCAACAAAGTATCATTCATCAATAACATACTCACACATGTCCATGAGGCCACATCTATTACCTCTACTACCAATTCTAAAGTATGTCAATTCTAAAGTATCACCCATGTGAAGCTTACACACACCCATCATACCCATCACACTTACTACCAATTCCAAAGTATCACCTCCAGAATATTCTATTTTGGGCATTTGCAAGGTTTCAAGAAACTTTCTACTTTTAGACTGAGGTGCTTCTAGAGCATAGGTGGTTGCCTATAGCATCTGGAACACTCTAGAACATTCTATTTTGAGTTTTTGCAAAGTTTTAGCAAACTTTTCTGTTTTTAGACTACCATACTTTCTATTTTTAGACTGAGATGCTTACCCTAGAGCATCTGAAACATTCTAGGACATTCTATCTGAGTTTTTACAAAGTTTAAGCAAACTTTCTATTTTTAGACTGAAACTTTCTATTTTTAGACTGAGGTGCTTACCCTAGAGCATCTGCAACATTCTAGCATATTCTATTTTGAGTATTTGCAACGTTTCAAAAAACTTTCTATTTTTGGATTGAGGTGTTTACCCATGAGCATCTGCAATATTCCATAACATTCTATTTTGAGCATTTGCAAAGTTTCAAAAAACTTTCTATTTTTAGACTGAAACATTCTATTTTTAGACTGAGGTGCTTACCCATGAGCACCTGGAACATTCCAGAACATTGGTGTTACTCACATCTACTGCACTCTATGGTATTTCACAGTCTTATTCATACATACTACTCAACAAAGTATCATTCATGAGTAACATACTCACACATGCCCATGAGGCCACATCTATTACCTCTACTACCAATTCTAAAGTATGTCAATTCTAAAGTATCACCCATGTGAAGCTTACACACACCCATCATACCCATCACACTTACTACCAATTCCAAAGTATCACCTCCAGAATATTCTATTTTGGGCATTTGCAAGGTTTCAAGAAACTTTCTATTTTTAGACTGAGGTGCTTCTAGAGCATAGGTGGTTGCCCTATAGCATCTGGAACACTCTAGAACATTCTATTTTGAGTTTTTGCTAAACTTTTCTGTTTTTAGACTACCATACTTTCTATTTTTAGACTGAGATGCTTACCCTAGAGCATCTGAAACATTCTACGACATTCTATCTGAGTTTTTACAAAGTTTAAGCAAACTTTCTATTTTTAGACTGAAACTTTCTATTTTTAGACTGAGGTGCTTACCCTAAAGCATCTGCAACATTCTAGCACATTCTATTTTGAGTATTTATTGAGGTGTTTACCCATGAGCATCTGCAACATTCCATAACATTCTATTTTGAGCATTTGCAAAGTTTCAAAAAACTTTCTATTTTTAGACCTGAACATTCTATTTTTTAGACTGAGGTGCTTACCTATGAGCACTGAACATTCCGAACATTCTATTCGGCATTTGCAAAGTTTCAAAAACTTTCTATTTTTTACTTTAAACTTTCTATTTTTACACCGAGGTGCTTAGCCATGAGCACCGGAACATTCCACAACATTCTATTTTTGAGCATTTGCAAAGTTTCAAAAAAACTTCTATTTTTAGACCGAAAGTTTCTATTTTAGACCGAGGTGCTTACTCATGAGCATCTCGGAACATTCTAGGGACATTCCAAAAGATTCTAGAACATTCTAGAACATCCTAGAGTATCCTTGAATTAATTAGGGCCCCACCTTAACTAAGTATGGACTTCCCTATTTTTTAAGAAAAGACCGTTGGTCTAGTGGTAAGGGTGGGGGTTTGGGAGGCAATGTCCGGGGTTCAAGTCCGGTGGTAAACCAAAAAATTTTGTCCACCAAACTTGGGGCTTTTGAGAGGCCAAGGCCCACTGACGCTCCGTGATCGAGCCGCGCATGCACCCTCTACCGGCCGGATGGTCGTGGGAAGATGCAGACTCACTCACTCCGCACGCCACTCCACCCGGACACTATTTCTTTATTATATAGGAGGATAGGAAGATAAATAATTTATTTTATTAATTGATTATCTTATCAACAAAGCTTATAAGCATTATAAACTTATAAGATAATGATCATCAATATAATGCTTATAAGGATCTTATATTTATAGTTGAAGGGAAAAGATGTCCTTAGGCCTTGAGAACAAGACTGTTGCTATAAATAGGAAAGAAAAAGGGGCCAAGCCAGGAGAGAGAAAAAATCGGATGCTCACCCGAGGTCGCACCGGCCCGATTCAATAGTAGCAGTGAACGATTCTGGAGAAATAAGCTCTGTAAGTAACGGCAAAAAAATAGATCAATGGGATTGGGGTTTTAAGAAGCGAGAATCTATGTCCATGGCAAGACAAGGAATACTGGCAGAAGAAAAGATGGAACTTCAAACAAGAAATCAAATTGCACGAAAAGGAAAACGAGGTAAACAAAATTTCCAGGTTCTTTCTTGAAGCCTTTAGCCATAGATTGCTGTACGGAAGATAAGCAAATGGGATTGTTGAAAAATCGTGGAAATAATGACCCCATTGTTAATAGTAATGAAGCTGCAAGCTCTAATCCATGGAAATAGGGAAAGACAGTAGAAAGAATTATAAGGCCCAGGTTTTCCGAATGGATTAAGAAAGAATTCTCTAATGATTCCCGTAGCAGCGGAGTAGAAGAAGCATTGAATTCCCTTTCTTCCAACAATTCATCTACCAGTTTAGAACAACTTCTTCAATCAGCAGACTGTAAGGCAGAACAGGGTAACCTAAAAATAACGGCCATCGATCACTCTGAACATGTTACGAACATGGAGAATTTAATCTCTAAAGCAGTGGTGGGGTTTTTTACGGGAGGCTTTCTAGATTACAGGAAGCTACAAGCATGGCTTACCAGGCATCTAGACGCTTTGAAAATGCCACAGTTTCAGAGCATCAAAGCTATTGGCGGTAACTTTTTTCTCATATTATTTGATGACGAGAAAGTCAGGAAAGATAGTCTCCGTGAGGGATCGTTTCGCAGGGGAATTTGTGTTATATCAATATTACACTCCAGGTTTTACCCTAGATAAAATGTTTGCCGTTAAACTTCCTTGTTGGTTTGAGATAGAACAATTGCCACCGGATATATATGCTAGATCCAGAATTTTTAATTGCCATAGCAAAGAACTTAGGGTCATATATAACTCACTCGATAGCAAAGGGCCCAAGGATTTGTGTGGGCATCACAGCAGCGGAGGGTATTCCGCAGTTTACTATCGTGCAAAGTGGGATATATTACTCTTTGTTCAAGTTAAAACTCATAAATGGATGGGAAATTAGAAGAATATTCCCCACAATGGAAATTAAAGGTTTGGAAGATTGCTTCGTGTTCAGGAGAGAAACGCAAGGCAATGTGAAAGTGGTGGATGAGAAGGCAACAAAACTAAATGGGGAAAAAAATGGGAGGGATCATTTAAATTCAGGTGAAAGGGAACATGAAAAAATTTCAACCTCTAAAGACAATCTAGAACTAGGGAAGGAGAAGTGCGAGAGAAGGACTTAAAAAATAAAATGGAGCAAGTGAATCAGGAAGAGTGGGCGATAGTGCAGCACAGAAGTGGTGGCAGACTCAAAAATCAAATGCGAAAGAGGCTCCCCAATTCATGGGGCTCCACAAAAATTCTCAAAGGTTATAATTGTTCCAATAATGAAGCAACAATAGAGAATCACGATAAGCGCCTACTGAATATACGACAATAGAATGTCAAGTTGTTAATGGGGAGTTCCCAGTGCATAATAACAGATGGGCTGATTTGTCAATGGACGAAAGTATGGAGAATCTTGAAAGTATGGAGAATTATGTTAGTGAAACCAGAAAAAGGAGAATCGCATCAGGACAGGAAGAACAATATTGTGATGCGACACTCGCCCAAACAATCTAATGTGTTCTCTAATGGAGCAAAAACTTCTGAACTGGAATATCAGGGGGATAAAATCTTCTGAGACCAAAGGCAGTAGACTCTCTCTAGCATTGAAAAAAAATTGTCCAGATGTTGTTTGTCTACAGGAACATAAATGTAAAAAGGAAGAAGTAGGGATTTTGCTTAATATATTAGGAAGGAAGGAAGGAAGGAAGAAACTTTTATGTGGGCATTATATCTTCTAGTGGCAATCTTAGCGAGAACCTTTATTGCTTGGAAAAAACAACTGAAAGTTTTATCGACATATACTGATCACTTTGGGAGGTGCGCAATAGTAACATGGTATGCTCATGGTAAAAAATGGGGTGTGATAAATGTTTATGCACATAATTAAGCTAGACAAAGGTCATCCCTATGGGCCAGTGTAAAGAATAAGCTGAAAAACTATGACCGTGACATACTATGGATTTTGGTCGGGGACTTTAATATGGTGGAAAATAGCAGTGAAAAATACGGGAGCGGGGCTGATGTTGTACATGGATTCGAAAGGGAACAATGGCTGAGCATGCTCAATGAGTTGGGATTCATTGAAATGCAAGGTGATCCAGGATTTACATGGTGTAATGGCTGGATTGGAGATGGCAGGGCATATGCGCGACATGATAGATGTTATATAAGCTCTCAGGCCATGCAAGAAAAAAACATATCATTGTATCGTCATAACCACTTAGAGAACTCCATTTCGGATCATAATCCGCAGTTAATATGCTCCTCTAGAGCTAATGCCTTTAAACCGCTTAAAATAGTCTTCAAGTTGAACCCCAGGTTTCTCAAAGACGAAAACTTCAAAGCTCAGTGTAAGCAGATCTGGATTGCAGCTAGCAAAAATAAACGAGGAATGGAAGCCATGATTGCGTCTCTAGCCGCAATTAAAAAATTTGCTAAAGCTTGGGGTCGTGACAAGGTGGCTGAAGAAAATGCTTTGCTGGAATCACTATATACAGAATGGACAGAACTTAGAAGAAATGGCACTAGTTCAGGCGAAAGGGAAAAATCAGTTTTACTGGAAATTAAGAGACCAGAACTAGTCAAAATTCAACAAGTCAAAATTAAAGCAGGATTGACGTGGATCAAGGAAGGTGACAAATGTACAGGTTTCTTTTTTAGGGTTGCAAGGCAGAGGAGACAATCAGCCACATTATCCTCAGTACAAGGGGAGGACGGGTCCATCATTCGGAATCCTCAGCAGGTGAAAGAGATTGGTTCTTTAAAAAGAAGAATATAAATTTTCAAAGTTGCTTTGACGAGTTAATTCTTTCAAAGGTTGTATCTAAGGTATCTGCATCGCAAAGGGAACAACTCAGACAGCCGCTCTCCATCGAAGATATGTGTGAGGCTGTCTATTCTTTGGCTAAAAAACAAATGTCCGGGTATTGACGGCATTCCAGCGGAATTCTTCCAGGAATACTGGGAATGGGTACAACACTTTGTATACAGTGCTTATTAGGACTTTCTACAAGCAGATAAGCTGGACAACAAACTAAACACCGTATGTATTACCCTAATCCTGAAGGTGAAGGATCCGAAATGCATAGGGGATTGGAGGCCTATTACCTTGTTGTCAACCTTCTATAAAATTATAGCAAAAGGATATGCGGAAAAAATAAAGCCTATTTTGATGGAACATATATCCAAAGTCCAGTCAGGATTCATTCCAGGAAGAAGTATTCTCAGTAATATTGCAGCAGCTTTTGAAGGCATGCATTGGGCAAGAAAGACACATCATAAGGTACTCTATCTAAAGCTCGACTTTAAAAAGGCATATGACAGCGTGAGCTGGTCCTTTTTGGAAAAGATGTTGCTTGCTTTTGGTTATGGACAAGAATTTGCTAACATTGTGGCAAAATTGCTGAAATCATCGCGTGCTTCTGTGTTACTTTTCGGGGAGACTTCCCCTATCTTTGAAGTGAGCAGGGGCATTGGACAAGGTTGCCCCTTGGCACCTTTTCTTTTTGATATTGTCGCAGAAGGATTATCTCAAGTACTGTTGGCAGCAGTTGAAGATAGGGTTATAACAGGTTGCAGATGGCGGATGGCTCCCAACAAATCTGTAACTATGCTGATGATACTTTCTTGTTCTTAGAAGGCCCTAGAAATAAATCTCTTGAATGCGAAACATTTGCTGGATTCCTTCTCTATAGCATCAGGTTGTTTTCTTAACTGGAACAAGTGTGCAGCCATTTGGCCACTAGATGAGCCTTTCCCAGCTCATGTTGCTGCCTTTCCTTGGACCACTGTACCTGTTGGGTCCTCTTCGAAGTTGTTGGGTGTTCCAATTGGGGTGTGCATCTCATCCTCGAATATTTGGGATGAGATCCTGCTCAGTTTAGACAAACATTTGATATGGTGGAAAGTTAGTAAGCTCTCCATGGCGGAAAGAATCGTCGTAGCCAAGTCAGTGCTAAACAGTACCCATATTTATGCTACATCAGTGTTGTTGGCTCCTGAATCAAAGCTAGCAGAGCTATAAAAAATGGTGCGAAATTTTGTCTGGGGTAGAAATGAGGAAGGGGCAAATATCAAAGTAGCCTGGAGGAAATGTCTGAGATCTAAATCACATGGAGGACTAGGAATGCTTATAGCCTGGAGGAAATGTCTGAGATCTAAATCACATGGAGGGCTAGGAATGCTTGACTTTAAGTTGCACAGCAAGATCTTAGTGTGCAAATTCATGTGGGAAATCCTTCAGTAGGATTCGAAGTCTCCGGGCCTTGAACTCCTGAAACAATCACTAACTCACTATATACCGTGCGGAAAACCATCCCATAAAGCAAATTTACCATGGGCCCTGTTTTATAAATTGAGGCCCTATGCAGGAGCTTCGCCGTTTCTTAAAGGATTACTTAAAGCTTGGGAGACAGTTAAAGTTCTATGGCACTTGGACATCAAAACTTGTACCTCAGTGTCTATGATGGTGTGGTGGCTGCAAGTGGAAACTAACAGAGGCCGTATGCCACTTTTTTTGGTGGTGAATAGAAAAACACAAAACAGATAGATTGTGGCAGGTATCTCTTGCGTTGGAGATTGGTACCAAGGTGGTGTGCGGCGCTCTTGGGAGTCATTTCAAAGCGAGTTTAAAGTGAAACCACGGGACAAACGAGTTTGGAAAATGGTATTGGCCAATGTTCCAACCTATGCTTCTCCACAGGTAGGTGCTTTTTGCCTACCTCGTGAAAATCTTAATAAAAACACATTTTGTATCAAAGGCATACAATTCTGCATGTGAACGAAGCGATGAGTCTTCCTTCCCAATGGGAGATAACAGCAGAAGATGACCAACTCAGTCAAATATGGAAATGGGTCTGGAAGAGCCACTTGCCACCAAAGGTATCCACACTACTATGACAAATCTTTCATAGAGTAATCAGGGTCAACATATTAGTAAATAAGTACTGTGATGTCTCATCGAGTTGCCCAATGTGCGGCCTGGAAGCAGAGACAATTGAACATTGTTTCATGCATTGCGCGGAACTCCGTGCAGTATGGGAACAAGTGAAGGAAGCGTTTGGAGCCTCTTTATCAAACAAAGAGCTTTTGTTAGGCATGTATCCATCATCTTGGCCAACTGAAAAGAAAGTTGCTCTGAATTTATGTAAAGGATGGCTACTATGGCTAATATGGAAGAGGTGGAGAAAATTAGTGTTTTCCCAAGAATATATTCATTCCAATAGCCTAGGGCCATCTTTAAAGCAGAAGATCCTCCAATATCTTACAGCATTTGAAGAAAAGGAGTGGGCTTCTCAAGTCCACGACTCTCTTTTATCGTTCTTGTAAAAGTTCCAAATCCACAACTAAGTGGTTATCCCTACATAAACAAACATGTTGTGTAGGTGTATGATATCACTTGGCACACGTATGTAATTGATGAGTACCAATTAATATATCTCTGATCCTTCAAAAAAAAATATATAATGCTTATAAGCTTATAAATTGAGAATCAATGAATGCTTATCAACTGATAAGATCTGATCAATTGATTTAATCAATAAACTTATCAATTGATAAATTGATAAATAAATTGGAGATTTTATCAATTGATAAATGATTTATCTTATCAATTAATGATCTTGTTAATAAATTGGAGATAAAATCTGATAAGATCTTATTAATTGGTAAATAAATTTGATAAATTTTTATTGATAAGATAAAATATTTATTTTCCCTGCTTACCAATTGATAAAATCTCCAATTTATTGATAAGATCACCAATTGATAAGATGTTATTACATCTTCTGAACATATATAAATGAGCGTCATTTTTCTTTTTCTTTTTTTTGTGTGAGCATCGCCAGCGTTGTTGCTTCATTGTTTTGCGACCATGGCCTTTGCCGGATTGAGAGAAGCGTTCATCAGTTGAAAGTCGAGGAAAGATACATTTGTCTTGTGTTAATACGTTGTGGCACAGGAACGTGCTCTGATCTATCGTAGGAAATTTCGGCAGAGCTATTTGGGGTTGTCTATTCTAGCAGAAGCTTTATCTGCCACAAAAAACTCAGGTAGAGAGGTATCTATGATCCCTATTAAGTTTTGAGCATCCAAAAGAATGTATTTGTGATCTGTTATCAGTTTCTAGAAGGACGGATTCCCTCTGTCGGAAATGAATTATCTGCTCAGGGCTGCATACACTACATATAGAAGCAAGAAAAGGGCAAAGAATCAACCGAGGTACAACATTCTTATGGTTTCTGCAGACTTCAGTGCCATTGTAAGTTTCAATATCAGATTTTACGCAGCAACATTTCTATAGTGTCAATTGGTAAACATGAAACATACCCACATTAGTACAAGATTCTATCATATGATAGGATCCAAAAGCACAGATACAAATTAAATATAGGGCCCTGCGTGATGAGTAAATATCCAGTCCAGACATGTTAATACGGAATTATATTCCATCTTTACAATCTGCAGATCATGCAATAGCAAGCCTAACATGCAAGCGGTCTTTTCAAACAAAAGTTTCCTATGTTTGGAAGTTGTGATAATTGCAGAAAATTGAAAAACATTTTAAATAACATTCTGAGAGTTGGAAATAGCAGCCATAAGGCAGGGTTATATGATCAACCAACAATATTTTCATATATTTCTTGATAGCTCTTCAAGCATTAGGGAGTACAATATCACAAACTCAATAGCCAGGAAAAAAATCTGCATGACAAGCTGATGGAGCAAGAAATGACATCTGCATATAGGACATCCAAACAAAATGGGCTTAACAAAACGTCCTAATGTTTAGTTAGAAGAACTGAGTTGTGTCAGCTCAACCTTAAGCTGCTCCATCTAGAGGCCCATAGATCTCTGCACAGAACCTTCAGCTGCTTCATCAAGTTTTCCTAGAGATGCCTCATATCTTTTCAACGCATCCTTCACAACAGCTCTATCAGTTTTGGCTTCATCATTAGAATACACTATCTCTATTACAAAGCCAGCTCGATTTCCTCTCGGACCTCTACAAACTTGCTATTCAACTCATCAATTTCTTTGCCATATCCATCGGCTGAAGAAAACCTTTTAAGCAACAAGGATTGCAATCCAGTAACTTGTGTACTAGGCAAAGGTCTCACAGCTTTACGTTTGATTCTTTCATAATTTTGAAGTTGGGTCTGGAACCCTGCCATGATTCTAGCATCCTTCTTCATGAATTTGTTCTGGAAATTTGTATTCAATCAATTCTAGCATCATTTTACATGATTTTCTTTTGATTCTAGCATCTCTTTCCATTATTCTGCAGTTGGGTCCTTTTGAATTCTGTTGGAAGATGTTTTAACATTGTTTGCAGTATGATTTGAATTAAAAACTAGCTCCAGCGATCTAGACAAGGGAGGATGATGGCAAAGTATATTTCTATTATGGAAGACCATCTCAAGGATCTGGGTTCGGTGTAGAATAGCTACAGTGCGCTGCAAAAACTCGCTATGGCGATGGCTATGTGCAGGAGTTGGAAAGAAATAAAAAAAGAAAAAAAAAACGACAGTGTTTGAAATGCTATGCTGGCCTTCGATTCTCAAAATATGTCTCATGCCACGAGTTGCTTCAATCACCAACAATACAAACATGCCTCTTATTTTGCCAACGTTTAGAGAAGTGGATTAAACACCTCTATTTTTCTCCAATAAGAGCTCTCTTCGAGAATGATTCTAAGAAATGGAATGTTAGTAGTTGTAGATGAAGGAAATGGTCGGTGTTTATAACTTTTTTCCTTTTTAGGTCTATATAACTACTTTTTTTTTTTGCACTGAAAAAACCTGGGATCCAGAATGCAGCCAAAAGGTAAATCCAAGCAAACTCGCTTTTACATTCTGGGTAAGACCAGGTTATAGAATGGAAACATTAGCAGTACTTCAGCAATCAAAACTATCTACCAAAACAAACCATTTTTTTTTTGTTAAATTCGACTTGCCGTGACAATGCTGTTGGGCAAAGTTTAGCTTAGAAATAGGACTATCCTACATCTATTTATTTTTCATCTAACTCCATCATAGCCATCGTTTCAAGTCCGATTTACTAAGTGATACAAAGATGTCCTTCTTCGGTACAGTTATTATTGTTTTGGTATTTAATTATAGTATTTGCACATTGTTTTGTGGGATTTTTCTTTCCCATGATTTTGTAGATCATGAAGGAACCGTATAACATTTTCCAATAGCCCTAACCTCATCCATGCTTAAAATCTTGTGTGTACGCATATAATCTCTTATATACGTTCCTTATACACCCATAATCTATATGCTTGAGGGGCATAAATATCCATACATTCAATAGTATTCTAACACGAAGGTTTGCAAATTATCTCAGGCATAAGGATTTGGCAGTGGTTGACCGAGAAATGGGGGATTAGGATTTTGAGGAAAGAAAATTTAGTTTGCAATCAATGGTTCAGAAATAGAATTTGTTGGCTCGCATCTGTCGCGCGAGCATGGCTGGGCGGCAAAAACAGCACGGCATCCGAGCATGGCGGGAAGCAGAGGAATCCAGCGCACCTGAGAAGCTCTGCACTCAGCTCTGTTCGGCTCTGTTCACTCAGCTCTGTTTACTCTGTTTACTCTGTTTACTCTGTTTACTCTGCACTCATCTTTGTTTACTCGGCTGAGAAGCAACAGCCAAGGGCTGAGAAGCTGCGAAGCTTCTGGCGCCAAGCTGCCAAGGGCTTCTGCCGGGCGGCCTGTTGTTTCCTCTTGTTTCCTCTTTGCTTCCTGCTTTCTTTCGTCTTTGCTTTCTTCTTTGCTTTCTGCTTTGTTTATCTACTTACACAGGTCCTTTCTGAGGCCTCTACTTGAGGCTTCTATGTAAACCTAGTTTATGAATCCAGGGCTCCAAAGGTTCTGGTGAAAATGCAGTTCTGTCTGAGCTATGTCACGGTCTCAATGAATGCCACCTCTTCACTCTGAGTTCTTCTTTATCTGTTCTTCACTCTCAGTTGTTCTTATCTGTGTATATTCATTTATTATGTGTATGGATTCACGTATACCATGTATGTATATACGTATTTAAGCGTATGGGGTGCGCAAACTTATACATGGGGCTGATGTGTAAATTCCACGGCCCTTCATTTGGCATATTCATGGAACTATGCTTGATCCAAAAAAACAATAAGGATAGAACAATGAGCTGTTTGTTAGAAAATTTTCTTCTTGAAAAGCCCAATGGATTTACAAAAATGCATTCACTAGGTTCATGCCATGACGAAGACATGTTCAAAATGCTTGGGTTCTAAGTTGATACCTCGGGAAAGAGAAATGTTCGCAGCGCGATAAAATTCTTGTATATCAATAAATTTATCGAGTGATAAAATCAATTGATAAAATTTGTTAATAAAATCAATTTTTATCAATTGAAAATTTAATAAAATGTATTTATTTTATTGATAAAATTAATAAAATTTATTGGCTGTTACGAGATTTTATCAATTGATAAGCGGTGAGGGTGAACGCTGATCAATAAAAGCTTGACATCCATAATTGCCAACGGGTCACCACAAATAACAGTAGTGTGGAAATTTTAGACAATATGCAACCATCACTTGTCGTGAGCAGAAGAGCTTGATCTTACCTAATATCTGCTTCAATTACCGTAAATTAATGCCGAACCTGAAAAGAAAGAGGAGGAAATTTTCGTTACCTGATTGAGCTAGAAGCAAAGCAAAATGAGAATCTCTTATTATGTAAATGGTACAAGTACTGCTCTAATATGGACAAAAAGATATTGTCTAAAAAGCATGAACGGACCCTGGCCATGCCATCCCGGATTTATAGAAGCAAAGCTATGGCATCTAGAATTTTGGCCAAGGACAGCTGGGCCATGCATTTTTTTGAGACAACAATAGATTTAAGCAGATCAAAACTATATTTTGTTGGAATCACAACATGCATAGATTTTTATAAACTCGATAAGCAAGAAGTAGATTCTTGCTTACTTTTTATGAGATTGGGGGTGCATTCCACCCAGATGAAAGCTGATACAAAATGTCTGGATTCCGGCATGAAAAGAAAATTCATGCATGATTTAGGAGCAACAAATGTGATATAATATGGAAGATTTAAGCAAAAAAGAAGGACCTGTGGATGCAGGCCCGTTCTTCCGCATGGTTTTCTTCCTGCCCCTCTCAGCAGGACTGTCCGGATCAAAGTGTAGGCATCATGGCTCCACATCTACCGTTGAATTTTGACATCTGTTGCCAAATCGAACATATAGAATCAAATCACAAATTACAGTTGAATCTTTAGACCTACACTCCAATACATCGGCAGAGGAAACCAACAACTGTGACAATAAATCTGAAAAAAATCAAATTTGCATCAAAAAGCATGGATTGGGGTTACAAATCGATTAAAAACTTTGACGCATCGATTTGAAAATCATCAAGCCTTTTTTTATGTACGAATCGTGGGGTGCATGCCGACCAAGCCACAAAATTGTTTGGCACCGCCTCTCGACCCGGTTTAGCACTTTCTATCCCAAAAACCCAAACCATGCAAAAAAGAAATCTTTTCCGATTTTTGAATCCTCTTAAATTTTTTCCGGATGATAATGCCCCTAAAACCTAGGAAATTATGTTAGAAAAAAATTTAGAAAAGTTTTTCACACATCGAAAAAACCAAATTTAAAAAAGAGATAAGGTTTAAGCTTATGACATGTTTTAAATCCTCTTACAAACATCAATGAGCTTTACAAAACTATTTGTACATCAGAGTTGATTGTTACATGGTAGGCAAGTAGGCCTAATACTTTAACAATTGTAATTGCACAAACATGAAAATCATGTACTTGAAGCTAAAAGTCCCTTGATGCTGGCCTGATGCATAATTTCTGATATGCAGGCAGGCCTGCCTGCCTTGTTTTGATCAGATTTTTTCACTCATGCTCTTATCAAATAACATGACTAAAGTTTCCAAGCTGGTCTTAACCTCACAGGTTTATAGTTGAGTTTCTTAAATTAGTTTGTTGGTTATTTTAGTATGTTTCTTAAACAACAGAACTAGCATATCATATTCGATAATTTCAAGTCATGAACCTTGTTAAAACTACAAAATTATGATCTATGAACTGTACAAAACCGTGTAAAACATGTACACCACAACTGTTCAAGAAATATGAATGCTTGAAATGTTATAATACTGAAAATAGAACCATTGTGAATGCCTCTTTGCAGCGTTAATATTGCCACAAGCCACAAGGATCGAGAACCCACTCAACCAATTAACCCTAGGGACCAAATAGGAAGTGTGTTCCAAAATATAAAATGGTTTAATATTTTTTTTCCCATTTCGCTATTCCGGAATAGCAAGTGTATTCCAGAATACAAGAAGAGTTTCATTTGTTTGAAAGAGATTCCCTTTTTCACTACAATCTCCACAATTTAAACAAGAGAAATTTGCAAGGTCATATAGACAAATAAAATCGCAAGGTCATACAAATCAATTGAAACAAAAAAAAAAAATTTGCGAGGTCATTGAAAATGCCGAAAACCCGAAAAACCTTGGAAAATTGCAAGATCACTGTTGAGTCTTAAAAACTTGTACAGCAAAAGTGTATTCCGGAATACACTTTGGATTTCGAGCAAAACCAAAAGTGTATTCTGGAATACACTTTGACTTTCAAGAAAAGCAAAAGTGTATTTCGGAATACACTTCTGCTATCCTCAAATAGCAAAAGTGTATTTTGGATTACAATTTTGGTACTTTGAAATATTATATCATTAAAAAATAACACATTGTAACATAAAAGTACCTTTTCTGGAATATAATCCAAGCTTACAAAATGTTGTGTAGGATGTACACTTAAATTAGTGGTTTTCTCTAAAAACACACTTCAGGTAAATTCTAACTGTTAGAAAAAGTGTCACTTTGACATAGTCAATTTTCTCTTTGCACAAAAAAATGAGTGATTTTTTTTTTTTTTTTTTTTCAGTGGTCAAAATGCAATTTTATGACTAAAATAAATCTTTTACCTCATTTTAGTTCTTTTTTTTGAAAAAAAAAAGGGGGAATCTTTGAGGAATATTTCTTTTGCTCCCGTTTAATGCGCAACCTTGGTCAGGACTGAAGTTGCGTAAACATGCATGTTACTTAAGATTGATTTAGCCACCACAATCCTGCATGCCATGGATAATTTGCAAACTTTCCACTAGTTTAAATGCTTATCAAGGTCAAGAAGAACATCATCCCAAATTTCTAAAATTGTCCTGTTATAATACTAATTGGTATGTCCAATAGTTCGGACGAACCACCTTGTGGAACAAGACTTCAGGATAGTCCTATTCAGAAATAGGCAAAGATTCTTCCACTGGCCGCAATGCAGAAAGCTCGACAATCCAGTGGTCATCGATTAAAAAATTAACTGGATTTAATGGCTCAACTAGTCCGCGTCACCGTTGCTCCTACGTGGCAGCAATATGGAAACTCGAAAAGGAAAATTGAACTTTGGAACGAAGAAAAACTCTTTTACCTTTTCTATACAGGGGATTTAAGCGCCTTGTCCAGAAATCAGAATCCGTTTAGCTGGAAACCTCAACCCTTCTGCCCATAGGAGGGTTCAGAGATGAAGGCAAAACCAAAATCTAGAAAGGAGGCAAGGAAGGAAGCTCACAAACTAAAACGACAATGGTGTCTTCAATCTTGGACTCTTCACCCAGGTACGCAACCTAGGTATTTTACAAGCTTGTATAGAATTTGACATGCATTATATGGCATATTTAATAAAACCTGGACTTATTTTGATTTGATAGACAAAGATGTCATTTTAAGATTATATGTAATGTTTAATTCTTCTTGATTCTTGTAATTTGTAAATAAAATATGATGGTTTGGTAAGTGATTGACAAAAAACTATATGAGAATTTCACAATTTACAAATTCTTAGCACTAAAAAATACTTTAAAAAAGACTTTTAGATTGAAATTAATTAAATGGTAAGGTTTACATTTTAATAACAAATATTGAATAGTTTATTATTGATAAAATTAAAAATATAGAAAATTAATTAAAAAATAAGTTATTCCTTTTTCTTTAATTAAAACATAACATAATCATTAATTTTTTTCATCTCAAACTTTCTTTAAACATTTTAAAAAAGTAATATTTTAATCATATGAAAATTGAGACTTTGATTTGAGTTTTCAATCATTTGGATTCTCATCGATTGCAAATTTCCTCAGATCTGAACCGAAATTATTATTGCTTATACTTCACAACTTGCAGCGGCTTGTGTAGATAAAGCTGTTCATAGTGTGGAGCTTTTGGCAACTCAAATTTGAAGCAGCAGAGGTTTTATTCTCGTAAATTTGTTTGTAAGTAAATGTTATGGCCATAGCAAATAGTCCAGAGCTTAGTGAGAGCGATGGCAATTCAGCCGATTCAACATTAAAGCTTTTTGGGCAGAGAATTCCGCTTGCACACTCCCCTGCACAATCTACAGAAGTATCGATGGAAGCTCACAAAAGTTGCAAAAAATTCTAAATAAATGTATAAATTAGTCTAAAAAGCAATTTTAAACTTTAATAACCGGCATACCTTTTATCTAAAAATAAACTGAAAATATTATAAGAATCAATAAGAGTTAAACATATATATATTCTTATTATGGCATCCTTGAAGAATATCTATTAAATCTGAATTAGTCTAAATTTTGTTAAATATGTCATCATTCTTTGGTCCATCAGACTATGAAGAAGACGAAGAAGGAAAAAAATTCCTTAATAATGCCCCAGTTAATGAAGGTATTTCTGATTAAAAAAAAAAGCTCCCTTCAAAGGACGTTTCCCATCAGGGTTTGAGGAAGAAGAAAAAGAAAGTTGTTGGGTAATCCTGCTGAAGTTAATGAAGGTGTTGCTATGAAGGTAGTCTAGGGTGCACCTCGTTTAGAATATGTAGCATAATAACAGGGGGTTCTAGGAAAATTTGCTATAGATGTATAAACGATCATTCTTAAAACCATAGACCGTAGCCTAAATCAATTGAATAGCATGTTATTTTAAAAAAAATAAAAAAATAAAAAAAAAATCATATTGGCTTGCTAGTTGTGTTAGTCAAAAGATTTTTATTAAAATATTGAATTATTTTAATAGAGGTTCGAGTCCCAGTATTTCATAGTCTAAGACCTTAGGCAAACTCATATAGAGGTTTGATTCCCCTTAATAGGCGATCTCGTATTTCATATTTTGAAATCATAGGTGCTCCCAAATCATAAATGACCGTAATCAAAACGAAAGGCACTCAGAGTCCTCAACGTACAATCTGGATCGTAGAATGGACAGATCTGACAATCGAGGTAGTCCAGAATGCATCTCGTTTAGAGAATATGTAGCACAATAACAAGAAATTCTAGGGGATTTGCCATGGATGTATAAATGACCATTCGTGAAACCATAGACCATAGCCCAAAAGCAATTGAATATAAAAAAGAAAACAAAGATTCATTTATAAATATAATCACGTTAGCTTGTATTGGTCAAAGTATTTTTTATTAAAACATTAGATTATTTTGGTAGAGATTCGAATCCTAGTATTTCATATTCTAAAACTTTAGGCGAACTCGTATAGACGTTTGATTCCCCTTAAAATCTTAGGCGAACCCGTATTTCATATTTCGAAATCATAGGTGCCCCCAATATCTATTGTTTAAATTTGGATTTTCCGGTTTGGAGGAAAAAAATTGGAATTTTTTTTAAGTGATTTCCCTAAGGCTTTTGTAGCCTTTGGCTATTAAAAAAAAAGCCTTTGACGATGGGAAATGTCATTTTCGGTTATGGTAAAGGTTTCTGACAAAATGAAACCCATTTTCTAGCCACAACTTTTGGGTCAAAGGTCAAATCACTAGTGCCATGTTTGAATGTATCTTCAGCTTGCCAGCGTATAGGATAAAGAATGAGATGGTTTAAATTCTACATTGGGGTATACCGAGCAGAGAAAAACGACCATGGGGTATACCAAGTTGTCAAATTATATTAAATCTCATGATCCAAGTTCACTCTGTCTGGTCAATGGTCATGTTCGTGCAGTACCAAGTAACAAATATGTATCTGGGTAACATAATGTTCATAATTAAAAAAAAAAAAAAAAAAAAAAAAAAAAAAAAACCGGCTTGAACTAGTTAAACCTAGCACAAACATCGGCATTGGTCAATCCCTCCGCTGTCTTATCTGGCCATACAAGGACTTTTCAATCCAGGATGGTACCATAAATCCAAGGAAAACAGTTAACTACTAGTACTATTCATACTACAATCACCAAGACTTGAAGTTGAAATATCATAAACATCCAAATGGACCAAGTTTCTCAAGCCCAATAAATACAATAGGACAGTAAACCATTGATGTACAAGAATAAGTTACATGAGTGTAACTAGTACACCATGTCGTGCCATATAAGAACCCTGTTTTCTGCTTAAGAAATCAACAGTAATTGCATTCCCATTAGAACATTTGTTCAACGTGAGAGTTAGACATGGTAGACAATAGACATGGCAGTGACAAGAACATTTCCAATATCCCAGAGCCAAGTTTAGAAACCCCCATCTTTAAAGACATGTCTTTTATATTTCACTTAGAGAAAGCCTATGCAATTCAGTAAATAAAACTCCTGTCAAGGATAAGAAAGTGCAGTACAAAACACCACGCTTTGTGTAGCACACATAATTTACAAGATTCTTCTGATAAGACCAACATTACCATTTAGTGCATTAGATCTGTCATAGCATACTAAGGCCACTGTACCATTTCCAAGTGTGGAAAAACACTAATTCCTATTTAAAAATTATCTAGGCCACAATAAACGCAAATGTATCTTGTTGGCTTATTGTTAAAATCTAAGTTAGTACCACTAGAATCATTACATTCGTTACTGGTTTTTCAATGCCATCAGCTAGCCTTGTATATAAACTGCCTACAAGCTGTATCATTGACAGCCCCGTTTTGAAGATGATGGGACCATCAATAAGTTGAAGAACGAATAAATGCAAGGACAAAATGATTCAGCAAATTTTTGCTCCTTGTCACTTTTGCAAAAGTCATTCTTATTTAAATGAATTGAGCAGCTTGACAAACTATCTGATTACAATCAGATCTGCTTTAAAAGTTATTCCCAGTGTCATCTTCTAAAAGATAGATGATAGGATAAAAACATTTGAAAGAATCATTCGATGCCATAAAGCCTCTGGTGCGCTGTGATGGATTGGTACTTTTAATATTGATGTCTATTGCTCATTTAATAAGTCTGTAAGCACACAAGAATATCAGATGTTAAAGATACAGGATGATTTGTGCATGATGCTGATAAAGAATTTCAAAAAGGATTTGATGCATCTCTGAAGGAGTAATGAAGCAATAACTTTACCTTCATACAGATTGTAAACGTGGCCTCTGAGAAGATGTGCCTCGATGCAAGGATTACCGGATCATAGTCTGATATCTTGAGAATTTGTTAACCTGCAACATCAAATACACAACCTTATAAAACCCAAGCACAACGAATGGAGGCTTAATGGAAACAGTATAGTCCCATATAACTTACATGGGTGATGAATCTGTTATTTGATTTTCATCCTGAGACGTTCGCTTCAATTTGTGTTTTCCTTTCCTGTCTCGTTTCCTACTTCTACAAAGACAGTCAACTCCAATCAATCAAAATTAAAAAATAAAAATAAAAAAAAAATCATCTAGTTAGCAGAAATTTTTCAGCAAATAAAACATCTACAAAATTAAAATACCAATCACCACCTAGTTACGGCAGAAAACACACATGATTAATTTAGCATGCATTGAAAAAAATAAAGCATGTATAATATGAAGATTACTGTCCACTATTCAAGTAGTTTGACAGTGCCATGATGCTCCAATAAAATAACACAATAGAAAAACATTCTTAGACACTATCACCACAAGTTGATTTGTTTTTTCTGTAATTTGAAAATGGCAAACATACTCCTCTTGCAGCTCTGGGTGGCGACAGTTCCTCAACTTACGCCCTAGCCGGCTCATTACATCCTGCTCAGGCCGCTTAGCTACATCAACCTGCAGAATATGGCCAATGTTTGATTCAACTCATGCAACCTCATAATGCAGATGCACAAACTCAATATCATACCACAGCGTTGATAGAATCCAGGGCTCTAAAGAGCTCTGTTAATGAATGGTTGCTTTGTTTCCTATCTGTTAAACTTTTTAAATACCTGAACATAATACACGATAACTGATTCTAGTTGTCAGTGCATAAATAAACAAGAAAAACACACTGCATATAAGTAAGAAATGATATACAACAGTCCAGTGATAACCGTTTTTTCCACCTTTCAAAATCAATTGCATTTTCTTGCAAATTTGCTCGTCGCAGGGCCGCAAGTGCTAGCTTCATGATAAAATAGAGAAAATTAGAAAAATCTAGAAAAGACAGGAAACGCCATTAGTTTCTTTCTTTAAAACATATCCTTCATGAGAATTGATAGACACAAACATCTCCACGAACCTGTCCAGGAGGAAAAAGAAGGGGACAGTCTGTAAGAAGTATCAAATCCACTTGAAATTTCGCTGCTTCATGAAGCTCCTGCAACGACTATACTATTACTACAATAAAATCTGGTTTCCAGATAAAGGACCCGAAAAAAATATTAATTAAAATGCTTTAGAAACTTGAGATTTTATTTCTGATAAGTGGGTCAAAATGCCTGACCCTTAAGAGAGTAATCTATTGTGAAGCTTGATATGCTGCAGTAATCCTCTAGCACTCTTAGTTCTTTAATTCATGAGCGTTTACAAGTGCATACTTCACTGATCCAATACCTTATGCAGCAGCCGACATAACCAATGTTGGAACCATCAATGTTACTTATTGTTGTAGAAATATTAGATTGTATACCTGAATTTTTTTCGACTTTTCTCCATTTTGCCCTCCAAATAATGACTGCAAATAAAATACACAATATTATATTTTGATTTTACATTTCTAAAACGAAAAGACCTACTCAGTGACATCAAACTTAGTCATCCATGCTAATACTTTACAACTAACCATCAAATCATATATAAAACCCTCCAATGGCCTGTAAGGTGGGTACACAATCAGGTTAAAATCGAGAGCCTGCGGCAAGAAGTAACAAGAATTACCGTAAATAAGAAACATTTCAAAATGTGTCTCAACAACATAAGAGAGCATTACCTGGAGAAGAGTTAATTCATGTGACAGAACAACTTGATGATCCTGTTGAATTCCTTTCCCCAATTCCTCCGCAGAGACATGGAACTCTTCTACCTTACAAGATATGTATATGCATGTCAACCTGAATGAGGTGCCAAAAGAGTTAATTAAAGAATGTCAAGATTGGTCATTTGCATATAAACATTATTGACAATGGTGCTGGCTTCTAAAGCGCTATCAATGCAGATGAATGATCTGGATAGCGCATTAGTTCATATGGGGTGCAATGCAGTTAAGTTGCTTCATTTAGCATATTAGCTCATACACTGGTGTATAACTCTAAACATTTATGTTTCAAATCCCACAGAATCTAATACATGGGGAAATCCATAAAGAGGGTTTCAATGCTCACACGCTGCATTTTATTTTAGATAAGCACCTATATTACACCTTTGGTGCTTAAAGTTCTCAGCTACTATGCACGTGGCTCGTATGGCATGATAGTTTTGGCCAACACATGTAAGGCTGCTTCTACGACAAACATTGGTGATATATGTACAAATGAATGCTATTCTTGGGAACATGCAGTTCATAGAGCAGCATGCGTTTTCAATTTAGGCCAAAAACTAAAATGTAAATGGTTAGCTAGATAGTTAGAATGTTCATAAGTGTTATCATGCATGACTAGATGTGTATTTAGATAAGCCAAATTAGTTTATTTAGTAGTAAGGCAATCTTACAACTCTAAAAATGTGCCTAAATTTTCTTGTGGGACAGTACAGAAATTGAGCTGAGGCGTGCTAAGCATTTTAGCCAGGAGGAAAGGAAATGCAGTCTCTGCAATATGGACATGGTGGAGCCGCAGGAACATTTCATCTTTACCAGCCCTGCCTATTACATCATAAGAGGAAGATACCATTGTCTTTTCAGACATCTAATAACATTAAGCAACTTATGAAGTTCTATGAGCAGAAATGTGTATCTTTATTTGTTCATGAGCTTGCTCAGAAAAAGAAGGAATATCCTCAAAAATAGAAACAGCCCGTGTGTGCTCAAGGAAACAGAAATTACTTCATTCTTCCTTGTTGATGAAGAGTCATCACAGGTTGGAATGATATACAGCTCCCCAAAGATACTTCATGATTTTAAAAGAGTGACCAGCTTAAGATGGCAGCAAAATAGAAGTATAAGCAATTTGTTCAGAAGAGAAAACAAGATAGGGTTCAAGAAAGGCCAAATGCTGATACGAGAGCATTCCTTGGAGCATCTAGGATGGCTTCCTAGGAATTTTCGGTTGAATTTTACAAATTGTTTGTCTTATTTTTTAGCATCTTGGAGATCAGCCAAAATCATGCCATATCTTCCATAGACGTTAATAAATCTTTCTTTCTTTTTTTTCCTGCTCTAGCCTCTCAGATTATTCAACATGATATCAAATCCTTCACATGCAAATCGAGAGTGCATGTTGATATGCAAGGCAGGATTACTATTTGTGCTCAAGGTCGTGGCAGGATTGCCACGATAGACAGTTGAATAACCTGATAGAGGGATTGCAATTTAAGGAAAAATATGTTGACATTAGATCAACTGGAGGAGCATTAATATCTGCTCAGGAGGAGCAACTACATTTGATGGTCAACTAACTGCTCAGGAGGAGCAGTCGTCTCAGGTCTTCTTGATCCACAAGATTGAGAATCCTTTCAAGTTCTCGCAGGGTGTTAGGCTAACAAGTGCACATTATCGTACATGGAAGGTGTTCAACAAGCATTTCTCTAGGTACTTAATGAAGATTTCATTAGCGGCAAGGATAAGCTGATTGTCATTTAGCTTAAAAATGGTTAATCCACAGTTAGACAGCTCTGATGTTCCTCGACTTTAAAATATTATTCTGTAAGACCAAATGTTGGCACCAAGTTGTGCACATAGTGGGCAAGACTTCCATTTGTTGCGTTTATCACTGCCAACGAAAAGAGAAGTTACTTCCTTTTGCATCCTAACAAATTTTCTGCTCAATATTCTTGCATTAACGTTCTTCAGCCGATTGTTTCAGTATTAGGTCTTTTGATGCATGTAGAGCGCTACACATTCTTATCCTCATATCTGATGAGCTTTGGTAGGGATATAGCCTCATGAAGAGGGGCAATAGAACCTGCCTCATATTTCATAGGGCAAGTGAACATGAAGTGCTCTTTAGATTCAATTCCCATCAATCACGCAATCTGCATGTCATCTTTGAGCAATCGATCTTAGGTCTAGCTGCTCGCTGCACCCTGCCTGTCTACATTGTCTAATGGCATATCCAACTTTGTTGTTACATGGGTATCTATATATCATGGAGCAGCTATTCAAAATTGAATCCCATTGAGACAGCCTAATGATAGGCCATTGCATAAAAACATTCTTTAATGTCTTCCTCCCTTTGAGAAAATGAAGGTGAGCCATGAGAGTGTATTTTGGCCCTGCTGCGAGGTTATGCATTTTCTGTATAAAAGGAACAACTATCCGTGTGCCTACTTCCTTGCCCTGCACATGCTGGTCCAAACTAGGAAACTTAGAAACAGGATGCCAGGCAAAAGCTGGTTTTTCAAATATCTGTCAGGTGAGAAATTGAGCAAGTGAATGAATCCAACTCCGGCCAAGAAGGGCAAATGGTTGGCATTGATTACCTCATCTCTTTATCTCAACCATTAGATTGAGCAAGTTTACATCCAAGAAAGTGCAAATAATCAGATAAACACCCAAGTTTGCAGATAATCAGGTAAATTGCAGCCCAAGTTGCAAACACTCTTGCCAGAAACCAGATATCAGATAAACACCCATGGAGTCTTCCAATCAAGAATGTTAGCTGTCTTATTTAGCAAATCTTCCTATGTCATCCCATCCTGAAGTTTGTGAGCTGCACCAATCGCTACTGGTCATTGTAATGGTACTGATTATACACAGTTATGTGCCTGGCCATTGAAACACATGTCAGACTCAGTTGGTCCAAAAGCTTTGATTTATACCGTCTAGTGATGGTCCATACAATTGTAGCATTCGGACATCTGCAAGTGCTTCATCCCGTTTGTCACATGAACAACCAATCCACAATTTTGCTAGGGGAAATCTTGTGCATAGCAATTAGATTTGGCAGCCATGAGGCTATGCTGAAAGGTATAGTAAGACCATGTTTCCTTGGTATATATTCTACTCTATGAGTGTGTAAAAGATAGCTCACATGATATGCTTAGGATCAAGCTCCATAACCGAATGGTTTATGTAGAAACGTTTGAAGTATATAATAGCAGTAGCCTGAGAAAAACAAACTATGCCGCTTAATCAAAATTACAGTGATTAAGCTCCTTCATATAACCTATATAAAAGACAATCAGCTATTGTCTTACCTGGATCTTATTTGGGAACGCGAATGCCGCACAAACTTCTTGTATTTTTTGTTCATAGAATCTGCAGATAAGTTTTTCCTCTTGAACGCTCAATGGCGCAGGAAGTCCTTTTTTCTTTTCAGTACCTAGTAAGCACATTCCACAAACTTAGCCTATATACCTTAAACAACAAGCACTTCAAATTGCGGTTTTCACCATTCTCAGACAGTGCTACAGGATATGCCAAGGATCCATCTGCCTGAATGTCCAACCGAGTAGATCCATACTGTAAAAGAAAATTCATCCTTCTGTAAGTGAAAGCGCAATTGCATGTCATGGAGAAACATTAAATTCCTTAAAAGAGCTTCCTCACCATCTCAACTTAGAAACATACATGTACATATCCTTGTTAATAAAAACCAAGAGGATATGCGGGGCATTGTAATGCAAAGTGATTTGAGCCACTACTATTCTGGTTACCAAAACACAATGATGCCGCAAGTTTTGTGAAACACACCTCATGAAGAGCCTGAACTGCACGTTGATTTGCTGCTTCAATCTTTTGCATCTGCAGATGCAATGTTGATTCAATTAAAAAAGGAAAAAATAAATAAATAAATAAATAATATGTTATAATGCTAGATTGTGCAATTGTATAATACATTCCAGAACCAGCAGATTTTATAATGGATGCTTTCCAAACAGAATCCGGGGTTTGGGATTAGATTAAAACGTTTAGGATTAGATTAAAACATTTCCTTCTGTAAAGAACAATTAAAGCGGGGGAAAGGGATTGTACATTGAATGCTTGGCATTAAATTTAAGCTAGTAGAAAAAGGAACAGAATACGAACAACTTCATTTTGCGAAAGGACCCATTGTCCCCGATGGGTCGAAGTTGTGAAATCCGACATGGTCGTAGCTTAAGGATGCTAGTAATGAGGTGTATCAGGTCCCATCGGTGAGGCTGCAAGCGCCATAACCTTCTATTCTGTCGGAGCAATAGTATGTAGGGTAGTATGTATGAATGAGGTCTCCGTACATGGAGGATATTTATTGAAGTACCCAAGTGATGTTGGCAAATAGGTAATCGTAGGATTGCCAATGTTGGTGTTGAGCAAACACACTTGTTCGTAGTTATTGACGAGGAAAATTTCATGCTCCAAAACTTGCCAATTCAGTTTCTTTTTTGGCGAAATTTTAACCACCTTCAAATTACGCCCTTATTCAACAAGTTTTTAAGAAGTGAAAAACTTTGGTGACCTTGTGTCGGTGTTCTACGCGGCCACCGACCTCCAAACTCGCTTAACGCCAAATTACCATCTAAGCCCTTGGTTTGCCATCTTAACACGCCTGCTTTGACTCCGGTCTAGCCATATCCAAGTTCGAGCATTCAACCGATATAGACAGAGTTTTGTGTGTAGAAATGTAAGACATCCTATTTTTTTGCTTTTTTTTTTTTTCCTTCAAAATTAAATCTTGCTTTGTGCTTTTTTGCGCAGTAATCTGATCCGCTTGTTTTTGTGCTTTTTTTCGCCCTTAATCCGCAGAAGTAGAGTTAGTGAGACAAAAATCCAATGATCCACTTCTAAAGCAAAACCAAGGAAAAACATGCTACGATATGAAAATCTTCTCAAGACTCGCAAAAATTTGAAGTCGATAAAATTTTTGAGAATTTGATATCAGAATTTCGATGAAATTAGACTGGCGCATGCCGCACCGCTGCCCGCCGCCGTGACCCGCCAGTCACCTGAAAATTTCATGCAAATTTTAAGGTGATTCAAATTACTCCTTCCAAAAACCTTATAGTGTGTTTTCCTTAGGTGGTATTCTGGATTTAGGTCACTTTATTTAATCCCTTATGTAGGGGTTAATTTGTATCTTGGTTTTGGAGATGATGGATGCTTTCTATTCTGGTGTGGATGGAGAGAAGCTAATCTTTGCCTCTATTGTGGAGGTGGTCATATTGCTCGTGGATGTCCTGTTAAGTGTCCAAATCAATCGGAAAACTCCAGGGGCCAGTTCGAGTAGTAGGAGTTTCTTGACGGCACACATCTAACAAATGGTTTATTCCTTCTAATGAAGTTAGTAAGAATTTTTATATCACTGGACTTGGAAGTGGTGCAACTCGATAGCAGTGCTAATGCTTGCTTTATAGACAGTGCATTTGCTTCTAAACGCACCACACATCAGGTTTGAGCGTTCCAGTTTTGTTGGTGTTATCAGTCACATAATATATTGATCTCTTCAAGTTTCTCAGGAATGTCTTGTAACGTTTCCTTCCTGGAAGGATCCCCTCATAATGCCACAATCTATATAGATCATTGAACCGAACATTTTCGCCTCGCTTCGAGTGCTCAACCTGCCGTTAGAGCCGCATGACATACCTGGGCATATCTCACATTGATTTCGTGATCAAGTATTGTCCTAGATCCCTCCAAGGAGGCCTGATGTCTTGTCTCGATGCTCCTAGCTTGAACCTGAGCTGGATGATCCCGTATTTGATCAACAATCGCAACCTATTCTATTGCTTGATATGTTCCAGCTTATGGCCATCATTTTGTTTGAGAGGCCTCAGGATACATCCTTGTTGGCGTCTGTTCGAGCATCTCCTTCAGATCCATTGGCTCAAGATGTATTTTCACATCTTGGCTCCGCAAATGCGATCGGACTATGATCATTTTGACTTTCGATGGACTGCTCCAATGCATGGATTGCATGTTCCCTCGACATGGTGTTTCCTCGGTAGGCTTCGAAGTTCTACAGGCTTGTCATGATTTATCTATAGCCGAACATTTTTGGAGTAATCGAGATTCCTAGACTTATTAGTCGAGAGTATTGGTGGCTTAGGCTATGCCGCTCTTTCGAAGTTTTCATTTGATCCTGTGATATTTGTTGTCGCGGGCGAAGGTTCTGAGACATCTTTCTCATTGTCTTCTTCAGTTACTGCCTGTTCCAGATGGACTTTGAAAGAGTATTTTTGTGGACTTTATTTTGGAGCTACTTCTCTCTCAGGGTCATGATCTCATCGTGATTATTATTAATCGCTTCTCTAAGATGGCGTATTTTATTTCTTGCAACATCATCGTCATCAGTCGTGGACCTCGGTCCGTCGCAACTTCTTGGAAGTGACTTTTGGAGCTGTTATATGTCAACTGCTCGTTGACTTTCGATCGTCATCCAAAAAGTAAAGGGTAAATAAGTGTAGTAATCAGACTCTGGAACAATATTTGAGGTGCTTTACCAGTTACCAACATGATGATTAGGTTGATTCGCTTTCGTTAGCTGAGTTTGCCTATAAAAACTTAGTACATGCTTCCACTCGCCAAACTCCATTCTTTCTAAACTCTGACCAGCATCCTCGTTGATCTCTTGGTGTCATTGGATATGGCTCTATCAATCTTAATGTTGAGTCTTGACTGAAGTGCTCCTGACTCTTCAATGGATCTTCAACACCATCTTCTCCAGAGACAAGAATACTATTGGCATTATTCTGATTTACATCGCCGAAAGCTTCTATATTTCATGTTAGTGATCTTGTTTTGCTTCCATATAAGGATCTCCCTACCTCACGTCCATGCAACAAGCTTGACTAACATCACCTTGGATTATATCGGATGATGATATAAATCACTGATGTTGCATTCAGACTGTAGCTCCCGCTATATCACCTTGGACTGTATCAGATGATGATCAGTGATGTTGTAGCTCCCGCTTGTTGACTAATATCACCTACTATATCGGATGATGATACAGATCAGTGATGTTGCATTCAGATTGTAGCTCCCTCCAGCTGTTCGTCTATATCTAATATTTCATGTTCCATTATTGGAGCCCTACACACCTAATGCCTTCTCGGATGAGTTCCTTGGCTGCCTCCACTACTGGAAGTTGATAATCATTAGGCGTTCGAGGTTCGAGAGATTTTGGACTCTAAGATTCTTCTCGACAGTATGTCAAAGATGGTCGTCACCCGAATGCAGAAAATTGTTGCGCAATGTAGGACTTGGACTTGCAACCTTCTAGTTGTAAGACATACACCTTTGCCAAGTGAGGTACCAAACCTTCTTAAAAACATTCCCTTGCATCTTCCTCATAAAACTTTCTAGGAGGTTCCAACCTACATGTATGCATGAAACTTAGCACGATCTCATCCTTTGGAGTGGTGAAATTCTGACCATTGGTCAAGATATATACGTAGGTGCCTTATTCTTGTCGAACCATTTCGATTCTATGCCAGTCTTGAGCCTTCTACTCAAGCCCTTATATTGCTTTCTTCTATCGAGTACATATTCAGTATTCCAGCGTATTCTTCATGAGTTTCTTGCAATTTTTCTCTTGTTTTCACATAGCTTCATGACATTGTCTAGAAGACGATATGAAAGTACCTTGGTCTTTGCCAAAGGTACCCGCAATTCCAATGTCCTGACAAAAAGTCAGCGTGTCCAAATGTTGTTGCATACTTGCGTGAGCTAACAGATCCACGTCATCTAAATCAAACATAATGATCTAATTAATAAGCCGAGCCTCTTTTCCCCCGTTTCGTAAGTTATTCCTCCTGTTGATTAATATACAGTCCAAACAGCATGGAAGACAATGGACATCCATGTCACATTCCCACACTATTGTTGATAGGGTGGCATGAGGGAGGCATTCGAGCTGTGACTATCTCATACAACCTGTACCATGCATGTACAGTTCCTGTGGGATGCCTAATAGAGATAATCTCTTCCACAACTTCTCCCTATCCATTGTGTTGTTGTGTATTTTATCTTGATTATTTTTGTATAATGTGCATAAATCTATGAAATGTAAGGATAAATGAAGAATTATATCGGTGTAATGTGGAGAAAATGTCAGAAATATGCAAATATTTTGGAGAAGTATGAGAAGGAATATTTATGTCGTATTGAAGTGGAACCTATGGACTTGAAGGAGTATTAAAGTCCCTAATGAAATATTTTCAATGGTTGATATTTGGATGATGTGTCGTGAATCTAGAGGAGCATGGTAGTTGAGTTGGCAAAATCTAGATCTAGTTGAGCATGGTAGTTTTATATGCCTAGATTTGATGTTGAGTTGGCAAAATATAGTGAACTTATGGTAGTTAGAATTTAGATCTAAGGTTGAGTGAGATTTACCTAGATCTAATGGCTAGGATCAAGTGCAGTTTTCTATAAGTTAGCCAAAATTCGTGTAGAAAGAAGGCCCAATTTTGGAAGATGGCATCTGGGCAAAGTTCTTGAAGTTATGAGTATCTTTCTTGATCAGTTGAATAATATCATGTTGAAGTACGATATTTTGAATATGATTATGTAATTCTCTCATGTGTTATCTCAAATTTCTCTAATGAATTGGTGCAAGAATTTATGATGGTATGATTACATTGGTGATGTATGATGCCAGTACAGTGAGGCTTAGCCTATCTCATATACTTCGAGATTTTGGTTCTTTGGTCTTGAGTTTGCCTTAGATGCGTCATCCAATCTAACATATTTTGGAGGGCATTCTGAGAAAGCAACAATTTGCTGGCATAATCTCATATGTTTAGAAGATCAAGATGGTGGTGGACCAAGATATGATGCAATCTGTATCTATGGACTATCATTTGAATTGCAAGCAGAGAATAAAGAAACATCAAGAGTAGCTCACTTCAATGGTTCTGCCTGCATGCCATCTAGATCAGTTGACTTGCCTTTGGGAGCAGTTGCAAGCTGTGAGTGGCATCAGTGAAGAACCAGCTTGTACTGGCACAATATTTTGGACCATATTAAGATAATAATTGTAAGACCTCATAGAAAAGCATCAAGTGCTACACCCATTGGTCTGAAGAGATGTTGCTAAAAAACTACATAGACTTGTATAATACTTTCCTCCAGAATATCCTGGGATTGCGTTCAAGAAGGTAAAACATTTCCTATTGGTGTTCGGCAATGTAATGTGCATTCTTGAAAAACTCTATACTACCTGATTGCTTGAAGGCATAGAGTGGATCAATACCAGTCTGAACTGTCATTTAAGATCTTTGCATTCATCATCGAACCATTTATTTTGAGGGAAGCTAGACGTGTGTGATGGTCTACTAATGCATCTTCTTCAAGAACATTGTTTTCTTATACTTAGGAGGACATTAACAACCTTGACAGATTGTTGTTCCAATGTGAAAAGTTCCAAGACCCATGTATCTCTTCTGTAAGCAACTGGGCATAATCCTCCACTTTATCATAATTCAAACAAAGCTGAGGTGCCCATGAGGTGGTCTAACATTGGAGCTATATAGGTTGCCAATCTACTGTTATGAAGAGGAGTTGGTGATCCGAAGTGACCTTCTCATCTCTACTCTGTGTGCCCACCTATACATATGTGAGAAGATGTAGATCTTGCTTGGTCATGAGCACATAATCCATCATGTTATATCGCTCCATTAGATTCTCGTGATGACAAATGTATGAGAAGGATGACCAATGACTGAGGCGATTGCATATAATCAAATCGAAAATGTTACACATTTGAAGAAATTGCCTTTTGAAACATGTGTCAATGTGTCATGTGTCAGCTAATGCTCGTGGTCAAAGGTCTTTTGTAGTTTGGAGCTGCAACATGTCCTCAGGCAAGGGACTGGGCTTTGTCAATTCAATTGTAGCTATGTGTGCATTGAAATTCTCTACTAGCATAACATGGCCCAATTACTTATGTTGTTGAATGCCAGTAGCAGTTTGAATCGACATGTGGAAAATAACACCTTGCAATGAAGAGGGGGTCTCCACATGTATTTTACACCTATATTCACATGTATGGATTGTGTCTATCTCCTTATGTTATGAAACCGAAGACATCAAGGATGTCTTATAATAACATGTTATGCCTCCATGACCCCTCTTGCATGTGCACTCAATGAATAGTGTGTTTTTTTTTTATGAACGTGGACCTTTATTACTCAAAAGAATACAAAGAGTACATGGGGGACTCAAAACCCAGTAGAGAAGATATCCACTAGAGCAACACTACCCACCACATATATAACATAGAAAAGCAGAGAACACAGCATCACCACGAGCACAATCGCTTGCTATGAGTAGGTGTGAACTGTAACATATATTGCTCCCAAATGACACTTTTGATGTCATCCTTTAAGGAAGAACACTTGTACGCCACAATGCATCACGGCATCGCCAAGCACTTCTGCGTATCCAAAAGAGTTGTCCCTTGAAGATGAGGAGATTTCGTCTCTTCCAGATGGACCAGATGATCCAAGCAGATGCTAAGTGGAAAGCCCTCTTTGCCAACTTGTCCCAAACAATGAATAGTGTTGATATCCTGGCAGATCTATTATCCTCCGAGCAGCATGATCCCATATTTCCATAAAGAAAATGAAGTCTATATCCCTGGCTATGGAGTTTAAGATGCTTCCCTTCAAAGCCTTTACAATTATAGGACTATACATAGACACAATCCCTATTTGGAAGTGTTCGTGACAAAGTACTTGAGATACAGCAATATCCATAGGGTTGTAAAAGAAACAGCTTGCACTTGCTTCAAAGAGCACCCCAGAGTTGTGCGCGCGTAAGCAACATTTGCCCTTGCATCAGTAGCATCCCGAGGGGTTGCAGCAGTATCAACGTCTGCATTTGCATCAGCAGCTGTAGCACATGCACTTGTTCTAGTAGCAGATGGTGTAGTTATATCACCATGCAGAACATCTGTCATAGTATGGTTAGTTAAATGAGAAATCCCCACTTTGCTATATAATGAAAGTGCTGGTAACCACCAATCAAGCAGATGTTCCACGCGGTGCAAGCTCCCGCTTATTACGATTCTTACTATAGAGGCGTGAGGTGATAGTCGACATATAAAGACGAGATGCCCTAACAATGTGCGCAAGAGCATGAATGCTCATCTTAGAGAAGACTATTGACCAAGCTTCTTTTATGAGATCTTCCCGCGCTCTTTCCTCGTAGCACTGCGGTACTGCTTTCTATTGCTCCTGAATGACCACCAATATACCTCTATGGCAATAGATAGATGCAGTAGAACCTAGTTTGTATTGATTTTGCCTGCTAACATCTGCATGTCGTGTCAAAAGTGCCTGAGCTAACTCAACACGGGAGTGGTTGCAGGCTTGGGAGCATAGGATTAAGTGGTTGGAGAGAGGAGGAAGAGGTTTATATGTGGTGAACTTGGATTTGGAGCAAGACTCACAAAAAATAGGGTAACTGAAAAGCGTATAAAAAAGGGCGGTACAACATGGGGATTGTAGATGGTTGAGGATATTTGTTACTTAGAAATGGTAGATCTTGGATATGGGGTGTAGAAATTTGAGGGCATTTAGCACATACATTTTAGCACCTTGCTTGAACGTTGTGTTTTACAATAAAAATATTGAGATACTAGAAAAAGTGCCCAGCGTTGCTGGGCCTTTTGTCGAGCATAAGCTCAAAAATTAATAAAATGTGAATATATTTTGTGAAGGCCAAGTTTTAACGATGTCGAGTAAGAGATTTTTAGAATGATGCGCTAGAGTTGGGAACATGTAGCTGAATAGAGACTATCCATAGTGGTGATGTTTGAGGGCAATGTTGCATGCTTCTTCATCGGAAACTTAATGATGCATGAGGAAACTTATGACTTAATGCACTTTTACTTAGAGATGCATGAAAAACTTATGACTTGATGCACTTTCAGTTGTGTTCGTCAGTTGTATGAAGATGATCTACAACTTTGACAACGTAATATGTAATTTTTGGCATAGTGTCAATATTCTACAATTCTTATAATCCTCATTAGCTAGGGATAACTCTTATAATCCTCAAGAACTTTAAACACTAATGTACCTATATTTGCATGAACATAGTCAAGTCATCTATGAAACTGGCAACAAAAGGTTTTCCATTATCATCTAGCCAAAAATGCTTTCTAATACAAAATATCTAGGATAAATTGTCATGCATGTTTGTATAGTTAATACAGTCTATGTTTCAATTAATATGTTGTCATTAGCTTGAAACTTGTTCATGTTTCTTGTTGATATGATTAATAATATCATGTACAATATATGGTTTCTGGACTGTTATTCTAAGAGAAAATACATAGTTAAGGCAACAAAGATGTATGTCTAACTCCTGCTAAATGCTATAACCCAAATAACATGTCCACAAAGATCACTTGTGTATTATGACAAAAACATTTATATAATCTTGCAAGAGGACAGATAAAATCGTATGTATGCTAGAGAACTGGAAATGTAGAAGTCGAGAAAATATGTCCACAAAGATCATTTGCGCATAACTTATGAATGGATTCGACAGATAATCAGCTTAATAGCCACATCTGACTCTTTGACCACACTACTAGGCAGAGGGAATGGACATCATCTATAGAATTATATACATTTTACAAAATGCATGTTAAGCTATTTTTTATGACAGTAGCCCCTTCCATCTTTTGTAGCTCAACTGCAAGTAGCCCCAGTTATCTCTCAGTTGCACCTACAAGCTCCATATTCTGGCATTAAAAACCTATGAAATAATAGCTACCTACAAGAACAAATAAAATATCATATTCGTATCACGGATTCTCAACATATGCTTTAGGAGATAAAACCAACTCTTTTTCGATTAACTCATGTTCTCCTCCTCTCAAATTGTCATTCCAAATAGAATCAAGGGCAAGATTGTGGGCTATTATACAAGACTCCAAATCCGTCCCATTCTTCAAAAGCTCTTTGTAAGTCCCTAATTTATCTTACCATCATGCATAACATGCAGATATGGATTGATTATCAGGAAATTTTCAATATTCAATACTGGAATTTGTCCTCGACTTTAGTGATTATGAGCTCCATGATTCCAGGTCCCCAATGTACGCATGTCACATCTCTAATATAAGCATTCCTTCCTTTCAATCTACCATGCGAAAGGTGCGGCATGTAAAAGAGAACCTACTTCTATTTTTGCCAATTCTGATATGCAACTTAAGTCACGTATACCAGCACATGTGGCTATATTTCCAATTAATTTATGATGTGATCCATGTAGTCTTTGCTATGAAAATTTGATCACTCTAAGGATATGTCTCAGCAAAATAGAACCTCACAAATACTTTTCAGATAGCATGCTTGTATATTTTATTATAAAAGGCTGTCCAAGCATCAACAAAGACTAAATGGCATCTTTCTACTTGTTACACTTTGAGCCCATAATGAAAACAATACTAAGGTCCTTACCAGAATTAAGTTTGCTTCAAACAAGAACTCCACTTGGTGAGTTACAAGAATAATAGTTTTGTCAGCCACAGCTCCCAACATACTTCCTACATTCAAACTGAAGTTAAAATTTAACTCTGAAAAAACCTCATATTTAAGTGAACTAAGTTTTATATGGATAATAGTGATATGATCATATGGAATTTCAATCTTTGTCTCCCTTAGCATGCACGTACAACCCATAGACAAGTTCTTCGACAAAGTGTCTCATGCATGAGCTCACTAAGGACTCAAGTTACATAATATAAGATAAACCTATAGACAAATTTATTGCCAACACTAGGTAGTACCATGCCGACTTAAGAGGCAAACCTTGTAAGTCGAGGTACATTTGTACTAGATGTCCGGCCAGTGTGCTGGATACCTAATGAACAAAAGACTACAAAGATTTCAAGAACAAAAAATTTCTTCGTAATATCTAAGGTTAAGAACTTATAGCATCGGGCTTCCAAATTAGGCTCCCCATCGCTATTTTAATAGCCCCATTCACGTATATCCCGAAACCGCTGCCGCCAGCCTTATGGGACTGGGTGGAAGATCGCCGAAAGTGTGCCACCCGACACGCCACTTAACACTATGTAATGCCCCGCTACTTCCCATGATCGCGGACCGTGCATCAATGTACCACGCCATCGGTTGGATAAAGGCCTATCGGGTGCTTGGAGGTCAAGGGTTCAAGTCCCCATAATACACTTTGAGTTTCTCCCACTTATATAGGCCAGATTGTAGAGGGCGCCTCGCAGAGTTTGACGAAGGGGAACCGTATGGCGGGGAGGAAAGAAGAAAGTAATATCCCTTCTGAGGACGTAAGATGATCCTGATAGCCGCTATAGAAATTCAGTACGAAATGCAGAAATTTAGGTTAGTCACAACGCACTGAAAGGCCAAGCAGTAATCGTAGATCTTCAAGCTCGCAACCTGAACTTAGAGCTCTTTCCGCCAATCCAACACAGTGATGATTCGCCTTAAACTCTAAGAAACTATTACATGTATTTACACCCTGTAACTTGCGCATTTAAGGTAAATGCTACTAAAACACGATGGATCTACATCATGAGCGCCTTTCAAAGTTAAAAAATTCAAGAACGTGCATAAGCATAAAACCTCAAAATATCTAGCTTAGTAGAACAGAAAAATGAAGATATAAAACCAGGTCATATAATAATTTCTTCAAGGACATCATCATGCATCTTCATGAACCTCAAACGGTTTATAGCAGAAGACTTGGTAAGCCAACAAGTTTTAACCGGCCGCTCAATACCGGAGGAAGCCAGTAAAATGTGGTTCCGCAGAATAGAGCAACACTAAAGGGCCAAAGAATTTGACGGGATATGGACCTATCCCCCCGCGACAATTAGAAGTTAAGAAGAGAGAATGGGCAAAAAGTAAAGAGGCCAGAGAACAAGGATTTGCTGTATATTTGATAGATCCGAAGGCCGTAGTAAACTGTGAAGGAAAAGAATAGGTACTTGTAACTTTGAGGTTGTTTGTCATGGAATATACACTGCTTTCACAGATAAAATAGCTGCAAACATGGAGGTTCCTGAGCAGGATGATGTGCTTCTTTCTCGGTGACATGGGAGCACAAACAAGACTACTTCCTGATATCCTGCAGATTTACATATTAGACCAGATGAATATACTGAACATGGTGTGCTCCAGGTTATGGTGGATTGGCGTGATATGCCCATTGTGGATTATCAATCATGTGACAAAGGATAGCAAAGCATGAATTCAAACAACATATATGGTCAGCCTACATATGGTAAATCAGAAGGTGTATGTATGCCGCGTTACCACGCCTCCACTAAACATGGTCAAGCCTAGCCAAACGTGCCTGTATGGAGACAATCCAATCGCATGATTTGAGCAAGGAAAACCCTCGACATAAAGATTTGGGAGAAGTAATAGTTGTGGGAGATTTTAATGCAAGAACAAAAGAGATGCAGTCAGATCATACATGTAAGAAGGGGATCCTCTCCTATTAGAAGAAGATGATGAGAGATTTATAAGACATTCCATGCACTGCATGAGAAACGAATGGGAGACAAATTCCTCGATTTCTAACAAATATGTGGGCTTAAGATTGCAAATGGATGGAGAAGTATAAACAAACCAATATGGGCACATGCATTACTGATGGGAGAGTGTTGTAGACTACTTACTCACACAAAGTGAGAATGATTTACTTAAGCATTCTCAATTCCAAGACAAATTGCCAATCTAATCATATAGGTTTGCGTTTCAAGTGACGTGCAAATTGGAATGTATCGTAAACACATGTTTGTTTCCAAACCCAAGCCAAACTCTGACTAAATCATATTTTCCAAAAGACATAGACTAAGCATTAAGTCACGCCCAATGAGCGGATGCTAAGGGCTGATTCTTGCCATACTTACGTATTATCATAAGAAAGGAGGTTGCACAATGTTTTGGGTACAATTAAATCTGTGAGCGGGTCCCACGCAACACATGGTGGGACACTGAATAAATTCCATGGCACGCAGCCCAACTGCCCAAAAGAGGAGGAAACCCCAAAGTGGACAAGTACAGCTTATCAGAGAAAGAAGAGGGCCTGCGAAGTTGGAACGCAAGAGAAACTTGGGAACTGCTGTTCACCCAAAACCTTTCTCGAACACACTCAAGGACATGTAGATAAACAATGTGCTTAGAAGGAGGATATCTCCCGCCAGCCTCATACGCATCTCTATACTATTATGAAGATGCACGTGGAATGGAATCCATAGAGGTAACTGGAGAATCTATTTACAAATTGCAGAGTAGTATACCTTGGAACGCTTGAAAACGGGTAAGGCTGGGCAGATCTGAAGTGACAGTTGCCAGAATCAGTAAAATGGAAGACACTTCTTCAAGTAGTAAACGCAACGGAATAAACACAAGAATAAGGAGAGCGCCGAGGCCTATGGCAATTAAAATTAAGGTGGTTCCAAGTATTAAATCAAAGGTATCAGATGCCTCTAACTCATCTAACAATCATGGTAGGGAGTATCTATTCCAAACTCTTAGGTTGCTTGTCAGAACGTAAAATTAAGCTCATGGGCGTAAGTTAGCTCGGGAAAAGGAGCCACTTGCCAAGCTCGGTTTTCTGAGAGAGCACAATACTCTAGATCATGCTCTACTCTACGGGTGCTCATTGAGAAAGCAAAGAGACCCAAGAAGGCGCTATATCTTGCATTCCATTGACTTCTCCAAAGCTGGCCACAAAGACTAAGGGATGAACGGTAGTAGAATGGAGGAGATCGGAGTCCCGCCTACACTTAGGGGGTTGCATTCAGCTATACAAAGAAGTTATAGCACAAGTAGAAAACCATCCGCTGAAATTCATAAGTAGGCACTATTGGGGGTGAGACAAGGCTGTCCATTGTCACCAACTCTTTTGGTCAGATATCGAAGGATTTGGTAAATCATGGATGGAGGAGAAGGGGCTGATTGAACTGCCAGCCTAGGGGACTTGTGATCCAACCGCTACCTATGCCGGCGATGTAGTACTTTTGGCAAATACCCCTGCAGGGACCTAAAGGCACCCTTACATACCTTAAGGGAATTCTCGCTAAGTAAGGAAAAATGAAAGTTAACTCAGTCTAAATCAAAAATCATGGTATGTGGCACTCAGAACCAAAACCATGTTTCACTCTACAATGGAGAAGAACTAGAGACTGCTACGCATTACAAATATCTTGACTTGAGTTCGGGCCCACCACATGTGGAAAGAATGTATAAAGAAGAGAGTAGCAAGGGAGGGAAGACGGCTCTATATGGTATGCTTAGACCTAAAAATGAAGGTCCTTTGCAAGATTGGAGATTAAAAAGAATGCTTTTAAAACCCTCGTTCAAACAAAGAATACTTCTTGTGCACCAAATTAGCCGCCTTGTCTCAAGGATTATGGAAGCGTATTGAGGGCATTCGTAAGATATTTCGCTAGGAGGAGTTTGGCATTAAAACAACAAACACCTTACCGTATCATGTTGGCAGAGGTGGTTGTTGCCACTGAAGTGGAGGCGCTTGATCCATACTATCACTTTGTGAACATTACGCATCTTGATGATGATCGACTCCCAAGAAAGGCATTGCCATCCACCATTGGCGCGGCTGGTTTAGAGATGTGTTAGATTGGGCCTTCGGGGATCGACAATAAGCTACCTGATACAGAGATAAAAGGGATATGGTACAAATACGTGCAATCAAACGGATCCGAAATGAACCCGCACTAAAATGACCTATTACATGAGCAGATCAATCCCATGTTGGTGTACTGGATCGACATACCTTCTCGTGCCCGACATCTCACCACACATGAGGCAAATCATTGTAAAGATATCTGGATCAGTCAAGATAAGTCTAAATAGAGCATCGTGAAGATGTAAATGATTCCAAGAGAAGAACTGATTTGCCTCGATGTGCGCCTAAGGCACTATCGAAGATGAAGAGCATGTGTTTCTAACATGCTAAAATTATGCAGAATTAGAGAGTCTTTTGGCATTTGTTTTCCTAATTTTATAGTCTCTTAGAGGTAAAACCCAAAGTAAATCCATAGGTGGGGTTGCTATCTCAAAAGGTAGAGTCACATAGATTATTTTGATTCAAATACTCTATCAAACATGTAAATGTAATCGCTGCTCCATGACCCTCAAGGTCCAAAAGGGGTATGATCAATACTATTATTATTATTATATTGTTTTGCCATACCCGAGGCCCCTACATCCCTCATGGTTGCTACCATCATGCCCTAGGGTAATGGATACTGTCCCCAAATTGGCCCACCTTCACGACTTCCGTACCTACCTCCTAAAACCCTTCCTAATTCTTCAATCTATTCGGCCTTTAAATGGTTTGGACCGCCTTTTTGGTTCGCCGCTAGTGGAAGAATTTGGCCTTTAAGGCGGTAAAATTTTGGAACCCGGTTTGTCCAGCCGCCGCATCCATCATTCCCCGCATCCTTAAATGTGGAGTTCATTGTCTTCCATCATTACCTGAAGTATTCTTTGACGGCTTCTCTCGGCCACGTAAGCCGCTTGTAAGTTATCTCCTTCAACTTAATTTGATGTTTCGCTAGACTAAACGCGGTTTTCTTGCATTAACATATCAGGCACAACGGTGATTATGGATCAAGCTAACGGTGACAAGCTTCCCCGAGTGGCCCGACCTCGAACACCGCCAGTTCATAGAAGGAGGGGGCTCCGCCACCGGGAAACGACCATGGACTCCAGAGCAATCATCCCAGCCCCCAAGAGCTCCACAACATCAACAACTCCGCCAATTTTTCTCAATTCGCGAACGCCTTGTTGCACCGGGCAGCAGGTGGCCCATACCGAGGTTCCTCCCTCCATGTTGAGGTGTTCCGCAGATAGTCTCCCAGTTGAAGGGCCTCACAGGATATCGACTTAAATCCACGCCGCATCGGGTTATCAAGAAGATAGGCCCCTTTTCAAAGCCAAGGGTCCTGAATGCTTCCACCTTACTGCATTGGCTCCACCGGACGCATTATTTTTTTTCCTCCTCTTTTTGCATTGATGTGATTGTACTCTCAGGCTCTCCCTCATGGAATGTTGATTCGAATGTGGCCCGTGGCCAGAGTTTTTGTGATGGGCCTAAGTGCCATCTTTTGGTAAATGTACCCTCACCTTTTTGGAATGAAATGAGTTGCCGAATTCATTAGTTTTCGCCTTAATCCTTGCAAGTAATGAAACTCAGCTTTTGTCTTAACACGCTTGTTATATACAATAATCAGGTATATGTGATGAGCATGATCGAAATGAAACAGAACTTAAGAGATTGGGCTGATGTCTAATTAATTGAACACCAATCTTTGTCAGCTTTATACAAATCTGCAGATCTCGGTTTAGGATTAAACAAATTTATCAAAACATAATAAAACAATGCAATGGATATAGGGTTCTATCAGTAAAATGCCTTAGTTGTCCATGGTCTCGCCACCGCCTTCTCGTGATACCCGCCTATATGCAAATGTTAGTATTGTATCACAAATGCCGCCTCTTTAAGCACTGGGCCAGATACTAAACAAACCTCGGTTAGTGAATGCTGCTGTCTCCTCCTCTAATCTTGGTGTTGGTCCCGACCCTTCAAACATATTTGCTTCCAAGTCTTTTGCAACCTTACATTCCATTCCTCTCAGTCCGGAAATTATGTCCCCTCGTCTCCACACCTATTTTGCATATTTCTCGAATGATCCTAGCCTTGTCTTTATGGCCTTATCCCCTCACGCTACCGAGGCTTAATGTGTCAGCCAAGATAATTGGACCCAACCTTGTGTGTCCAACCTCATGGAATTCCTAGGGCCAATCTCGGTGTGGTCAGGGCTCTCCCTCCCTCGACCCTCGCTGACCAAGTCCCATGTCTTCATTGGTGACTGATTGTGCTAATGGAGTTTGGGGATTGTGTCCCACTGCAGGCAGAAGCCTTCTATGCTAACATCCCCGCGACACCTCAGCAATGTTCCCGACCATAAGTGTGTATCTTCTGCTGCACATAACCTCACTTTCACTATCATGGGCAATTGTATGGTCACCCATAACCAAGCAGGCCAATCCACTCACATGCCGACATTCATAGTCCATGGTGAATGATGTTTTCACTATTGAGCTTTAATTGGACTCATCCCTTGCCTCACCCTCATCCCTGCTCTCGACCTCTAACCTTTTGCTCTTCACCTATCACTCATTGGCCTCTCGAAGCAAAGACCGCAAGAGGCCACTCTTGAAACACCCCCGGGTACATGAGTGCTCTAAGTCTAGTAGTAGAGGCTTCAAATCTGTGCATCAACCTTCTTCTTATTTCCCTTTCTTCCCTATTCTTGAGTTTCCTTGGCGTTCTCCCCGCTTTCCATTTCTTCTAGCAACCTCGAAGCTCTCGGCTGCAACTTGCTCATTTCTTAGTCTCGCAAATTTCAACCCTTCTACAACAGCCCAAGGCCTCACAAAAGCCATCACTAGAGATGTGCACCCTTCCACTTAGATCCGGGAGCTAAACTCTCTTTACACCCTCGTGGGTTCGAGACCGCTTGCATGTGGCCTATGATGTCCTCACGCTCGTGAGGCTACACCGCCCCATGTCACGCAGATGGTAGCAATGTGTTGCATTGAGAATCTTAAGGTTGCAATTCATGGCCTCATGATTCCCATCCAGCGCGAGATGGATGCACATCATGGCTTGCAATGTCCACATCGCCAATTGCATGTTCATGCCCTCCAAGAGGGTCAAGGCACAATTACAACACCGCACTGCGGTGCCTCCCATAAATCATGGGTAAATCAGCCATGTTGAATTGTTCCACCTCATCCTCCAAGTTATCAGCTTCTTCTTGGCCTCCACTTTGCACACCGCCTATGGGCACTTACCAACCTGCCACTTTCCTGGCCTGGCTTAACCTTATCCGAAGTTGAAAGGCCAAACCTGCTCTAAACTCTCTTGATGTTGCTAGGTGTCAGCCCTGATTCAATGGCCTGCGAAATGAGCTCGCACGTCCTCCTCTTGGCTCCTCGGCCCTCCCTCAAGTAACCATGTAGGAAGACCTCAACCTTTGAAAGTCAGCTTGAATGGTGCAAAGCATGCCACATCCAAAGGTTGTAACCTATGGGATGTGTGGTGAAGTAGGGCAAATGTATGCCCATTCCCTTTAGCCGCCAAAATTACCTAGCCCACACATGGCTGCCATGGCCATCCAATACATCGTGTGTGGCCTTGATGGAGATACTCCACCAGGACCCTAGCAACAAAATGTGACAACCAAGACTTGAACAATTCTCTAATCATACATGCCGAGGGCTGGATGTGTTGAATTGCCCCCTTTTCACATCTCGGACAATGTTATCTTGCCTCATCCGTACCCTTGAATATGTACATATTAGGTATCTTGAACTCCTTCAACATTTACACATACCAAAAGATTGTAACCCACTCCCTATTGTTCATGACAACTTCACTCACCCTATTCTCCCCTTTCCTACCTATGATGATCTTCATGCCCTTCACCTTTCCCGCCTTGGATGCCAGCCTCATCAAAGATTCCAAATCCTAGAGGTCAGAAATCAACTCGCTATAGATTTGTCCTTGCACTAAAGATAGAAGTTATCCAAATTGTGTCATTTTTATTTTTTTTGAGAGTAAGATTGAATTTTTCCATTAATCAAGAAACACGCATAGTTCTGTTTTTGATCACAGATTAAAGCATAACAAATATCTTTATACATAAACGGCCCATCAAAAATATTGTGATGTGCACCGAGAAATATGCAATAAACTTATCCCGGATGAGCCGAATTGGTCAGCGGATAGTTTATAAGAGATAATCTTCCAAAATTGAGATAGTCTTCAAAGAATGTGTAGAAATCACACCCCACCAGTAGGTTATTGTTAAAACCTGAAAATAACAATCAACCAGAATTCCCCGCTAGGATTAGGAAATACTTACTGGAGCAATTAATGTCTTAGTTGTGGTTGGATAGGGAAGCCATACAAAAGATGGGGCTACCGGTCCGGCGAGAGGGAGCCGCTTTCTTAGAGTTGAAGAAGGTATGAAAGAGATCCAAAGGTGTAATCGCCAATAACTGCCAAAGAATGCTATCCACGCGAAGAGAGGTCGACACAGCCAAACAAAGCAAGGAACTAAAATAAATCAGCCAACAAATTGTGAGTATAGTAATCGCTTCTCTCACAAATATGTGTCATAGCACGCCACCGAAGCTATATCTAATATCTCTCAGACTTCTTAGTGCAACCTCCGGATGCCTTTGCTTGAACAACTTCCACCATTTACTCCGTGGAACCCCATGGAAATATGAGTTGCCCCTTTCCATAGCCATCTCTGTGGCCGCCTCTTTGACAGCCCAAGAGTAACCCCCATTCCCTTCTCGCCCCCGAGAGTGCCCAAGCACCACCCTTCCTCGTAGAGTTGTTAGAATTTGAGGATTACCGCTTGTTTATGAGTTACACTCCACCATACAACCAGTCCCTTATTGTTGGACTCCTGATTCCTGCACTCCTTCTAGATGCCTCTAACAGATATAACATACCTACTAACCTTCATCCAATATGTCGCCATTTGATCTTCTCAAATTAATCGCCTTACTTGTTTGGCCTTTAGCATTGTGGAGATGCAACACCGGGTTTGTGGTGCTAGACACTTCCTCCTTGAGCAAGAACTCCTTTCCTCGTAGGTACTTCCTCGCTGTCGGCTTCGGCACCATCGCCCTCGCCACCTCTTTGTGAAAAGTATAGTTCTGCTATCGTGCTCCTACAATTGGAGCATCGTATAAACTTGAAAATTGGAAGTTGAAGGCCTTTATCCCGTTGGGAGCCATAGCGGAGCTTGGTATTCAAATTGGGCTTCGTAATCGAAAGGGCCGAATGGGCGCCAACTCAAGCAAGGGAATTGAATTCTACTTTCAATCGTAAGTGCATTAGTATTCTTAATCTGTGCCTACCTGAAAGTGTGTAGATCTGCTCCACAATTATAGACTACAATTTCACGACGGGTGGGAAATAGGGCTTCACGCTTTTAATCTGAGCTCTCATTAAGGTAATGCCTATGGACACCAGATAATAATCTAATAACCGGCAATAACTGGGCTAAGCACGCAGAGCTTTGTCAGACCGGGCAGGTACCGCTTGCACAACAACGGGCACAAAGTGGATAATGCATGACTCCGCCAGCCATAACGCCGCGAGGGACCACAAAACGCCAATCCGTCACACACGCGGGTGAAGCCTCATCCCATCCCATGCCAGAGAGGCCCGCCTACATGACACATGGCTTACGTCACGCAAGCATCGACCTGGTGACCTGCACCGAAAAGGGCCATGATAGGGAGGCTTACCATACCCTAACTCCACTAAATGACACTAAATGAGGGAGTTCACCTTTGTACTTAATGCAATCATGATTATGAAAGAAAAAGCATTCTATGTTCTCTTTGATCGAAACTAAAACAACATCGATTTTTACCACTTGCAAGTTGATTACAATAAAAAAATGACATATAAGATCGATTCTTGTCACTTACATAGTGATCACAATAGTGCGTCATTGTGGAGCATCAATGGGTCTTCCAACGGGCAACCTATTGATGTGTTAGGATCTTGTTTAGTATATTTTACCGAAATGTTTTAGGATCTTGATGTGTTAGGATCTTGTTTAGTATGTTGTTGTTACAATTAACTCACTTTATGGGTTTTATTCTAGGTTTTATTCAGAGCCATTGATCTGTGGGATATTCCCCGTATCGTACGATCAACGCTACGCGATTTCGACTCCAAAAAATAAAACCACTTCCTATGGTGCCACCCTAATACATGGTTGAAGCACAAGAAAAAAGCAAAATAAAAATAGCCAATGGTCGCTGATGAAGCCTCAAGACCGGGCCGAACCACACGCCCCAAGTCAACCCTCCACCCAACAACCTACAAAATGAAACAAAGCAAGGTGAAGCCCAATTGCAGCAAGCTTGGTATCTAATTATCACGGACCGCCTAATGAAACACGCTTGGAATCAATCCTCCTAGTCCCGGCAGAGTCCAAGAATGAATTCCTCTTCAAGCAAGGCCCCGTACAAAGAAACAAAGAACAAAGCAAGAAAGAAAGCAGAGTTTTGCACCCGAAAAGAAAGGAACTAAGAAAACCCTCAGGCTCCGAGCTTCTGGGATTTCAACCTCTAGGCTCCAGAGAATGGCCTCACTAGAACACGGAAAAACAAACCCCCACCGCCGCATTCTGCAACAAACCTTCTGAAAAAAAATTCAAATGGAGATGGAGATCAACTCACGCCCTAGATCCCTTGGACAGAAAGTACATATAGTCCACAGAATACACGTATAAAGGCCATGACCAAGACCTCTCGAAGTCATTGGGACCTTGGCACCCTACCAAAAGAAAGGCAACAGGTAATCTTATCCGTGGCCTAAAAATTTGGCCGTGAGAAAAATCTTTAAATAGCTTTTCTTCAACCATTACAAAACGCCTACGAAAAAACCCCTGCAAAAAGGAAAAAAAACAAGACTCAATGACATTAAGCTTCCTCAAATATAGCCACATACTCGCTTTTTATAATTATACAATACCGTAATCAAGGCTTCCACCATTGCGGTATCATTCTCCCCCTATACTCAAACGAATCGCAAACTTAATCTTCCCGAAAATTGCCTCGAATTTTTTTGTGAGGGCCCAACTCCGCTATTCTCAGAACCATATAAGAGTGGTAATGCGGATTCAATTAGAAGGACAACAAACAGCATTCTGGCTGAGGGGTTTGGTCACATCTGCCTGTTGATTTCAAAAATATGGCCGTCAATCCGCAGCTCTATTCCATTATGGGCTTCCGGTGGCCTTCGTGAATGAAATGTTTGCTTTGGCCAGGATGGTGTCGAAATTCAAATTGACAAGCTTCCAGAGTAAGTTCTGCACTAGGTCTTTCATGATAGCTGAATAGCCTGGGTTTTCTTGTATTTTGAATGGCTTGCGGTTGGACCATTTCCATAAATACTCAGAATCGTCTTTGCCTTTTAAGGATGTGCAACGCAATTCTTTGTCCTCATTTTAGGGCTAAACTAGACCTATACATGAATTAGGCGCTGAAGAAGCATGCCCAGTTTTTCTTTTTATTGAGAGAGTGTTGGGCAGATTATCAAAATGTTAAAAAAAGCATTTTTGTTTAGTCTAAAGGATTGACTAACAAGAAATAACTTCCAAAGTTTAGGGCAGGTGCTTGTTTTCCTTTTCTTCTTTGCATTGAACTAGCTTTAACACCACACCTGGATGAAGATCTCTGTATTGCTAGTGTAGGGCCCAGGAGGAAGATATGTGGCAAAGGGACCATATACCTTCAAATGTCCGTTTAGTTTTTGTGGCTAATAAAACCATCGACCAGTTGTTGCATTTGACATGCCTTGGTAATCACACGCGACCACCTATTTACATTTGTTTTGTTTCTTTCTAGTCTATCTCACTCAAATTATGTGTATTAATGCTGTGTCGGGAAATTGACAGCTTTTTATACATGAGGAACAGTTCATTCAAACCAATATTTCTGCAATAATCTTTCTGGGAAGGGCCATCCAGTAAGTTAATTCTCCTCTTCTTGTATATGCATTCTAAGTGTCTTTTTGGTCTATTGCTATGGGCTTATGTTCCTAATTTTTCAGGTGATTCCTGAAGGTGCTAATAGATCCATGTATACTGCTCATGTGTTCAAAATTTTATTCAAAGAAGGTGGTGTTGGCACATTTATTCCTCTCTTCCTTGGTATGTTAAGAGCTGTTCGGTAAGCAATGCATCCATACTTCAGCTCCACCCATGGACCCATTGCCAACACAACAACCACCAGTTGATTCTTTTTCTACGTCAGCGCGTAGTTTCTCCTTCTGCTTTAAGAAAATTACATAAGTGCAGTTTGCTGGAAGTATTTTTGAATCACTTGTAACTTCTTATGGTTGTTGGTCTAAAGCTACTGTTGCTATTTTTGTATAGATATGTTGATCCCAATGATCCAACGAAGCTTTACCTGCAGCAACCCTTTGATTCAGAACCACAATTAAGGCGCCGCCACTATAATGCAAGTTGCTGCTGCACCTTGATGGGCAGATATAAAAGAAATTTTGATCTTGTAGCTTTGTAAATAAAATGAAAAAGGATTGATATAATTTATTTGATATATACAAGTAATATCCTTGTTGGAAATAGTGTTGTGCTTAGATTTGTGAAATCTGTGACAGGTTAAATAATCAAGTGTGTGAATAAAACATCAAAATGAGGAAAGATACAGAAATTCATGCATCAGATTACACCTCCTTTTGCTGTGGAAGGTGTATATTGAAAGTAAAACGTTTAAATTATGGTAGAGAACAAACTGCACAGAGATGCTTTTATCAGTTTGTGTCGAACTCGACATCAGTCTCAACTTGTTATAAATGTACATGTGTTAAAATGTATATAACAATATATGGTAAGTATATATTCGGATATTGTAATAATGGGGATTATAGTGCCGTGCTAAGTTATTATGATATATTATATTGAGGTTTTATATAGGATGGTGCTCTAATTACAACGTGTCAGATTGTGCATTACCCAACTTGTATGAACATAGAGCATGTGAACAACACTAAGACTATGCTAAGTGTTTATTTGGAATCATGCTAATGGAGATTAGAAATTTATTGTGCCATGTCAAATGACAAGTTTTGCCTATAAGCTGTAATATAAATAAGCACTCAATGGTGTAGGTTAATAGTGACAAATTTGGCCTCCATGTTGCAATACGTGATAAGCACCTAAATGGTGTAGGTTAGAATGTTGTTTGAGCTTGTCCTTTATAATTATGCATAATTAAGTAATTCAAATTCCGGAAATGTGGCAGATTTTGAAATGTTCCAAGGTATATGACAACTTTGGGATAATCTATTCATTTACTTGCTTTGCTGCTAGCCACAGTCCAAAGTTTGATTCAATATTTTATTATCCGCCATTTTTCTAATACCGTTCAAATATAGTCATCTAGTGTCGTATTTCTAATCAGATTTCTAATCGGGTTTTGGTATTTGAAGATATCGTAATAATTTTGATGGATTACCTCGCGATATAGATGTTGGAACATATATTGCATATTTGGTCTTTAAAGAAAATGTGTCGCTGAATTTACATAAACATCACGGAAAGTTGATGTTCATTCTTGTTTGTTTAATAATAGATCGCCATGTGGCGCACTATCTATCTAAGAACAAAAATTGATATATCTTTCTCTTGCATGACTAGTTGTACTAGCGCTAGTTGCGCTCATATAGTGTAAAATTTTAATCCACATAGTGCTACAAATAACCCTGCCTTAATCCACCCTTGCTCCTTTTTCTCTGATGGGCCTAGCTATGGTGGCTCTTTTCTTTGACGCTTAATCTAAGAGACGGGCGACTTCTTGTATGCGGTGGGTACGCTATTGGTAGCAACCGATTGGAAATAGCCAGCCTTGTCTTGCCACATACTCCCGCCTCTATTCTCAAGATACTACAGCCGATGTGCTAAAAAATGTGGATGTCCCCCGAGTAACTGGCTCTGGCTTGATTGGTTTGCACGCGAAACCTGATGGGCTGAATCTCCAATAAGCGTACCTCTTTAGCTACAAGGTAGCTTGTCGCCAGCCGACTTAATGCATGGAAATCATTTAAAATAGGTCATACAAAATGTAAGCCAACGGTGGCAAAAATCTCAACTAATTTTTTCCTATTTTTGGCTTATGGTTGTCAAGCTTCTGATCTCCCCATTTGGATGAAGAGATCGAATCAAACTAATGATTTTCTATACACTTCAAAGGCTATGGTTTTATGTACTAAATTGGGGTTAGTTGCCTCCCATCTAAACCCTTCAATTTCTCCGAAAACCCTACCAATTTTCCAGGAAGCCCTTCCCATTTTCCCCTCGGGAAACCCTTCTCGACTTTCATCTCCATGTGGAAACCCTTCCTAATTTCTAGTTCCGAAATTAGAAGGGTTTTCAGGAAAACGGGAGTGCTTCCTATTTCCAGGAAAATAGGAACGCTTCATAACATTATTTTATTTTTAGAATATTCACGCGATGCCTTTATGGATCACGCGATATCAAGACGCGACGCCTTCCATATGGCATCCGTAAGAACCAATCGATCAACCCATTATTATTATTACTTCTAGAAATTTGAAAAGCAAATTAAAAATTGTTTTTAATATAATCGAAGCAAGATCTTATCGCCGAAAGTGAAATAAATTGACCCAACAAAAACATGTAGAAACCGCTTATGCCTTCTCGCCGCCCGAGTTTTAAAGAAAGGACCTGTAAACCTTAGTAAAACGATAATGAGAAGTCTAAAAACTCATGGGTGGGGTTCATCTTTGCATGGGCTTAAGCTCGACCGCTGCCAATCTTGTTTTGGTGAGCTCAGAAATAGCAAAGAAAGTAAGTCCGTTCACTGCTCTAACGCCGGGCTTCAAGGTATCTAGGAAGAGGGGAATGGCTTTGAAGAAATTCATCGGGTCCGCCTGGAAGGTCTCGCATCTCAAATGCCTCGCTTGTAAACGCTGCGTATAATGAACCCGCTAGCCAAGAACCAAAGGAATCTTATCAAGCACACAAGAAGTAGCTATCCGCCTCCCTCACTCTGAAGCCATTAATGCTCAACACGACCTCAAGGTATCTATGAAAGAGGCGAGTGGCTTTCGTGAGAAAACCAATGGGTCCGCTTCCGTGGTCTCGATTCAAAACATCCATGCATCGCTATGCATAATGAACATGTTGGAGCCAAGAAACCAAAGGAATCTATCACAATTTAAGAAGTGTCTACGCGGAGAATGTGTTTTGTATGCTATTCAATAGACCACAAGTTTTATGAACGCCCCATTTATCTTGAGAAGAAAATGGGAAAGAAAATAAATCCGCCTATTCTTATCTAGGACTAAGAAAGAGGACAAAAGTAATGAAAGTATTGTTTGAGAAGATGGAAAAGGAAAAAAGGTGACTACCGTCAGTAGAAATTGGGCACGGATTTCATGTTGAGAATAGTAGTTCTTATGATTTTGTTACTATTCGTGATCAAAAAGTACACATATTCTATCTCGATCCTGCTAGTGAGTTTGATTTCATTTCGCTTAGGTTGGTAAAGGAACCAAAATTAACTTCTATTCCTTTATCAAGGATGTACAATTGCCTTCTAGCCCTGCTTTCTGTTCGCTGGATTTCTCCTCCAAACCCGTGGAATATCGTCCTTGCCCCTCTTCTTCTTATTAAACCCTTTGCTTTCTTCACATCTTATGGCTTACGTGAATACCGTAACTTCCACCGGGTGGTGGAACTTCTTTCATGTCACATGGCTTGAGCATTTCCCGCTTCCCGAGTTTGATCTCATACACCGCCAGTCTCACTTCAGCAAGGATCCTTCGGGCCTTTGCCCTCACGCTAAAGATCTCTTTCCTCGATCTTTCTGCACGCCTCTCTTGGTGCCCTGGACGATTTCCTTTGAAGGCGTAAGCATTTGTTCCAAATTTACTAAATTTGTTTTTACTCATCTTGAAGGTGTACCTCGCAATCACTCTCTTTCCCCAAAATTCTGCGCCGATGTTGAAACACAGACCTCTTTGAGAGCATGCACTACCACTCTGGTGCAAACAGAGGCTCATGGGGATAACGTGATGTGGAGATGATGATAAAGATCAGGATGGCACGCAGACGCATTACGATCATAGTAGTATGCCTGATAAGGATCATGGGAGCATGCAAAGTGCAGCAGAATCCACTCGAGAAGGAAGCAGAAAAAGCTTGAATTTATGATCGTAGACCGCCAGAGGCAAAATCCCGCCTTTGATGTAGAACATGCGTACCAACTTCTTCATGATGTTATGCATACATTTAGAGGCCTCGGCGCATTGTTACAAAGACGCAGTGGTTAGCCTGTGAGGCCGACCGCCTCGGCCATATCATCGCGGCATTAATAGCCCACATGTGACATGTTGTATGTCCTTCAAAGATGGAAGCCATTAAAAGACACACACTTTCGATTCAAGAGGATCTCTTTCCGCCCAAATTTAACTGCACGCATTCCACAGAATTCAGCAATTTGTGAGGCTAGGTCAGCAGCCAGTGCGGGCAAAGCAGTATCGGGAGGTAATAACAATCATCCGGAGACCAGCTGGCCCTCGTAACCCCCGGTTTGGGGTACACTTATTCATGTGCACGCAGCTTTAGCTACTTCTATTATCATTTCGCTAGGGCTTTTATATGTTGATATTCTTCATTTCTTTGGTTATCACATCGGGTTTACCCCATCTTTTTGTATTGGGTCCCATAACCCGATTGGGTTTCCGCGGACGTTAAAATTTCTATCTATCTATCTATCTATTTTCTGCTTTCTTTGAATGTTGTTCCTCCGCCTTCTTCTTCATTCAATTTATCAAGGAGCAATATAACTGAACGAAGTAATACCAA